>OX451388.1:11298650-11438991 GCA_949629135.1 Eremobia ochroleuca
GGCGCCATTTCCAGAAAGGCAATACGTGCCCGTTCGGTGCCCTTCTGAATCTTGCTTAAATCATTAGAACCATCGAAACACCTCCAAAAAGAAGGGAGTACTGAAATTGGAATCAATAACTCATTGGAAAACAAACAAAAAAATGACACCTCCTTTAGATAATAAACTTTTGTTTATAATCGAAAAAACTCACCGATAGTTGTAGGATTTAGTCCAGAAATCCAGATGTTTCTTGAGAAAAGCAATCGACTTCGCATCTACCGATTGTACGGCGACGGCGACTTCGAGACTGAGCCAAAGTAGGTATCCTCTGTCGCTGATTGCCGCGAAATCCAGGGAAGTGGGTTCCGCTGTCTTATCCAAATGACAGTTCTGACAGAGGGTCTCTTTCATAGTTATCAACTTTTCCACGTACGACTGCATGAATATTAGTTTATTTTATTGGATAAATTCATGATAATAGTAAATACATGTGTACAAAATAATGTTCGTGTGATTTGAGAGATAATAAAATAGAACCTGCTTAGATTTTCGCAGTCTAAAAAACGAAATCAAGAGTAGACACCATGCCGTCATTTGATTTAAGAACAATATCAATCTAGCCTTTTCCAACTATGTCGGGATGGACTTCCAGTCTAACCGAATGCAGCTTAATACCAGAATGTTATGTGGAGCGACTGGCTATCTGACCTCCACAACCCAGTTACTGGGTAACACGGTACCTTGTAATCTTGTAACTTGGCAAGACTGGTTGTTAGACTTTCGGGCTTCTGACTACTAGTGGCTACCCGTAACGTATGTCAAAGATCTACGAATGACAGCCGGGACCAACAGCTTAACGTGCTTTTTTGGCAAGGCGGAGTCTCGGTATGTTATGTATGGTCACCCATCCACGGACCGACCTCAGCAAGCGTTGCTTAACCTTGAAGATCGACCCGTGCAGCTGGTAATATTTAGCCTCTAAGGTGGTTTAATTCATAATCACGGTGGTTTTACATCGCATTGTGGTCTAATGAATTCGTTAGGAGTAAAAATTAATAACTATAGGTATACACTTACAGGAACATGATAAGCTTCTTCCAAAATCGTGAGCGCAGTTTTTACAACCACTTTCGATTCATCCTTTATTTGGCCGACCAACATTTGTAATATCCACGTATCCATGTCCACACCGCTGTTAGCATCACTATTATTATCTCTTTGAGTTGCTTTAAGATGATCATTAACAGCATTCTTCTTCAATTTGGCCTTTCTTCGGACTAACTCGAAAGATTTTCGAGACGCTCTCAGCAGGACATTCAAAAACTGTGTTGCATACAATCTGGAGGCTTGAATATTGCAAGTCAAAGTCTTTGCTAAAATGTCTCTTGGAAATGAGTCCAAAGTGTAATCCAGACTGGATATAACTAATTTCACATAGCAGCTATGATGAGTTCTTGTTGATAGTTCTAAAAGACTGAAAAGTGGTTGCAAAAATTAAAATTGCGTATAAAAGCGCATGTATGTATCACATCACATTGTTCCAGTGCGAAAACGGGAGAGAGCTGTACTAGACGTATAGCGCCATCCCTTTATTCTCTATACGCCTACCGACCAATTGTCCAATTAACTTACTTTTCATACAATCCAGTCTGCTTAAATAGCCTCAAACCAATCTGCGAGTGACACAGTTGGCCGATGAACAGAAAGTACATCTGACACATAGTGTTGCACATATGCTGAGGACTGAACAGGCATTCATGAGCCTTCAGACCCGTCTCTATAGCCTCGATCTGACGGCTCACATCCAGGAATAAGTCTTCTAACAACCTTTGGCACTCAAGCTGAAATATAATTTTAAAAACATATAGATATATTTTAATCAATGAAATTGGATTGCATTTGCTGTTATAGAATGCGTCAACGATCATGGCTGCCGCGGTCACATAAGTGTGCATATACAACATTAGTTTTAGTATATGCGAAACCCGAAACACGTATTTAGTAATTTTATGTAAAGAATCTATGTACAAAATTTCAAAACTGTATCATGAAAAATCACGAAGTTATAAGCTTTTTATGTTACCTGATTGTCTGTACAAAAAGATTGTTACTACTTACCACGCACGTGACCTGTGTTGTGCGCATATGATTGGGGATATGTACTTAGTGTCGCTCGGTGTCCAACTTGTAACCTTTTTGAAATATTTTTGGGACAAATATAACATGGTGCAAAAATTATTGGAAACGATTCAGTTATTTATTCTAAACAAACTATATTCAGGTTTGCAATATACTAAAAATAATGTTGTATACAGCGGGTAACGGAAGGGGGGTATCAACCCTGAAGGAGGTGAATGTGCTCATGAAACTCAACAACTTTCCCCAAAGAACATAGGTCGAAATATGAAAAAAAAATTTGGCCCTCCCTTACAAAACTGACTACCAGCTGATTGATTTACTATGGGAGGGCCAAATTTTTTTTTCATATTTCGACCTATGTTCTTTGGGGAAAGTTGTTGAGTTTCATGAGCACATTCACCTCCTTCAGGGTTGATACCCCCTTTCCGTTACACGCTGTATACACACCAGCGGCCCGCGTCAACGGTAGAGGCAACTGCATCCGTCGACGAGTGTTGACGGCGAACGTGGACGAGTGTTGATGGTGGATGTCGACGCATCGGCGGCTTCAGTTGCCTCTGTCGTTCACGCTTGCCGCTCGTGTGTATGCACACAAAGACGGGCGCGAGATGAATAGACACTCCTAAATATTCACTGTCCTACTCTCAATTTTTACTCCCTCGACTTTGACGAGTCTTGTTGGCAGGTGCTGAAACGCTATAAAAGTGAAACTAGTGGGCACCAAAATTAATAACAAAGTTGTATACAATGTGTAACGTTAAATGCGCAAAACCTCAGACACCCCAACTGATTTTTAATTCAATTTACCTATATCAGAGAGAAAATAAGTAATTAAAAAAATTGTAAAATTTTTATGTGCTGCTTTAGTTTTACTGGCCATTCTGATCGTTTCTTGCGTCTGCGACGACGCTTTACCGAGGGAGGAATCGTCACCGGGCCGCTGCGCCGCGCTGACATTGGCTTGCTTGATCTATTAATAAATAGACACCGCAACGTTTTTAATGAAGATTTTTTGAAAAATGTGTCCTATATTAAAAAGTGGTTCAATTAATTCTGCTCGTTATTCTGATCAAACTATTTTCAGGTTTTGCGCATTTAACGTTACACGTTGTATACAGTATGGAAATCACATATATGCAATAAATTATTCCACATACTTGTTATCGCCTTTTTTGACGAGTTATCCGAACATAAATGTAGGGAACGGCTGATTTTTTTCGCAACTTCGTTCATTTTTTGTATATCGTCAGAAAAGGCGATAACAAGTCTGTGGTATAATTTATTGCATATATGTGGCTTCCATACTGTATATATTTTACTTACATCATTATGTCTCAATAGATGCCTGATTAGTTGGCAGCCCGCACGAGTGGCGGAGTGACCGTGGCAAGTACTAGACAAATCTGTGTGAGAATATTTATTGGAAGACGGCTTCAGGTAATTGATTATACGAGCGACCCACGCTTTGTGACCACTGTCGTTGAGGTTTAACAACGGAGTGTCGTTTTCCTGAAACAATATTATATTGTGAAAAATAATTATATTTTCGAGATTTATAATAATGAAATGAGTTTTACTTATCATAATATACCTTCAATATAGTCCTTATTATATCCCAATTCCAGGTATTGCCGTCCTTATTCTGCATGACCAACGTACATCGAATCAAACTGTCGCTATCTCGTTCGAATAGATTAAAAAACTTTGCTGTTTTAGTTACTCTACTGACTGCAGCACTAGTCCGAGAACTAACACTTTTACTTTTAACTAAAGCACTCACATTTCTGTTAGGAACATCAGCCCGAGAGCCAACACTGTGCCTCTGTTTTGGCTCGTTTTCGTTATCAGAATCATTTAAGAACTCAATACTATTTTCTTTATGGAGGGAAACGTCATGTTTTGGCTTAACCATACTAGCGTTGTCTTTTTCTTTTCGACTTTTAGTATTATCTTCTACTTTCTCTCTAAATGCACCACTACAATACTGTATGATGTGGTCTAGGAACAAGCTGCTACTTGCCGGCCTGGCTGCGAGCATAGAGTGCAGTCTCCGCAAGGCAGCCACTGCGGCTAAGGCTTGTGGCTTGCCTGCCGAAGCTTGAGACATTAGCGTCGGGAGAGCCGGCGTTATACTACATATTTGAGGAGGTAGATACAGGTGTATTAAATGCAATAGTTGACCCAATAAAACAGTCGCTCGGACAGATATAAAAGTATCACTTGTAACAATCACTTCAGCTAAACCGTCTAACAACCCAGCCTGAAACATACAAATTATATTCATGTAATATTGCAACTAGTTTTTTAACAAAATTCTTTTATTCTAAAACAAATATCGTACCTCTAAGAAACACTGAAGTAAGAGTGCAAGATGAATTTCTATTATATCAGGGCCCGTAGCACCAAGATGAGGTAATATGGCAGTGCCTTCAGCGGCAACGAAACCTTCGTTCAGTCGCCAGGAATCCTAAAAGATTAAATATTTAACACAACCGACAACGCTTTATGTATGCTGTAGAGTGTAGACAATTAATATAACACTATAACTTACTTGAAAGTCAGATGGATCAACTGCATCTAAAGCTACAGAAATCTCATCTGTCCATTCCGGTTGAGGTAATCCAACTAGTTCATACAAGAGATCTAGTATCGCTTTCTGAAAAAATCAAACAATAATTTCGTGAATAGACTTGCGATTCGAATTAACGCCTTTAGCAAACCTCCTAAGCCTCGCTTTCTTAGTGAACAAATTTTGAGCAACATTGTTGCATCAACAAGTTTTTGTGTTGCGGAAACATGTTGGCAATGCAGAATCTTGGAATGTTGCTATCAGCATTATGGTAAAATGCCGATCTTACGCAGACTGGCTGTCTAGACAAGAAAGATTAAGATTGAATGAAAGAATGAAAAAAAAAATTACATATCTCTCATTCACAAGCAACTGTTGTTCAAAATTTTTTTTACCATGAATTGCGTTCAACAGCAGGTGGTAATAATTAGACACAATTATAACTGTTTTACTTTTAAGCATAAGTAAGTACGTAATAGAAAAATTGTGTGACATGTTTATTCATTCTGGTCTAATAAATGTTATTATTACAGTATAAAACGTGGTTTACTCACTCGAACCTCTAATCGCGGTAGGTAGAGGGCGGAAACTAAGGCACGTAGACCGCCCGTACTACATGGGTGACAGAAGTGGAGCAACCCTGGCCAACTGCGAAGCACGCACAGGAGGGCAAGGCGACTACAAGTGAACCGCATCTCGCGTTCATCTCTGATTAAAGTAACTTTTAATATTAATATTTTATTTATTTACTAACACAAAAAAGTCAAAAGATGCATTCTTAATCAACGCTATTCCAGATGAAGATAGTGGAAATTGTACACTCATTCTCATTTGTCTTGAACCTCGTTTTCGAATTTTACTATTCCATTATCAGCAAAATTTCTAAAGATTGTTTTGGGTTATAACCATTGCATCCCCATTCAATCCCGAGCTCTTGTGACTTAGACGAACATTACCTACTGGTTTAAATCATAATGATTCACTCGCATTCCTAAAGTGTAACAACTATATAGGAACATGTGATCTAGTGAAATTATGAACTTTGGAAAGGTATAGAAGTTCCATATCTCTTTTTGAATATTTTAACCTTTAATTAAAACAACTCAACTATCTCAATTTAAACCATAACATACCTGCTAGTCTCAGTACCGGCTGGACGGAAGTGAAAATCACAGTAAGGTGAACTGAGACACATGAGGTCAATGCGCGCAGCCCTTCGCGAGGTGGGGTCGTTGAGTGCGTGAAGTAACACACCACATAGCGCCTCCGCCATGCGGGGTGTCGCACATTCGGCTAGCTGGCGCGTCACTGCGTTCACACCGCCACATGATATGAACATGTCGGGGTTGAGAACACCTGCAATTTTATTGGTGGTTATTTTCTGTAAAACTGGAGCCAATTAACTTGTATCTGACCGTGTTGATAAGAGACTGCAGAGGTGAGGATTTAAACTTGAAATAATAACTTGAATGCATAGTTCGTAGCAGTGAACATTTCACAGGACTCTTTCAAAAGCTACTTACAGATCTCAGCAAGCGTAGCAATGGCGGGTCGCGACAGCCGGTCACCAGTGCCATCGCCAGCGCTAGCTGCGCGGGCAACCGCAACGAGACAGCGTAGTAAACCATGTTCCACAAAGGCACCGCGTTGCCGTCGCACTCCACCCGTCGTCGCGCCCACCACGGCCACTACTCGCCGCACCACGCGTAAGGCCTGCGCTCGTTCTTCTTCGTTACGAAGCATTAAATCCATTGACCTAAAGGATCACAATGACACTGCTAATCACGTCTGCTTTTTAAGTAAGTATACCAAGTCTACCGACACATGTACGAAATTATTCGCGATGGAAGATTGCAATGCTTTGAAATTACCTGTTATAATATCTGGCCAAACTTACGTCGCATCTTTCCATAGATGTGTTGCTATGCTAGTCTATTCTACTCCATTCAACGCATTTGCTTCCAGTAAATACATTGACCAGACTTGGGTTTTTTTGGAGTTCAAAATAATATGTTTGGGCCACCAAGAGATGTTGTTTATTGTATGTATAGGGTATTAGGGTACCAAGTAAAAAACTAAACTAAAATCCTCCACACCGAATTTCGGTCATGGCAACCCATCTCAGTGAACACCAGCCGGCACGGCAGATATAGGATACTTTTTATCCCGATTGGCACACAGATAGTTTATAACCAGGATTATGACATAGGATACTGTTTATCTGGATATTCCCACAGTATTGAAACAAATGCAGGTGAAACTGCAGGGTGCTGCTAGTATATAATATAAATAGATAAAACAATTACTAATTAATTAACTATAATTTTATTAATGGGGAGAAGTGTTGCTCCTGCTTTTCCCAGCTTTATTATTGTTAATGCAGTAAGTTTATTACATTTAATTACTATTCTGTTCCCCTAATTTTATTGCTTTTAAATAAAATAAAGATGAAAATCACATTGGAATTTGTCTGTAACTCAAAGCTATTAAAACAACCAATTTTATGTACAGACGCCAGCACATCAAGGTACCCGAAACTGTCAGATTTTCCCAATCAACTTTGAACCTTATGCTTTAGCACTAAAGTTGAAAATCTATTAAAGAAATCTGACAGATTGTAGTAGCTTGATGTGCTGGCGTCTGTACATAAGTATGTACCCATCTAAGCTCATTTTCATGATGAAAATTATGAATATTAGATTCATTAAAAATGAACAGGCAAAAAATTATAAAAGTTGGGTTTACCTTATAACTAAAAATGGTAGTTTCAAGTTATTGAATGTTACTACATCATTTTCTGTCTTGATTAAGTAGCGTAACACTCTCAGAGCTGTAGCTCTTATTACCATAGAATCATCAACGAGACTCACACGAATACTGTAAACAAAAATTTATAATATCTTTATCATATATTTACAATTAACGCTTATAAACTTTCAAAAGAATTGTATTATGCTGTTATGCTCGTAAAAACATCACAAATTAAACAAAATAATGTCTTTCTATACAAGTAATAGTTTAATTTATTTTATTACAAGTAGGAGCATGAATTCTTACCAAGTCATAAGTTCATCAGGTGTAAAGCCCAAATTATTTCTGTCTTCTTTACATAAAAGTGTCACTAAGGCATTTAAGTAGGACAGTCTACGGCTATCAGATCCACTTTTCTGCATGCCTCTAAGACCAGACTTGAACTCCATGGGGTTATTTTTGTTGGTGGGTGAGGTATCATTGTGGAATGGCTTCTTCAAATATAACCCTTGAATGATTTCCGTTATATTCTCTTCGGGTGTTTTATTCTTAGTGTCCAATTTATATAAATCACTCTGTTTACCTGAAATGTGCAATGCTAGATGCATATCCAATATAGAAATGATATATTCCCGCACATCTAAATAAATCACTTAGTTTATTAATCATAGTATTCACCATTAGTAGATGGTTATAAGTTCCCGAATAGATGAATAAGTACTTATTAAATAAATTACAAATATTTACCTTTCCTGCGACTCAACCAATTTTCGTAGGTGGTAGCCATTATAACATTTTTTACGCAACAGTTTGTAAAAGTAATGAGTGTTCTTAAGCTACAGCAACGTGTAGGGACATAAATACTTTCAGTAATTCCTATAAGAATTAGACATAGATCATAAAATAAACCGTAATTCAGTCCTGTTTTCCTCACACACCAACACCACACATTTGACTTGACTTGTATTTTGACAAGTATAAATTCTGCAATATTTTGGAACTACGTTGTCTCTGGAATCAGTGTAATTTGCGCAGAAGGGAGTATTAAAGGAGTATTAAAAAAAATAGTATTCGAATAAAAAATTTTAAAAAAATCTTCTGTTAAAAAAAATATTAGAGCGGGCATCATGATGTGTTCTGCTTACGTAACTTGTTGGTTTGTACGCATAATACCATAGGGTGAGAGGCCTCAGAAAACGGCCGGCCACGGGGCTCTCACCCTGTCCAAAAACGTTAACTATTTGTTACCATTAGTCTAAACCTACGGTAACAAATAAGTAGCTAAATCTTTTATATGATAGCTGAATAAACGGTATTTCGTCCTCTTAACCCCTGATGAGCTACTTGGTTTCAAACTACCCGTTCAAAAAATTAGTCGTGTGGAGCGGCCTTTTTCTTGGAATTTAAAATTTCATTGCAAATTACAGCTTTGTTGTGTATCTGTAAGTTTTAATTTAATCCTAATAGACACGGTTAATCTCAGCTGTACGTCCGCTCAAGACTGTGGTGTTGGACGTAGCATACAAACTATCGTGCGCGCATACAGCCTGTTAGAGGATTGGCTTGGGGTCAAACAACAAACTAATCCTTTACGTAAGCCAGTATGTTGCGTTTTAATTGTTTCACTTGTGTTTGCATGAGTTACCTGGTGGGGAGTTGTGCAAACACAGGGGGAGTCACCACCATGCTGCTCGGTGGATCGCCACCACAGTGGTCGCGGAGACCATGTCTCCTGGGGAAACCCGGCACGCGCGGCTCCCTGGGCTGCAGTGCCGAGTCCCAGGAGCTCCGTCCGTTCTTGGATCAGACGACGTTACTGCTGAACATTGGTAATGCATCGTCCAGTGTGCCACCGGCCGCACCAACCTGAAGACCGACGAAGAAGGAGGAAGAAAGAAGGGGGGGGGGGGTCCGAGAGTTGCTGTAGCTGCCGGCCCACTGACGATATCGGCATCTGTGCGCGTTGCGCCAACGTCGTCATCGAGCCATCAGCACGTGGTACCCGCCCACCCCGCAGCGTACCTCTCCATACCCATACAGGCCCCAGGGCCAACCGCAAACCCAGGCCGCGCGTCGCAAGTGCGTACCACAGTGCCACCCCACCTGTGACCTTGGCGGAACGTACAGCCAGATGGACCGTGTATAAGAGGCTTTAATCCTTACATAGTATAAAGCAAAGTCGCAGAAATGTCATTACTCGCATAACTTCCGAATGATTGTACCAAATTGGATAATTATTTTTTGTTATATTCGGTATTGCCAGGACAAGGTTTGTATGAAAAAAAAAATCGGAAATTAAAAAAAAAACATTGCACCCGTGTGAATCCGGGGCAGACCGCTAGTTGAAAATAATTTAAAACATAAACATATTTCTTGAAATTATATTTGATGGAAATTGACATATTTAACTGAAAATTATCGAAAAAAACAGCAACAATTACAAAAAATGGCTTAATTGATTCATCGAAATCTGTGAGCAGTGCCATTGCTATTGCAACCAGTGCCAATTGCTGCAGTAGTCACGAGCTGGTGTTCGTGACTCAATTACAGACTACAGCTGGTAAATAGGTCATGTGAAAAATCAAATGTTGCTAAATTTTACACTTTGTCGGTATAGATTATGTTTTGATTACTTTTGAAAATCAGTATTTTAGCTGTTTAAGAACTAAAATGCTGGCAACATTAGGCTTCGAAATTTGACGAGTTACGACGCAGACTTTTCCTTTTCATTGTCTATGGCGGCGTAGTGAGGTGGTGAACTGAAATTGTCATAAAATCGTACCCAAGCAATCCCTAAAGATTATTTAGGAAAAGTGAAGTGCTTCGATACAAAAACGGATTACTATACTGCCATCACTTTAGTTTTGGTGGTGGACAATGTTAGATCCAATTGATACTATCGACATGAAATCGTGTCGTATATGTTTGACAAACAAAAAACCACTATGTCCTCTATTCAGATACAAGTTGTCTGGTAATTATGCTGAAATGCTTACAGCGATAGCCGACGTAAAGGTAAGTTCGAAATGCCACTATTTTGTATAGAAACTAGCGGGCCTTGGTGCTTGTCAGTTGATTTCAGAAATCTGACCACAACAAACTCAACAGTGTCGGGATAAGTAATAACCGATATCCGCAGGAGATCGTTGATGAAAAACCCGGCATTTAACAAAACCATCACTGAATGCAATTTAAAATTGACATAATTCTGTCAAGAAACCGAAGCGAAACAATCACAATAGAAGAAGACTTATGTGATTTATGTGATAGTGTACATCTATGTGATTATAATCATGCATGCATGCTACAGTAATATTAATGCTATTTATTTATTTTTATTGTAATTGCTAATGTCATGTAATGATATGTAATCATATTTCAGGTTTCATCCAATGATGGCTTGCCTGAAAAGATATGCCTCAAATGCTGCACAACTTTGGAGAAAGCATACCTACTTAAAACAGTGGCTGAAAGGTAAGGCTATACTTTTTCTTCCCCTTGAATCATCTAAAAAGAAAATATATCGCACCTACGCTGCAAAAACCTCACTTATGCAATTTGGGAGGGTTGTAAATTATAAATGTTTATATTATGTTATTACAATATTGTGAGATGTTCGCTTTAACTTTAATATGTAGTTCAAAGTTGTAGTTCAAATATTACCAGTTAATTTCTTTAGTCAAGAAGAACTATCCAGTATAATAGGATGTCGCATTTTCAAACGCTTCTCCTGAAATATTGCATCATTTGGCATTTTTCACCGTAGGTGAGATATTATCTTTGAATCTTCCTAATGACTTTTTTCACATGTATGTGAGTGTGTGCTCTGTAAGTAAAAAAGTAAAATATACTTTATTTTACACCACTAACATACATAACATAAAAAAATCATCAAACACTACCTTATATACTATGGGCGGCCATATCGATTTTTGCAATCTCTCAGGCAACCTTGGAAGGGACAGTGATTTGCCTGGACATAAAATGGGGCTGTCATTGGTGCAAATATAATGTATACAGTACACTAAAATAGATACACAGATATATACATATACCATATGCAAATCTGCACATTGATGTGGAGTTGCAGACACCAGCCTATATTACCTACCTATACATATACATATCCAAAGTAATTGATACAGAAATACATGCATACTATATTAAATGTTATGACGCTGCTAGCCAATTGTGTCCATAAGAGTGACTCTTAGTTACTTCATATAATTATGTGTTTATACCTACACTTTAGGCACAATCCAATTTAAACTCAGCACAAAAAGCTGACTATATTCTGTCTATCTAGCTCATATTGTCCCATTGCAAGGCCTTCTCTGTTTTTATAATTTTTTTTGTTTTTTTTTTTTTTGTTTAGTCTATGGCTCCTACTGCTGGGCAAAGGCCTCCCCCAAGTCCTTTGGAACTCTTTTCCTGCTCCACCTCAACCAACCAATTTTTTCATTTTTTTTTAAATTAAAATGAGGTCAGTCCATATTTTTAATATTTAAAATAAAATTCAATTTTTACAGGTCTGATAAGAAACTGAGAAAAATATTAGCTAGGGAAAAAGAGAATGTACCAACTAAAAAGATTGCATTTGACTCTTTTACGGACATTAAAAGTGAAATAGGCCCTTTGACAATCAAACCTGAACCAAAATGGGAAATGGAAATAGAGGTGCCAGAAAAACCTGTGGAAACTATGGATGGCAAAGATATTGTGATTGCTCAAACAGTGATAAGAAAAGTAGATCCTAATGCAGAGGAGGTAAAGATTGATAACTATGATGACGATGATGTGCAGTTAACTTGGAGAAGTACAAGGACTAATTATTCTACTAAAAGTGACCCTGATGTGAGTAAAAGCTTAATGTGTTGTATTTCATCATACTCTTATTTATTTATTTAAACTTTTCACACAAAACGTACAAAGGCAGACTTAATGCCTTAGGCTTATTCCAATTAACTTGAGGTTGGTGCAGCATTCTTCCATACAATGAATGCTTGCTATATCCAAACTGCTAACTACATACACCAACTCTGAATTTTTCAGGCTGAAGCTGAATATCTAGACGATGAAGTATTCCAAGACGACGATGATGATGACTATGTTCCTCCAGTTGAAAAGCCCAAAACTAAATTTAAGAAACCTAAACTGTCAGATATCAAAGTTTTTAAAGGTAAAACTGTTGTAAGGAAAGTCAAAGTTCTGAAAAAATTCAAAGATGAATATGACACGGGTTCTGGTAGATCTAGAGATGAGAATAAATCACGAGCTACTACAATTACTTGCTGTAAGTACCAAGTTATCTAGTTATCCAAAGGGAGTTATTGCCTATTAGAAAGTAATTAATTTGGTAATCATTTTTGATTCAAAATTAGTTTCAAGTATCAGATTAATCATCATAAAAATCATTAAATGATATTTGACATAATCGTAATTTATGCAATCTGCCTAGCTTTTTTCTCTATCTATCCAATATACACAATTAGTTGAAGGATTTTTTAATGTTGCTATCAAATATAACTGATTGACTAAATTCTATATTCCTTGATGAAGCAGGAAGAGTTTTACACTTACAGTTTTTAACCTGAAGAGGCAGAAGCTGATAATTAAACAATGTTATCTATAATAAAAATTATATTCTATTTATAGATCCAATTTTAAAGAATGGTTCAAGAGGCTCGCCTATCCTATTAAAAAGACCAAAGGATGCAACTGTATTAAAAGTTCATACAGGATACAAAACAAAAACTCCATCATCTATTGGAGACAAAATTGTACGTAGAGAAAAACCTGTGCGAATGGTACGGACTGCTGTCACCAAACAACGGGAGAAACTGGTTTGCCCTGTATGCGGGATACTTACATTCACTTTAGGCAATCATCTAGCCACACATCAAGGTACCAAATAATTATATTGCATTATATAAAATATTCCCTCATTTTCTACTGATATCTCTGACTTAAGTTATACCTAATTTGACCTCGCGACCTTTAAAATAAATGTTTAATATCCAATTAACTAGAACTATTAACAAACTAAAATATGGGATCGAAAAAATTCTTCCGCATCGCTTTCGACTGGTAATGTACCCAAGAGACTATCGGCATTGCCACATTGTATAGCAATGCTTAGCTGCTGGCCAAGGAGCCCTTGGGTCAAGGGAAGTGTCCATCAGCCCTTTAGAGATTTCGTTGAAGAAACCTTTAGCACTTGGAAGTACCTAATATATTTTTTTTATGTCTTTCAGAGAAAAAGAAATACACTTGTCCTCAATGCCCAAGATCATTTGCACAGAGGAGTAATTTGATGGTACATGCTAAACAACATACAGGAATTAAAGATCATATTTGTGAAGTATGTGGAGCTGGTTTTTACAGCCAGAAATCTTTGGTTAGGTATGTATTTCATTTTATAGTCAAAGAACCCTATTTATGACATCAATTAACATTGTTGTAACTTTTCTTCTATTATCTGTTTCAGACATAATTTAATTCATAAGGGGGACAGACCATTTTCCTGCAACTTGTGCACGAAGAGATTTATTGCTGTAAGTATAAAACTTTTTACAACAGCAGTATAAATTCATATTGTTTTTTAATGGCTGTTTTCTATATCCCCTCTTATGTGCTTAATAAAATTAAAGAAAAAAAATAAGTGCAATTGATGTATTTCAGCGTTGTGACTTGAATCGTCACCTCCGCATACATTCGGGTTACAAACCCTTCAAATGTAACACTTGCACAATGTCGTTCAACGCGAAACATCAGTTGCAAAACCACGAGAGAATGCACACCGGGGAGCGGCCGTACACATGTCAGGTGCGTCATAGTCTTTACATTATTGTTGTCACGTTCCAGATGGCAGGTCTGCGCCGCCATATGGCGATACATACTGGCGAAAAACGGTTCAACTGTGACTTCTGCAGTAAAAAATTTACGCAAAGCCACCATCTACAGAACCATATGATTACCCACACTGGTGATAGGCCCTATAATTGCGAGGTCAGTAGGCTCCACATGATTCTTAGAAATGGCCAAGTACAAACTGTTGCTAAATAATTGACCCTATACAACGTGTAACGTTAAATGCGCAAAACCTCAGACACCCCAACTGATTTTTAATTCAATTGACTTATTTCAAAGAGAAAATAAGTAATTTAAAAAATTGTATAGGTTTTATGTGCTGTTTTAGTTTTACTGGCCATTCTGATCGTTTCTTGCGTCTGCGACGACGCTCTTTACCGAGGGAGGAGTCGACACCGGGCCGCTGCGCCGCGCTGACATTGGCTTGCTTGATCTATTAATAAATAGACACGGCAACGTTTTTAATGAAGATTTTTTGAAAAATGTGTCCTATATTAAAAAGTGGTTCAATTAATTCTGATCAAACTATTTTCAGGTTTTGCGCATTTAACGTTACACGTTGTATATTTTAGCGCTATTGTGTATGGGGAGTGTTGCCAGTTTATTATTACTACTTTTAATCAATCTAGACTTATACCATAAATAATACTAATTCTCTAGCAAAAAAAGGGAGTAAGCCTACATTGTATGGAAGTAACACCTATCACATAAGCTTATTCGGGCTAGCATTTGGTGCCCATTAGCCATCTTGTCAGTGAAAACTTCAGTTTGAATACAGAAACTCCCTAACAGCTTATTGATTTGTACTTTTTTTTTTAATAAAGAAAAATCCTTTTACAGGTCTGCAATGTTGCATTCAGTTACAAAGTCAACTTAAATAACCACGTGTTCAAAGTGCACGGTATCAACCTGAAATTCAAATCTATTCATACCGTGACTGAGGATGTGCTTCGAAGGGAAATGGGCATGTTAAATGAGACAAGAGTTGCTCTATCGCATATTATGCCGCAGTTGGGAGAAGTACCGACGCCGGCTGCGCATGAAACTGTACTATCATTATCCTGATTCAACAACAGGAAGTATCATTCATAAAACTGTATCATAAACCTATTAGTGTACAAGCTTTTGAACTTTAATATCTTATTTTCATGTTATTTAGTGTCGAGTGAAATTATGAGTTGTTTACATGCAACATCTATGTTGTTTACATGTTCCCCAAATATAGCATGTTATAAAGAAAGTTAGATGACACAGGTCGGCAAAAAAATTAAAAGTCGGAAGCAACAACTTTGTTATGTGATTTTAATTGACATTAGTGTGCTGAATCCAAATCTGTTCACAAGATTTATTCTATCATGTCTAGTTTTTGAGATTTATTCATTTAAAGAAAATACTGATATTGACATACATATTTATTTTGAAAAATAAAAGTAAAAAAATCTTACACATAAATGACTTCTATGACATAAATTAAAATCTTAAATGAAAGAAAATACTAATATAACATAAAAAAATATAACAACTATTTGGTAGATCGCGTTCTTTTATATGTTTTATCTGTTGTTTCACGCTTGATTTCCCAGCAGAAATCAGCTAACATTGCTAGAGACCACTTGCTGTTATATCTTTTTTCCATGTGCGCAATATATTGGTGGAACCTCTCACCATGCCCATCAGGCACGGCACCAAGATTTTCTGAGAAACAAATCTGAATGCAAATGCAAGAAGTGTATTTTTAATGACATATTGCATCTGAGTTGTTGATATGAAGGAAGAAGTTCTTGTACCAGTTCTTTGTAATTTGCAGTCCGTATTTCCAAGCTTATATTTCCAAGAAAATTGTGAAATATTTTCAAAAGCTACCCATGTTCTTTTTTTTATCAACCAACTTAGATGTGAACAATTTTATTGGTCTTAAAATATTTCTCTTATTTGGTGACCAACAAATATGCCTTCCTTCAATTTGGCCACACTTACATATGTGTGGAAATTTATTTCTCAGGTGTTTAAATGCCTCTCCATCTCTGTCCATAGCTTTTACCAAATTTTTTATTAAGCCTAATTTGATAGTGTGTAGTGGCGGCAAAAATAATTTTAGGCTGTCAACTACAGTCCGCGCGCGAGCTCCGAGGAATGATAAGGAATGTTGACGTAATGAGCTAGAGTTGTGATTTAGTCGATATTGCACTGTCGATACTAATACATCTTGAGCCTCCGCGCGAGTGTACTTCATGAAATCATTTTATGAGGGTATTATGTACTTGAAATAAAAAAAAAATGATAAAAATAAACTCTCCTCACGCACTTCAATAATAAATGAGTCGACAACATTCTCCATTAAGCCATCCCTTTGACAGTAATGTTCCTCTAATGCTAAAACATGTTTATCATATCCACACCAATCTTCTTTTGTGACGTGCGTGATAGCTTTTTCGGTGATCTCCTTCAGTCTCGTCAGAGAAAAATCTGAAGTAATGTTGTGTTCCCTCACGAGCCTTTTAACTTTTGCCCATGCGAGCTCTATTGGGTTCAAGTCGCACATATAAGGCGGTAATCGCATTACATCGTGACAAAACAACATAATTATAAATGTAGTACTATTTATAGTAGAAAATAACACTACTATCGCAAAATTAAAAATGCCTCGATAAGCGTGTTCTCGCGTCAAGGTCGACACTAGTACTGGGAGAGTGCGGGGGATGGAGCGACGGTCGGGCGCGGCGCACACCAGCCCGCTTCCTCAGCCACCGATTCCTCGGAGCTCGCGCGCGGACTAAAGGAATATAACATCAAAACTGGACGTGCTAGATAAATAAAATTGTGATTACATATTTGGATTAGTGCGTCGATATGTATCAATTCCACATATATGCATTGTTTTGCTCTTATTTTGATGCCAACCAGTGTTATTAATATTTTCACTATTGTAAATACAGTTTTTGTTACTAATTAAATAAACTAGTTTAAACATTTAAGTTAGAGTGGTTTCTTTTGATACATAACGAAGTTAAGCTGCGTTCTTCGTCCTAACCTGTACACCGTCGAGGCATTCCATTTAGATCACCAATTTAACGATCATCCATGCGAATATCACCTACAGTATTCCCCATTGCGCACCCGAGGTTGCAGTAGTAGTTAGAAAGAGGCATTGGCGCCGATTTCCATGTTCACAAACTAAACTAAATTTAAGTTCAGTACATCTTTTTCTTTTTATTTCACTGAGAAAAGCATTCTCTCGTGATATCGCAACGCTCCGATAAGGTGGCGTGGCGAACGGTACCGTGGCATAGCCCCCCGGCCGCGGAAGGCTACACGGTGGCCTGTAAATACAGGCCCCTCATTTTGTTTGCGACAATGGCTAGTGGTCTACTGAGCGCGCATGAGTTACGCTCGCCCATGTGAGTGGTTGCATGTCGTATTTCTGTAGGCGCGCCATGACGCTGATTCACAGCGCCGCTTACTTCACATCTTGGTGGTCTGTCCCCGCCAGATGAGACCCCCATTTGCCTGGAGAAGGCCCGGCGGAGGACGACCAGCGACAGAGGTGCCGACTCGACGCTCCTCCAGAGTAGGTATAGGTGAGTTGCTCCCGCTCGCCCCGCTTCCAGAGCTAGCCGGTTACGGTGCGGGCTAAGGAGCATTCGTGTGTGTGTGTGTGTCCGGTGTGGTGGGGTCATCGTCCGCTACCAGGTCGCGGGGCAAGGGTCTTATGTCAGGGGGTCGCGCGTGCCAGGACGCTTTGTCCTTGGATGCGTCGGGACGCGTTGACATACAGCCAAGCGGATGCATCGGCACGCGTTGACATGCGGCCAAGCGGATGCGTCGGCACACGCGAACATACCCTTGTGTTTGCATTGGTATCAGCTATCGATTTATATAGGTTCAGTGCGTGGCCGCCATTAAAAAAAAAATGCGGACAGGTATGCCGCGGACCTTCAAACCCTTTTCTATCGATGTTTTTTAGTAGTTAATGTTGTTGTCTAACTACCACTACAACCGTGGGTGCGCAATGTGGAATAACATGGGTGACCTTCAAATTGTTAATCGAAACAAAAGGCCTCGCACTGTCTTGGCATTGTAATTATTATTGAGCAAACTGGAGCCAAGAAAATGTTATAGGTAGTGTGTGGAGTACCTACATAAGAACATATTCGTTGTGGTTTTCATTAATTTTTGAAAAGAAGGTGTAAGAGGAATGCAAAAGTTAGTTTAAAACTCATGTCCTCGTTTTCAAGGAATATGAAAACATGTTTTTTGGTATTCTGCAAGACTGCAAGCAGGTTGTCTAAACATAGAAATATGTAAATGGAAACATACAACAAAAACAAATAAAATCCGCCATAACAAGATCCACAGTTTTATTTTTCAATGGTTAAAATGTGCCCATAACGGCTCGATTCACGTATTTAACTGATATGGAAAGACATATTTTCGAGTTGCTTTCCCGATTGTCAAAATTTAGTCAACACAGTCATGTTGGTTAGTTCGCTGTTCCATAGTAGTCTCTGGAGCACTCGCACCCCACGCTGATGGATCGATATTCACCAACCCATTTACGTTCTAGTTCCTCTGGTAGTTTAAATTGGGAATATTGGTGTGACGTCTCCTTTTTTTTAATTATTGTTAACTGAAACAAAGCATATAATTATTAAGTAAGTACCTATTTATATTCTTATATTTTAACTGAAATATAATGTAATGGCATATTACGTTGTATAAATTTTCCTTGCACCCATATGGCCAGGGGCATGCCTGTTCGCTACAAGTGAAAGTTTTTACGGACCTCGGTATCGTTTCTTCGCCCCAGTGTATTGTGTTGTTCTGAAAAATGTGTTACATACTCTTAAAATGTATAAATATTTTGGGTTATACAGTCAACCGCACATCAGTGGCAACAATTTGGCATTGACAGCGCTTAATGTCGTAGCAGTAAGGACGAATTTTCCAGTGCCACTGATGTACACTGACTGCATTATATACCGCAATATTTAAATTTTTTTTTGCTTACGGTAGGGTTACAAGCGCAGGGAAGATCCGGTATAACTTGCTGAAATCATTTTAAATTAGTCGTTATTTTAATTAACAGGTTGGTTAGAACACACATCGATTTCTATAACTGGGTCGTTACAAAAGGCTTAAAACTAGGTACAAAAATAAGGACCCTGAAAGGGCACATCAAAAGCATAAAAATAGGATTACAAAAAAAAAAAAAAAAACTACTACTGATATAAAATCTAGGTAGGTATTTAATTAAATTAATTGATTGTGAGCATTCCAACACATTAGTTGTTCCCATCCAATGTAGGTAGGTAAGTTGGTTACGTTGCTTGGCGAGGACGAGTGGATGGCTTCAGTGGTTCCGTGGATGCCTCAGAATTAGGGAATTATTTTAAAATGACAGCTGAAGCAACAACTCACTTTAAGATAAAAATTACAATCAACGATCACCAATCCGTTGGTTAAACGAAATGCCTACCGACTGTTTTATACAACTGTAGGTAATGTTCATTAGGTATAAGAATACTGGAAATTGGTATACATTTCACAAACTATGGCATAGGTAGATACTCACATTATGATGCTTCCCAACTTTACCCCTTTTTCGAGTCCTTGTTTCGACAGACTTGTCCAATAAAACGACATCGTTCCGTATCATATTTGCATAGTCAACAATAAAAGCTGACAATTCTTCAGAGTTTGCAGGATCAGGTTGAATGGAATTCATGTCGTAATTTGTTCCTATATTTCCAGAATTGCCTAATAATTCACTGTCTCGAGCCAGTCGCACGACATAGTTTTTTCTTTTGCGCGTTCTTTGGTCTTCTAGCGTGTACTCGTCAACGTTAGAATTCTTCATTGCCATCACCTTTGGGACTAATGACTGAATTAAAATGAAGAATCCGAAACAAAATATCACGAAGACAAACGGCCGTGTTATCTGGAAATAAAATAACGATTTTCTTAATTCCCAAGATATAAAAAGTACGTAGGTAATGCTTGCATTAAAAGAAAAAATAGACACACTATGATTTCACTTGTACTGTCATCATCTGCCTAGCCTTTTCCCAACTATGTTGGGGTCAGCTTCCAGTCTAACCGGATGCAGCTGAATACCAGTATTTTACATGGAGCGACTGCCTATCTGACCTCCACAACTCGGTTACTGGGTAATGCGATACTCCTTGGTAAGACTGGTTGTCAGACTTTCGGGCTTCTGACTACCCGTAACGACTGTCAAAGATCCACGAATGACAGCCGGGACCAACGGCTTAACGTGCTTTTCGAGGCACGGAGGGGTCTCGGTATGTGAAGATGGTCACCCATCCACAGACCAACCGCGGCAAGCGTAGCTTAACCTGTTCGATCGACCTGTGCGGTTTTTTCACTTGTACTGTAAATTATAAAAATAACATTCTAGACTTCTAGAGCAATGGCCATAGATATAAAACGATGCTGGAATCGAACCCGCGACTGGCACCCGCAGGGCAACCAATTTTATAAACACAGCTCAAGAAGATCCTTACCAAATTCCTGTCCCTTATGGAAGTCTATTAATATGAAAAACTTGCAAAACTAATGTAGCAAAGTATCTTTATACTTACCTAACTATATCAATTTATTTCTACAAATACATAATTGGTATAGTGGCACAACTTTCCCTTCGCCACTCTAAAGGCTGATTTTACCAACGCCAAATGATTTTATCCGAGGAATAATTTTGAATTTTTGATAGTTCTTTCATACAAAATCTGTCAGACGTCAATTTTATTCCACGAATAAAAAAATAACTGTCGATTAAAAATTAGCCCATCGTATTATCTGAATCTGAGCGCTAAAGCAGATAAATAATCATCATCCCTATTGACACTGGATTCGGATAGGTACTTTTAGACAGGTCATGATTTGCACATGACGTGTGTAGGTGTGCTCTGATGCACATCTGCCTACCCTTCTGGGATACCTACAGGCGTGATGTTGTTATCAACTCAGCTACCAGTTTTTATACAGGGTGTAAAAAGACCCGTCACATCTGCCTACCCTTCTGGGATACCTACAGGCGTGATGTTGTTATCAACTCAGCTACCAGTTTTTATACAGGGTGTAAAAAGACCCGTCACATCTGCCTACCCTTCTGGGATACCTACAGGCGTGATGTTGTTATCAACTCAGCTACCAGTTTTTATACAGGGTGTAAAAAGACCCGTCACATCTGCCTACCCTTCTGGGATACCTACAGGCGTGATGTTGTTATCAACTCAGCTACCAGTTTTTATACAGGGTGTAAAAAGACCCGTCACATCTGCCTACCCTTCTGGGATACCT
This sequence comes from Eremobia ochroleuca, assembly GCA_949629135.1. Classification (NCBI taxonomy): domain Eukaryota; kingdom Metazoa; phylum Arthropoda; class Insecta; order Lepidoptera; family Noctuidae; genus Eremobia; species Eremobia ochroleuca. The sequence goes on from OX451388.1 coordinate 11,320,285, forward strand.
ACAGGCGTGATGTTGTTATCAACTCAGCTACCAGTTTTTATACAGGGTGTAAAAAGACCCGTCACATCTGCCTACCCTTCTGGGATACCTACAGGCGTGATGTTGTTATCAACTCAGCTACCAGTTTTTATACAGGGTGTAAAAAGACCCGTCACATCTGCCTACCCTTCTGGGATACCTACAGGCGTGATGTTGTTATCAACTCAGCTACCAGTTTTTATACAGGGTGTAAAAAGACCCGTCACATCTGCCTACCCTTCTGGGATACCTACAGGCGTGATGTTGTTATCAACTCAGCTACCAGTTTTTATACAGGGTGTAAAAAGACCCGTCACATCTGCCTACCCTTCTGGGATACCTACAGGCGTGATGTTGTTATCAACTCAGCTACCAGTTTTTATACAGGGTGTAAAAAGACCCGTCACATCTGCCTACCCTTCTGGGATACCTACAGGCGTGATGTTGTTATCAACTCAGCTACCAGTTTTTATACAGGGTGTAAAAAGACCCGTCACATCTGCCTACCCTTCTGGGATACCTACAGGCGTGATGTTGTTATCAACTCAGCTACCAGTTTTTATACAGGGTGTAAAAAGACCCGTCACATCTGCCTACCCTTCTGGGATACCTACAGGCGTGATGTTGTTATCAACTCAGCTACCAGTTTTTATACAGGGTGTAAAAAGACCCGTCACATCTGCCTACCCTTCTGGGATACCTACAGGCGTGATGTTGTTATCAACTCAGCTACCAGTTTTTATACAGGGTGTAAAAAGACCCGTCACATCTGCCTACCCTTCTGGGATACCTACAGGCGTGATGTTGTTATCAACTCAGCTACCAGTTTTTATACAGGGTGTAAAAAGACCCGTCACATCTGCCTACCCTTCTGGGATACCTACAGGCGTGATGTTGTTATCAACTCAGCTACCAGTTTTTATACAGGGTGTAAAAAGACCCGTCACATCTGCCTACCCTTCTGGGATACCTACAGGCGTGATGTTGTTATCAACTCAGCCACCAGTTTTTATACAGGGTGTAAAAAGACCCGTCACATCTGCCTACCCTTCTGGGATACCTACAGGCGTGATGTTGTTATCAACTCAGCTACCAGTTTTTATACAGGGTGTAAAAAGACCCGTCACATCTGCCTACCCTTCTGGGATACCTACAGGCGTGATGTTGTTATCAACTCAGCTACCAGTTTTTATACAGGGTGTAAAAAGACCCGTCACATCTGCCTACCCTTCTGGGATACCTACAGGCGTGATGTTGTTATCAACTCAGCTACCAGTTTTTATACAGGGTGTAAAAAGACCCGTCACATAACCGTCAACTACGCATTCTGTACATCAGTCTAAGTAACATTGCATAAAAATAATTGCTGGGAAACGACTTTTATTTTTGGTGTGAAATTTTGCTGTTTGCGCAATGTAACACGTGCAAAACACTGTGCTTATGGGTGTATGCAACGGGACGGGGGTCGTGGGGTTATTTAAAGTTGTGCTATAACATTAAAAACTTGTTTTCGTAAAAAAAAAAAAAAACGTTAGTAAAAGTTGGAACTTTGGCTTTCAATATTTCGGTACAAAATCAAAATCAAAATCAAAATCAAAAGTCATTTATTCAAACTAGGCTGAGAATCAGCACTTTTCGAACGTCAAAATTACAAAAGACAGTCCCCCAAAACGCCCGCCCTTCACCACTTCCTAGTGCTTTCGCTGGGAAGAAGAAGTGGCGCAACAAACTCCCCAGCAGCACAGCTGTCTGTTCAGTTAGAAAATATACTTGACTGAATACAATACAAGGTATGCAAAGCAATTAACATTACAAGGTACCAGAAGGTTCCCAGGTATGGTCCAGTACAAAAAAATATTACAATGACCGAGAATACAAGTGACCCTCGGCTTCGTTATGTGTCTTTTTACATCCGTTATAGTGGTGTACCTAAGCTTTTTTTTTTTTAAGAGTACATAGGTAATTTAATTAAAATAAAATAAAAAGATCTTTAAGTCATTAAGATATTATTAAGATAAATTAATAAGATCCTTAATTTAATTATGTAGTACTTACCATGACTGTAGGTACAGCTTTCCCTAGTTTTCGCAAAAGACTGATGTTCTTGGGAAAATTTTCAACCCTTATATAGCAGATATTGATTGATAGGTGGATAAAAGGGTCCATTAGTGAGAAGAAAACGACGCGTTGTGTTATTTATAATTCATTGAAGATGGATGCTATCAGATTACACTTTTGAAGTAACAAAAGCCTTTTTCTTAGTAATGGGCTTGGTGACAAGGGTTATTAGGATCGTGACACGGAACAATGGTACAGACGCCAGCACATCAAGCTACTATAATCTGTCAGATTTCTTTAATAGATTTTGAACTTTATCGCTTAGTTATAAGGTTCAAAGTTGATTGGGAAAACTTGACAGTTTCGGGTAGCTTGATGTGCTGGCGTCTGTACCTACACCTTAACGAGAAAAGACATCAACAGCCGAACACCGCCGCATCACGCATGTACGGGATTAAAAAAAAAACGCTTTTATCACACACTAAAAATTATAAAATAATTAAATTGAATTAAAAAATCGTGGAGCGCTTTTTAAACTAATTATTCTACGCTTTCAGGGTACCAAAATGGTAAAAAGGAACCCATATGGTGCGACTCAGTCTGTGTGTCTGTCCGTCCGTCTGTCACAGCTGGATATTTTAAGAACTACAAATGCTATCAACTTGATATTTGGAATAGTTTAAGATGACGTTTGCCCAACTATTTTGCAAATCCTCAAACATTTTCAACCTTTTTTAAGCCGCATAGTTTTCGACTTTTGATGAAAAATGAAAAAAAAAAAATACTGCAAAACCCTATCTCCGAAGTTTGCATAGAGAAAAATCTGAAATTATTTTACAAAGATAAAGTTCATGGGATAAATTCGTCCTAACTACGGAAACCTTCATTGTGCGTGGTCCGACAAGCACTTGGCCAGTTTTTTTTTACTACTTAGGCGCTTTTTGCCGCCATTCTGATTGAAAATACAGATAATAAGAAACATTTTCATTCCTTGGCCGTACCATAATTAACGCCCGGATAGATAGGTACAGTTATCTTATCGGAAGTGAAGTAAGATTTAAAGAATATTAACTTTTATCAAGTTGAATGCCGTGCAACAGGAGAGGCCTATGTCCAGCAGTGGACTGCCTTAGATTGATGATGATGAAGATGAACTCTTTATCTAATATATAAAAATCAATGTTTGTTTGATCGTATTTTATGCGCTGCCAGACGGTTAATCTGATTGCGACAAAGCTTTCTCAATTTATTGCTAGCATTTGCGCCAAGTTTCAGGCATAAAAAAATCACGCGGACGAAGTCGCGGGCAGAAGCTAGTCCTATATGAAAAATACTAAAAAACAGATCATCGACTCATTTTGTGTCAATCTAGTGTTAATCGACTTCTGTTGCTGACCGTACGGGGCTTTTTACCCGACTGCCAAGGAAGGGTTATGTTTTTTTATCGATTTAGCTTGCAGAATGTATGTATGTAAGCGGTCACGCCCTTTATACCTGGAGGCTTTTATTTAGATAGTAAGTTTTTGTTTACATTTTTAATTTTGATATTTATGTATTATTTTTTTGCTTGAGCACGTATAGTTTTACTTGTATTTGTTGGTATATTGGCGTGGCTAGCTGACATATAGCAAATAATTTAATTTAGTGTTCTGTGTCTTTTAACGTTAATTACTTTGCATACCTTGTATTGTATTCATTCAAATATTTTGTAACTAAACAGACAGCTGTGCTGCTGGGGAGTTCGTTGCGCCACTTCTTCTCCCCAGCGAAAGCACTAGGAAGTGGTGAAGGGCGGGCGTTTTGGGGGACTGTCTTTTGTAATTTTGACGTTCGAAGAGTGCTGATTCTCAGCTTAGTTTGAATAAATGACTTTTGATTTTGATTTAAGAGTAGGCTCGAGCTAACGTACTCTGTGGATACTGCACAAAGTATAGTTTAGGTAGTATAAGCATAATCAGCCTTTGCATGAAGAATTTGTTTCTCTCGGGAAAAATATATATCCTAAAAAAAAAACTAGTATCGTTTTCGATACAATATGCATTAGTTATACAAATTATACGTCTAATTTCTTACTAAATATTGACTATTGTGGAATACTGTGAAGCAGTCTTTGAACTCTTGCGACAGTAGACAATGAAAGTGACAAAAATCCATGATGTCAGAACTGTCATGTCTCAAACCTCACTTTTCATAGACATATATATACTTTTTAGGTAAAGTAACGGTATGATTGATCAGTTTGATCACTCAGCCGAGCTTTACAATTAAAAAAAAAAAACAGGAAACGGTCGAGAACGCATTGTATCGTTTTCGAAACTCTATGCATTTAACGGTTAATGTTCCCACTGCTGGGACACAGGCCTCCTCTCTTCGAGAGGGAATGAGCCGTAATCCACCACGCGGGCCCAGTGATTTGATCGCAGGCCCTATTTTTTTGTTCTAGTAGGTACAGCCCGCTTCAGAGAAAACGAACCCCCCAAGACTTAAAGAATAATCGCTCAAGCGACGGCGGGCGCGTCACGTGACTGGCCCCGAGCAGCTCCCTCCCGTGCCGCCCGCGCCGCACCCATCTCTGTCCGAGCATCCACCGATCCGACTCAAACATTATTTGCATGTTTTTAATAATTAGGTATTGTGGTATTTTTTTCGGCTTCTGGCCGAACCGTATACCAAGAATAACTTACAAAAAGACACTACGTGCCGTATAGGATACGAACCCGCATCACCAGGCGCCAGACGATCATTAAGACCGTGCCTTATACCAATAGGCTATTGGCTCAGTTAGTAATCTCAACGAAAGTTCGAATAGTATTACTCCTTTTATCGAACAAGCTTGATAACGGTCTAATCTTCTAGACATTAAGGTTTAAATTTCAACTTCCACCACGTGAGATACACCTACCGTCCACAACCTTGTTTTACAAAATGCAATACGTAACTCCTCAATTAACTAAAAGATAAGGTTGAAATTAGCATAGATTTCTTGTTTGGTTGAATAGAATGTGCTTGATTCCGATTGTTGCACTACCGTCATTTTACTTCAGAAACTTAACTGCTGTATGAACTGCGAGTTAAGGTTGAATTTAGAATACTTCTTCGCCCTATTTACTAAACTGTGATTGAGGGTATAGGTAATTATTTTTCAAATCGTTTCGTTTTCGTGCCGATCAGCTTGTGTGTAATGTCTTCGTCGTAAAATTATCCAATTTACGAAGTTTTTGAAAAGTTGATTCTATTAACCGATAGTATGGTGCGATTAACAACTTTTTGAAGGCTAAAATAATTGTTATTCTCTGGGAACAGGAACAAAGCATATAGCACGAGAAATATGGGCCTAACATAACGGTAAGATTTACGTTAAACACATATATATTTATTGTTACAACCATGTTGCATTATTACTTACAAGGTGGATTTTTTATGTATTTCTAATATTATCGTTTTCATTACAGAGAAAAATAGTTCGTAGGTGGATACAAAGGTATCAAGCGACGGGTGATGTGAAATGCGATCTCACCCAACTGCTTACACTAATGAATCGGAGCGACACCTTGGGACACACAAAACCTGGGAACTAATTCGAAATAGTGCTGCAAGCTTCAATATGGTTTCGGGCATGAAAAGTCTTCAAGAAGTGATAGACAGTGACTGCCATCGTCTGCGTTATTAATAGACAATTTACTCGGCAGATTGATTGTGTAACTTATCTGATAAAATTGCATTGGAACGTTTGAGCAAGTGTTAATAATTCCCAATATATGTGGGATCATTATCTCGTAGTTAATCAAAAATAAACAACCTTTATTATTATAATAATAATAATAATAATAATAATAATAACTTTTATTATGAATCCAGTTACTCTTGTTTACAAGTAGTCTTGTAATGTGTTAACGATGCACCATCTGACCTCACATACTTTTCTAATGCTGTGTTAAAAGGGTTATCAGAAATTGTGATAAAAGAGAAAGATGTATATTGCTATACTGTTATAGTTTAGCATGTTGGTTCTTCCTCTGTAATTCACAGGCACAAATGACAATATTTCATTTTTTAATCAGGCTTGTTTCCCCATAAGATCATACAGAGTATAAAAAAATAATGTTTTTACAACTTTGAAGAAATAAATATTGTAGTTATGTTACTAGAAATATCTATAAATGAACCGTTATCTAATGTTAAACGTTCTACACCTCACCCAGGGTATATATTTTGTATTTAGTTAATATTTCAAGTAAATAACCCTAATTTAACACAGATAGAAAACTGTATACTCGTAATAACTGTATATGTGGATTCCTAGAAATGTAATTAATGAAATAAATGAATATTGTTTATGCAACATGCCTGGCTGTTCTAACAAACCCCATACTTAACATTTGTTTTCTTAAATATGGATTTTTTCTGAAATAAAGTTACGAAAATCACCTAATCAATTATTAAAGAAACAAAAAAAAAGAAAAAAATAAATCTCATACGCGGATTTGAACTCGGGACCGTCGAATTGCTAAGCCGCAGTCCGAACCACTAGACCAACACGCCATTTACGTTACTTTACGAAAAACTTAAGCGTATGATTTCACTACCTAAGGGGGGTCCGGTTTCTTTGAAGCTTACTGTACATGCCGGTTTCTTGACAGTGTTTTCCTTCACCTAATCTACCACCAGTTTATACTAATAATAAATAATATATTTCCATAAGTAATGTAAAAAATGTAATGCGCAGCATTTACAGCGTAGGACTTACAAGTGCACAGAAATTTGATCAATGACCCCTATGCTAGATGGAACCTGTGTTACAAGGGTCATCCATCCGTCCATTATACAGATTACAGTTTCGGTACAGCCCGATTCAAACTTTATGGAGGCTCGGAGCATGAGGCGAGCCGCTGCGCAGTAACAAATTCATCTATCAGCGGGTGTGAGGGGTGAGGTACTGCGCAACGAGTAGCGCGCTTCAGAACCGCCATAAAGTTTGAATCGTGCTGTATCTATGTTATTATTTGCTTAAACTGAATTAACTGCTGAACATATGATTTCTGATCGATCAATGATTGATCAATGAATGAACGATCGATGATGATCCGATCAATCAGGTTAAGCTACGCTTGCCGTGGTTGGTCCGTGGATGGGTGACCATCTTCACATTCCAAGACCCCTCCGTGCCTCGGAAAGCACGTTAAGCCGTTTATACCGGCTGTCATTCGTGGATCTTTGACAGTCGTTACGGGTCGTCAGTACCTAGCCCGAAAGTCTGACAACCAGTCTTACCAAGGGGTATCATATTACCCAGTAACTGGGTTGTGGAGGTCAGATAGGCAGTCGCTCCATGTAAAATACTGGTATTCAGCTGCATCCGGTTAGACTGGAAGCCGACCCCAACATAGTTGGGAAAAGGCTAGGCAGATGATGATGATATGATTTCATGTTTTAGGCTACTTCAGGAACCAAGTGATGTTCACATGGCTTATAAAGAGATGGGATATATTGAAAAGAAAAACACAGATCACCATTTTTCAAACAACTTTTATTTATAAACGGATTTTTTTTACTAAATGATTTTCCATTGATTTGAGAATAAAAAGAATATTTTAAAACGTATGTTGAACGATCAAATAAAATAGTTTTTAATAATTCAGGTCGTTTTTACGTGATTATAGATTTTGTACAGATTAAATGCCCCTCGTCAGTTAGGCAAGCTTATTAAGTTCGGTAACAATAGAAAAAGTAATTGTGTCTCATTTGTGACAGTTGAGTTTTAGGTAACATTTAAAATATTATAGGGATCTTGTTAGATTTTATGGCGTTCATAGCGTGTTCATACGCCATTGCTGCCTGTGGACCATCGAATGGGTTTTCTAGATCACCGCCTTTTATAATACCTTGTGCTCGAAGCGACAGGTCCCTAAAAATTGCTCTTTCTTTCTGTAAAACTTCTTCGTTCATCACGCGCACAGATCTTCGTTTCAGAAAGACTCCGTGCTTTTTTAAACAGTGTCGGTTAAAATCGTGTTTGTAGCTGTATGGCTGCGAACAAATCTGAAATTGAAAACAATTTTACAATGTAGCGGTATCTACAACGCCACAAATGAACTACGCGTCATACTGACGTCACGCAAAATTCTGCATCTCGCAAGTAGAGTTTACCGCGCAACTAGCATACACAACGTGTCCCTGAATTAACGCACAACCTCTTAAGGAGTCATTGTATTCATTATTATGAACAACTTTATTTCAGGTTTGTTCCCATGGTTAAAGTTGTTCAAGAGTCCTGGCCGAAGGGTGTTGTGTATCGCCGGTTTTGTGGCCGGCTACATGACACCAGTCAGCGAAACACGACGCCGACACTTCGTGTGCAGTAGTATAAGTTGTGTTATGTTGTATTTATTTATAGTATTTTTAAGTTATATTATTATAGTACTGTATTTGTGATAATTTTGTATGTATTAGTTTATAAGTATGTTTGTAGTAGTATGTATTGTTTTTTCTATGGGCTTTAGTTGCCTGAAATAAAAGAATAAATAAATAAATGACCCCTCAAGAGGTTGTGCATTAATTCTGAGACATGTTGTATACAACGGCCCGACATGAATCATCGGGCAGTTGCCCACCAGACACCACCCGTCTGGTCGGAGGATCCTCGCTTTTCTATAGAGGATGAGTGAACTTTACACCATGTTCCTTATACCTCTATAACAATATTAGAAGACATAACATCACGCTTGTTTTGCGAGGACAGTTAGGCAGAGGTGTGCCTATAGTACGTCACTTCATAATCTGCCTAGTCTTTTCCCAACTATGTTGGGGTCGGCTTCCAGTCTAACCGGACACAGCTGGGCTTCCAGTCTAACCGGATGCAGCTGAATACCAGTATTTTACATGGAGCGACTGCCTATCTGACCTCCACAACCCAGTTACTGGGTAATACGATACCCCTAGGTAAGACTGGTTGTCAGACTTTCGGGCTTCTGACTACCAGTAACAACTGTCAAAGATCTACGAATGCCTATAGTACAGACGCCAGCACATCAAGTTACTACAATCTGTCAAAATTATTTAATACATTTTCAACTTTATTGCTAAAGCATTAGGGTTTAAAGTTGATTGGGTAAATTTGACAGTTTCGGGTAGCTTGATGTGCTGGCGCCTGTACGTCACTTGCCAGTTGTTTTAAGCCCGTGCAATAGAATAGTGAATAGTTTAAAGGTTTTTATTATATTAGTTTATTTTTGTATAAGATTATTTTGTGTATTTTATATATGGGCCTTAGTTGCCTGATAATAAAATGATTATATTATTATGTCGTTTATTCACTTCTTTACCTTATTTTATTATATTTTTAAATATTTCTTATAATATAAGTACAAAAAAAAAAAAACATTTAAAAATATTAAAAAATAGTGATCCGCCGGTGACGGGAGCAGGGTCCAAGCTACCGGTGGTTAGGACTCCAGAGACAGGAACCTCCTCACAATGCGAGGCGTATCGAGGAGTACTGCCTTTTGAATCAGGCCTTTGATCCAACCGCCTAACGAGAGCCTCGATAGATGATGATCGAGGCTTTTGGCCATCAGGCCGTTGGCCGATACGACAATCGGCACAATGATAGTCGAGCTCACATTCCACATGTCAACAACCTCGTGTGCTAAGTCAAGATATTTGATTTGTTTTTCTTTCTCAGCTTTCACGAGGTTCCCGTCATGTGGAATGGTAACATCGATAATCATTGCGCGGCGCGCTAATCGATCTATCACCACTATATCAGGTTTGTTGGCGACAATGGTCCTGTCAGTGATGATAGACCGATCCCAGTACAATGTCGCATGATCATTTTCGAGAACTGGGTCGGGCACATACTTGTAATACGGTACCTCAGAATTCACAAGTTTATATTTCAAAGCAAGTTGTTGGTGAATAATCCTGGCTACTTGGTTATGCCTGTGCAAGTACTCGCCGTTAGCCAGACGAGAACAACCAGAGATAATATGTCTGATGGACTCACCCGGATGGTGGCATGCCCGACACACGTCAACCGTCCCGTCCCTCATAATATGTCTCCGGAAGTTATTCGTCAAGATAACTTCGTCCATAATATTATTATTATTATTAATAGGGGCCGAGCCTATTGCCATCAACCAGACACAAATTCAGACTCAGGGCTGCTACTAAGAAATAATTGGGGGAGAAGTCTGAAATAAACTGTTACCTATTTTAATGGGTCTTCTCTGCTTAAAAATTACAAGGGTCCCTATTGGTTACACTCTGGTCACTAGATTAACCGTTTTTTGACAGATGGAACTAGTGATTGCAGCAAAGTTATACACACATTTCGATAATTTCACTTTAATTTGATGTTTAAGTAGTATCAGCTATCGATTTTTTATATTAAGTATTATATTTTTTATATATTTTTTAATTATTAAATACAAAACAAAAAATAGTCGCTTTGTTTACTAATCAATAATCTAATAATCTTTATTCTAATTTTGCAGGCTTTCTATCGGAAATACAAAATACATTTTGTTTTTTCGAAACTTTGTATCTTTTCTGTATTCTAGGTACTTACTGTCCTCACCAAGGTCTCGTATATTAATATTAGGTATCAATTAGGTGCTTATACCTAATTGGGTCACAATTTAATGCAACTACAATATGTATTTTACCTCGCATCTAAAAGGTCGCTCGCCAGTATGCACGTGCATATGAAGTCGCAAAGCGTGCTTAGTGATAAAAGTCATAGGACATAGCTCACACTTGTTGGGTTTGCTTCCGAAATTATGTATCATCCTATGCCTTTCGCGTTGCGGTTTCTGTAAAAGTAGAAATAAAAAATTACGGCTTCTGTTGCTGGCAGCTAAAATCCTCTATGTTGATTTTTACCCGACTGCGGCGGAGCGCATAAAGGAGAGTAGTTTTTGTATGTTTGTGTGTCTGTCTATGTGGTCCGTCCTCTTTTTGGGCAACGCCGCTGTTGGATAAAAAATAACAAAACTGCGTGGGTAGATAGGTACATAATATATTTTTCACACCACCTGCTCGCTAACGTCAAATGATGTCATGCAAACCTAACCTAGTCATTTAAGCCCTAAGCTTTAACCAGGCATTAATATTGTACTAAATTTCATCATGACCCGCTGGTCATTAATGTGATTTGAATTTGGAACGTCAACTGAGAAAATATTCTCCTCGGGGATAAAGGTGTCTTCGTCTTGGGCGAGCTTGAATCCGACACTGCACCCAGGATTCTAGTCTTGACTCCCTCGCTTCACTCAGGAGTTAACTCAGAGCTCCCTCGCTATAGCGCCCACGACATTAAGATATTTCTTTATCCCCTTAGTGAATAATGTACTATAAAATATAATACATATATAATACTAACTATACATACCCTTTTAAATGCTTTATTGCAAATATCGCAAGCATATTTTCTCTCATCACTATGGCTTAACATGTGACTGAAAAACAAAAAAAATGCGCTTAAAACAACAATGGCGCCGATTCCCTTGTTAACAAACTAAACTAAATTTAAGTTTAGTGCATCTTTTTCTATCTATTTCATTAAGAAAAGGTCAGAAGATAAATATTAGTTTATTCACCCATAGCATAGCAAGCATAATCCTATAACGTTCCCACTGCTTAGACATAGCCCTCCTCCAACCACTCTAATCTCCTCGCGGGCGCAGTACGGGGTTGGTAGATGTCACCTGTCTTCGAATTTTTGGTTCTGCCTTTTTTTTTTTCACCGTTTTCAGAGCAGTGGTAATGAAATTATTTACACAACAATTATTTACAAAGTAAAGCGCCTCCCTGGGTTCGAATCCTCTGCCTACAACTCATGTGTCGGGGCCGTTACCACTGGGACACCACTGCTCTCCATAGCAAGATTCGAGCGAAACAATACACATATGTACTTATATAAATGTATACAGGGTGTAAAAAGGCACATCACATAGCCGTCAACTACGCATTCTGTGTACAGTACAAAAAAAAAAAAAAATACAATGACGTGTAGTACAAATGACTCTCGGCTTTGTTGTGTCTTTTTACACCCGTTTTATTGACATAATTTTGGTTTAGACATCAGATTTTGACGGCACGGTTGGCACAGTGGTTAAGCGATTGACTGCTGCGCTGCGTGTCGCGGGTTCGATTCCCGCACGGAACAAATATTAGTATGACCTACAAGTAGTTGTTCCGGGTCTGGCTGTTTGTGTATGTGAGTTTAAATGTTTGTAAACGCACCCACAATACAGGAGAAATTCCTAGTGTGGGGCAAAGTTTTGAAAAAAAAAAGGTTCTCAAAGTACCTAAATTCTACACTGATTAGTCACATATGTCCCTAGTTGTTCTTTTTAATGATACACTTACGTTTTTAATGTTGCAATGTTGTGGAAAGCAGCAATACATTGATCACATTTAAATTTTTTAATCTCCAAATGCAGCTTCATGTGCGATTTCAAATTACCTTCCGTAAAGAATGCTTTTTGACACTGATCACACTTGAATTTTCTTTCAGCTGAAAAATTGTTTACACATTTTATTAATAATGCTATGATAAATTCTTGTCAGTATAATCATCTGCCTAACCTTTTCCCAATCATGTTGGTGTGAGCTTGCAGTCCAGATTCCAGTCCGGATGCAGCTGTATATCAGTATTTTATATGGAGCGACTGCCTATCTGACCTCCACAGCTACTGGGTAATACGATACCCCTTGGTAAGACTGGTTGTCAGACTTTCGGGATTCTGACGACCCGTACTGACTGTTAAAGATACACGAATAACAGCTTAACGTGCTTTCCAAAACCCCCGGTCTGTAAAGATGGTCACCACGGACCAGTCGCGTCAAACGTAGCATAAAGTGATCGATCGAACCGTGCGGCTCTTATTAATTAGCCACAAATCACTCTAGGCTAGCTAGGATAAATAAAAAATTACTACAATTCTTACCTGTGTGAATCAAAATATGATCATTCAATTGTTGAAATAGTTTCCCACAATAAGGACAAACATTACTGTTCTTAGGACGGTCTTTAGGTGGTTTTCTAGCTCTGGGTTTATTTTTCACTGCAAGTTCAGACCGAGCTAACCTCAAGTCTGCTATATATTTAGGCTTGATAGGTTTGGCGAGGAGAGGTTTAAAGCACTCTTTCTGTTTGTCAGTTTGTTTTTGTTTTTGATCTGTAAGAATATTTTTGTTGCATAGTTTTTATTATCATCTTAAAGGCTAGCGCAGATAGCGGCGGGCCGCCGCAACGCATTGCGAAAATCTTTAATACCTTTCGTACATTATCTATGAACCAATGCACACTACAGACTGGCCGCACCACACTTTTTTATATGAAAATGCGTTGCGCTACGTTGCGGCTGTATTGTGCCCTAGGCTTTACAATGAAATCCACATAATATAAAAATTTACAATTTAACAATATCCTTTTTGATTGATCTTTAAAAAAACACATTAAATTTCAAACAATTATTTAAAATGTTTTCCCTATCCGTCATATTAAGATTACACCAATTTTCAAGCTGTTTCACAGAAGCTGGATTTTAAGACATGTAAATTATCGTCGTAAACATCGTGCAGCTGTTGTGATACTCCTTTTTTGTTCATTTGTTTTAATTCAGTACTTACCCTTCACCTTTTTTTTTTCTGTAATTTTTTTCTTCATATCATAACTGTAGTTACTTCCTGAGTCAGAGTTATAGTCATCAGCACCTATTTCATAGTCCTGCTGCAACAGAACAAATTAGATATGATTTTTATCCCTGATTTATTCTAACATATACTTTTATTATTAATATTTATTCCAACATATCGCACCTACGGTGCAATAACGTCACTTATGCAATTTGGGAGGGTTGTAAATTTTAAACGTTTATATTATTTTATTACAAAATTTTGAGATTTTTGCTTTAACTTTAATATGAAGTTCAAAGTTGTAGTTTATTACCAGTTAATTTCTTTAGTCAAGAAGAGGAAGAAGAACATTATAATAGGATGGCGAATTTTAAAAACGCTTCTCCTGAAATATTACATCATTTGCATAAGTGACGTTATTGCACCGTCGGTGCGATATGCTTTTGTTATTACTATTTATTCTAACATATACTTTGGTTATTATTATTTAGCCTACACTGTCCCACTGCTGAGCAAATGCCTCCACCAAATCCTTCCATGCATCCTTTTCTAGCGCCACCTCGATCCAACTCATGCAGTATGAGTATGCCACCTCTTCCTGGATCGGGCTTGGCGGTACTGTGACATATAGGGTAACTGTTAATTAGTGATTGATACTTAAACACATGATTCTACTCATCATTACAGACAACTTTTACTATCGGACCAAATCCGAAATCGCGAAAAAAAAATCAGCTGTTCCCTACATTTTGACGACTCGTACGAACATAAATGTAGGGAACAGCTGACTTTTTTTCGCGATTTTGATTTGGTCCGATAGTAAAAGTTGTTTGTAATGATAAGTAGAATCATGTGTTTAAGTATCGATCACTAATTACCAGTCACCCTATATAATTTACCTTTTGTGTATTACAATAAGCAAGACACAGTGAGATTTTTTAATTGGGACCTTAAGGACATCCCAAAGTATCAATTTAAAAACTAGTAATAGACACGAAAACAAGATGGAAATCAATACATCTCTAATCCTGAGGCCATACTGGACCAGAGTTGTAAAGGACAGAGCACAATGGAGACAGTTGGAGGAGGCCTATGTCAAAAGGCACACCAAGCTGCGGTACATATTATGATTATGCTTTTAGCCCAATTTCTTTCGGAATTCTTGGCTAAGAATTAAATTTAAACAAATTATAAGGCTTTATGGTCTGTTTGCAGTATGGTGGTGGTGTTTGAATGCAGTCATGGATACTTGAATTAAATTATTATTTATATTACAAAATTAAAATTATGTATCCTATATCTTATTAAACCCTATACTTACATAATCACAGTCATTGTCTGATTCTGTTTTAATTGAATTTAGAAATTCACCCACAGACAATGCTTTCTTGTTTTTAATATCCTTATTTTTACTTAAGTTTTCAATTTTTTTAATAACAATGTTGTTGTATGACAGGCAATCAAGACCTTCTTTAAATAAGTTCTCAGAAAAGGTTTGCATTGAAGGTACTAAAGGCTTGCAGTCAGTTTCAATTTTAATTTTAATTTTAATATCATGTAAGTTACTAAAGTTGATTTTCTTCATGTTAGAAGTTTCTTGTAGTACCATTTCAGCTCTGTAAAATAATAATAATTTTATTATTAAATATAACTATAACAAGAGGTCCATACACTGTTTTCATGTAAAATGTATCATAACAATTAGTTTTTTTTGTTAGTGTTGGATTATGGACACACCTTTCAATATCGAGTTTAAATTTGTATGCTTCTGCGAGTTTCCCGCGACAGGAACGACAAATATTATCACTAAACCCATCTTCATTTCGAATCTGAAAAACAATAAACACAAATTAGGTAATTCATGTATTACTTGGTCTACAAATACCCACGACACAGGGTCATGTTCAAACTTATAGGGCAATACCCTATAAGCTCGAACATGACCCATACTGTATCTCATATATTGCACCTGATATAAACTCATAATATAAACCCTAGCTGTCGCTAAAACAAATTTATAAATACCTTTATGTTAGCAATAGAAGACATCATATCGGCAAATGTAATTCCGTCTGCTTTCGTATATATTGAGAGTACATTTTTGGAATATCGTAAACAAATACGACATTTTTCCATACTATAATAAAATTCTTAAAAGATATTTATTTTAATTTAATGAATTAAGTTTTATGAGAAATACATGAACCCACAATTGCCCACAAACCCAAAATCTATCAAGCAAATAAGCAATCGTCAGACCTGACTGACATTGACACTGACAGTGACAAAACTAGCAAACAAATGTCATTTAGTGTTGTGACCTGTTTAAAAATCTTTGTGTTTTTGTCAACACAGGCCATTGAGCCACACTAAATAATAAAAATCTGACTCCGATTTAGTACCGGCCCTGACTGCTGTCGCCACATCATTAGGGGTCAGTGGAATCGGAACGGGGCACTATGAAAAAAGGACTTAGAAAATGTTTACCAAAATCTATCACCTAATCAAGCCTTCGGGATCCGGTGGGATGTGGGAGTAGTAGGGTGGGGGAACACAATGGGACACCTCAAGGGCATTGACCTCAACCTTGAGGTCATGGTCGAAATTCCGCATGTCAAGATCCACGATTCTCAGGAGCAGTAACAGATCAATATTAGGTATTGGTTGTTCCATAGATGGAGTAAGCGTTAACAACATAAGCTACGCGGACGATATGGTGTTACTGAGCCCATCGATTGCAGCGTTACGGAAATTGGTGTGCATCTGCCAATCGTACGCGGAAGCCCATGGGCTCAGATACAACGCGAATAAGAGTGAGTTCATGTTGTTCAAGTCAGGAAGCAAAGGCTACTCCCATGTTCCTCATGTAACTCTATGCGGCATGCGTTTAAAAAAGGTAAGTGCCTTTAAGTATCTGGGTCACTGGGTGACCGAAGACCTGTGTGACAATGAGGACATCGAGAGGGAGCGCAGGGCGCTGTCCATCCGGTGTAATATGTTGGCTCGTAGGTTTGCACGTTGCACTAATCAAGTAAAGATAACATTATTCAAGGCATACTGTCAGACCTTCTACACGTGCAGCCTATGGACTAATTTTACATTGCGGGGGTACAGTGCTCTGCGTGTCCAGTATAACAATGCGTTTAGGATATTGTTGGGGCTGCCACGCTTTTGTAGTGCTTCCGCTATGTTTGCTGAGGCGCAGACTGATGATTTTTTCGCCATAATCAGGAAAAGGTGCGCCTCGCTGTTAAGGCGTGTGCGTGGCAGCCCGAATGGTATTCTTAGCGCATTGTCCCAGAGGTGGGACTCACCAATGTTGATGAGGTGGATGCGGCTGCACGCTAGCGGCCCCTCATACTTATAATAACTTATAATAGGTACTATAATATTTTATGTGTTTTTGACTATTTATTTCTGTTTAAATTATATTTTTATTATTATTATTAGTTGACAGTTTAAATTATATTTGATTATTATTATTATTATTATTTGACTTAATTTATTCTTTTATACATGTTTTGACATGCACGATTAATTTTTATAATATTTTTAAATTATTGTATTTTAAATTTTATTCTTTTTTATGTTCTATATTGGTTTTATGTAATATTATGGATTTTTATTATCTGCAATAAAATAAAATTGAATATTCATTGTTAGTGACCTTGAGGCCAAGGTCAAGTGACCTTAGGGTCAAGGACAAGTGACTTTGAGGTTAAGGTCAAGTGATCCTGAAGGTCATGATACCTTGGAATTCCAGTACCCTGAAACTACCAACCTCTTGACTTCCAGTGCAAAAACGGCATTTTTTTCTAAATTTGCTTAAATCTCGAAAACAACGTGTCCTATCGTAAAAATAATGAAAAATTCGCCCCTTAATAAGCCACTGCGGCGTAATTCTCAACATGTAGGTAATAATCAATGAAGAATGTTAACTAATTTTGATTATTAGCACTCCATATTCTCTGTCAAAAATAAAAAATACTAGTGAAAGAATTACTTCGATACGTCAATTAGTTTCGGATTTAGAAGTAAAAGAAGTTGTAACCGCAGGACGCGGGCTGCCGGTGACGGTGTGACGTCATCGCACAACACGCTCAGTCTGGCTCACTCAGTCCGCTCGCGGTCGCAGCCGTGCCGTCGAAATTATACTTAAATGCTTTTAAAAATGTCCAATCCAAATACTAGGAAATCATGTGTTGTGCCTAAATGTAAAAATACAACTACCAATTCGCCGGAAAAGTTGTTTTTTATAGTTCCAAAGGACGTTAAAATGCGAAAAAAATGGATAAAAGCTATTTTAGGTGGATTTTCCGATTGCCCTTTTTCGAATCCTTCATCCATTTTATTAATCGAATAATATTTACTATTATTAGACTATTAACTTAATACGCGGACGAAAACACAACAAAATACTCCGCAAGCTATTACACCTACTATAACCGCTGGCGACTTGATATTGGATGTACCGGAAAGTTCTGTCGGTTTTTGTAAATAAAACTCGTGGTTAGTTCTTAAAGCTATTATTTATATTTTAATCAATTACATATTGTCCCTGATTTTCTACTACCTTCTTCTATCTGTCTACTAGCTTGAAGATCCCGTTGTGGTAGACCGTTTTGTCCTTTGACGTCAAAAACTTCAACTGCCGCTAGTACCTCTCGATCATTTTCAAATATTTTTTCTTTAAAAAAAGAACTTAGCGACCTGAACAGATAAAAATCTGATGGAGCAATATCTGGAGAGTAAGGAGGGTGCGCGAGGACTTCCCATCCTAGTTCAGATATTTTTAGTTGTGTGGTCTTTGAAATGTGCGGCCTAGCATTGTTGTGATGTATGATTACTCCTTTTCTGTTGGCCAAATAAGGTCGTTATTTTTGAATTTCTTCGTTTAATTTATTTAACTGGTTGCAATATTTTTCGGTGGTAACAGTCTCTTGTGGCCGCAGCAGTTCATAATACAAGGGTCCCTTATGATCCCACCATACATAACAGCTGTTATATTTGGTGTGAATCTGGTTTCGGCATAGAAGGCGCAGGTTGTCCTGGTTTTAAATAAACTTTCTTTCTTGATACGCTATTGTAGACAATATACTTTTCATCACCCGTAACTAATCTTTCCAAAAATGGTTCAATTTTGTAACGAGCAAGATGTGAGGAACATACCGTTATTCTGTCAACCAAGTTTTTTTCCGATAGTTCGTGCGGTACCCACTGGGAATATTTTTGTACATATCATAAACGATGAATATGGTCCGAAACAGTTTGCTGAGCTACACCTATAGTAGGGGAGCCCAAGCAGGGATTTTTGAAGTGACTCGAGCGTGTCAGAAAATTATATAGGGAGAATCCTTGCATCCTTTAATGTACAGACGCCAGCACATCAAGCTACCCGAAACTCTCAAATTTTTCCAATAAACTTTGAACCTTATGATTTAGCGATAAAGTTGAAAATCTATTAAAGAAATTTGACAGATTGTAGTAGCTTGATGTGGTGGCGTCTGTACATCTACCAAGTATGAACCCTCCATATGGTGGGGTGTGTTGAGGGTAACCCGTCTGATTAGTAAAAAAAAATCGATTCTTAGAAAAACTCGAGCGCGTCAGTCATTTACAGTATGTACGCGCATTATATTTCTGGTAACTATTAGATATTATTCTGACGATTAATTCAAGGGGGCTGGCCGTATCGAGCGGTTGAGAAAAAAAAAAAAAAGTTATTCGAGCGTGTCAGACATTCAAAGTGTATGTCAACTAAAGCTTAAAAAGTGTCCTACTTGAACATCTAAAACCGTCTAATAGGATAGGTAATAGGTAATAGGTCTAATAGGATTCATGTAATGCGACCAGACAGGCAGCCGGGTGAGGAAGATGTTATATATTTTTTAGGGTTCCGTAGTCAACAAGGAGCCCTTATAGTTTCACCATGTCCCTCTGTCCGTCCGTCCGTCCGCCCGTCCTCAGCTTAGCTCAGAGAATCTTAGTACTAGAAAGCTATAATTTGGCATGGATATACATTTCTATAGTAGAATAAGTAAAATAAAAACACTAGGATGTAGTTTAAGATCCAACCTATACAATATACTATGTTGTAAATTATTAGTTTAAGTAAGACATTGTTATTTAGGAGGAATCAACGGACCCCCAAAATACAGGCATTCCTTGCCTAGTTTGGGGTTTTAAGGTTTCAACTAAACACCCATAGATTGTAAAAACCCATAGATTAGAATACATAACAACTTTGTACACAAGATTTTTTCATGGCTTTACTATGTACATACCTATAGTTCCTAGTATGTTTAGCACTTGTGTGTATTAGATATTTTTGGTTCAATAAACATTATTATTATTATTTTAATCACGCCGACAAAGTGGTAAAATAAAATCTAGAAAAAAAAACTTTTTAGGGTACACGTAAAGTGGAGATGTTTTTTTCTCGTCTACTTAATTGGATAGGTCTTTGATCCGTTGTGAAATTGAAATCTTTAAAGTGCTAATTTTTGTAAGCCCCCCCCCCAGCCCCCCCGCGCCAGCTAAATATCACGTTGCTGCAAAAGTTCTGTTAAAAAAAACATGTTTTTTTTTTTTAATTTTTATTATAATTTTATTTAGTGTAGATGTCTGGCGACTGTTGTGTGGTCACAGCCAAGTGTCTTCGCTAATACAACCATAGTAGATTCGATTTTCTTTGATGGATTTTCTTTGATGGCGCTAAGAATTTGCTCGTCGTTGACGACTTGAGGTCGTCCCGACCGAGGTTCATCTTCGAAGCTTGTATCTCCTAAGTGTTTGAACCAGCGATTCACCGTAGGTAGGGTAAAAGGCAACCGTATTCTTGAAAGCCCTATTTATGTTCGCGACAGCTGCGCTCACAGAATTACCCCGTAACCACTCGTAATAAAAGATCGCACGTAGACACTCCTTCGCGATCGAAGCCATTATTAATCAATTGTGCGTTTGCTCGACTATTTATACACGCCAAGTGACACATTCGTGAACATTCTACAATATTATTGCATAATTTAGAACTTTATGGAAAAACATTATGAAATAAAAGGATGATGAACATTTTTTTGTCATAACTTTTGCACCAACCCGATAGTTGCTTTTGGATATATGAAAAAATTCACGGCAGTAGTAAATATAACGATGAACGAATGCGATGCTTTGGGCATCTTTTGCGATTTGTCCAAGGCATTCGATTGTGTTCTTCATGAAACCTTAATCAGGAAACTTCACTACTACGGAATTCGGAACGCCTCTCTGGATCTTCTTACTTCTTACTTGAGTGATAGGATTCAGAGAGTTGATGTTAACGGAAAAAGGTCACCCGGATCTGTAGTAAAAATGGGGGTCCCCCAGGGCTCAATTCTTGGCCCATTTTTATTTCTTATTTATATAAATGACTTGCCTTACCTCATAAGGGACGAACATGATATAGTGTTGTTTGCAGATGACACTTCACTTTTATTTAAACTCAAACGTCAGCAGCTGGTCACTGACAATATAAATAGTGCCCTCGCAAAAGTAGTTAACTGGTTTAATGTTAATAACCTACTTCTTAACGAAAAAAAAACGAAATGTATTAAGTTTACGATGCCAAATGTTAGACAAGTAGAAACTAGTGTTCTTATAAAGGGTGATGAGTTAAAACCCGAAAATACCACAGTATTCTTAGGCATAACTTTGGATGCCAAGCTTCAATGGGGCCCCCATATAGATAAATTAGTACTTGTGAGAGTGGGAGTCCAGTACAAAGAAATACCGGAGATAGCCAAACAATCAATTTCAAATGTTTTCGAATGCTGCGCAATTGAATTGATATCTTACAATATTGTCATATTATGTGTGTATAGAATACCTAAAAGTAATTATCCAACATTCTACGAAAAGTTAGAGTGCATACTAAAACGACTTAGTTTACAATCAAATAAAAATATTGTTGTGTGCGGAGATTTCAATATAGACGTACTCAAAAGAAACAAAATAACATTGGAATTCGAATGTTTGCTCCAGCAATATAATTTAAGACTAGCCCTTTATGAGTCTACTAGATTTAGCAGCAGTACATGTATCGACAATTTTGCACACAACTATCGCGCGGCATGTAAAGCAGAAGTAATCGATCTAATTCTCTCAGATCATACCTCTCAGATACTCAAGGTACCTGTCAAAAAAACATGTAAACTGAAATTCTGGAAAACAGTGCAGCAAGATATATGCGAAGAAAACTTAATTAAATTCAAATCCCATCTAAAAAGTCTATCTTTTATGAATGTTTATGATGCTAAGGATGCAAATGAATCGTTTCAGAGATTCATAAATGACTTTTTACTTTTATATAAATTATGCTTCCCAAATAAATACGTTACTGTAAAAACTAGCAAATCTACCAAGTGGATTTCAAATGGTATAAAAATATGCAGCAAAAAACAAAGACGATTACTTTGGGAATATAGAATGCAACGGAATCCAAAAAATAAACTTGCTTTTAAAAAATACTCTGCAATATACCGGAAAATAATAAGATTAACTCAAAAAGCCCAAAATAATCATTTTATTAAATCCTCTAAAAACAAATCCAAAGCTGCTTGAAAAATAATCAACAAAACTAAGTACAATTTTCCCCAAGACTCAGTATTATTATTAAAGACAGAAAACCGAACTATTACTCATCCGAATGAAATTGCAACGACATTTAATAATTATTTTATAGATTTAATTGAAAATGATAATATAAAAGACGACTATGACAATACAACTATTAACAATTTTAACAATTTGATGTCTCAATCTTTATTCATACTTCCAGTGACACCGTTAGACATAATTAAAATAATTAATGAATTAAAAAATACAAATACTGTTGGCTACGATGGCGTATCTACAAAAGTAATAAAATATGTTAAAGATTCAATATCACAGCCTCTAGCTCATATTATTAACAATTGCATAACCGATGGCATATTTCCTACACACCTCAAAAAGGTTATTATTAAGCCAATTTTCAAAAAAAATGATAAATCCGATATCAAAAACTACAGACCAGTCGCAAAAATTCCAGTATTCTCAAAAATCATAGAAAAAGTAATATATAATGCTCTTTACAACTACTTTGAAAAAAATAAACTATTATGCCACGAACAAAAAGGATTCCGGAAAAACTCTACAATAAATATGGCACTTTATGACCTATTATCAAACATAATGACATCTGTAGACAAAAAGAACCCAGTATGCGCCATATACACTGACATGTCGAAAGCATTTGATTATGTAGATCATAACCTACTACTAAAAAAACTATATGGCTATGGAGTAAGAGGCAACATCCTTAACCTTCTAGAATCTTACTTAAGTGATAGGTATCAATGTACTGAAATTTGTAGAATATCCCCTAAAACTAAATTAGAGACTTCCTATACATCCGCATTCAAAAATGTTAAATACGGCGTGCCGCAAGGCAGCGTACTGGGTCCGTTACTATTTTTAATATATATAAATGACCTTCCAAGAGCAGTAAAACAAAAAATGGTCCTCTTTGCTGATGATAGCACAGCAATTATTGAATGTACAGACCATAACGACTACGAATATAATATCAACGTTACTTTAAGCGAGATCGTTAAATGGCTTGAAAACAATAACTTAAAAATAAATTTAAATAAGACTAACGTAATGCATTTTCACCAACGACGCATAATTCCTACCATTTCTGTAGCCTACGACGATAAAATAATAGAAGAGGTTATGAATAGTAAGTTCTTGGGCATAACTATTGACAACAAGCTAACTTGGAAAGTTCATGTAGAATTGTTATGTAAGCGCATAAGTAAATCTGCCTATGCATTATTTCAGCTTTCAAAAAAAGTAAACATTGAAACACTAGTCACAGCATATCACGGAGTAGTTGGTTCAGTCCTTCGCTACGGGGTTATTTTTTGGGGTCAATCGACTAACAGTGAGATGGTATTTAGAATGCAAAAGCGTTGCATAAGGTCAATGTGCAGTCTTCAAGTAACAGATAGCTGTGTTCCTTATTTTAAATCCTTGAAAATATTAACACTACCGTCATTATATATTTTAGAAACTGCGTTGTTTGTAAAAATGAATCCGAATCTGTTCCCTAAATTTTCAGCAGTAAAGAAAAACCCAATACGATCTCAACATGCAAATCAATTATGTAATTTAAAATGTAAAACAGCTCTTATGTCTAAAAGTTTTTTCGGATTAGCTCCTAAAATCTATAATAAATTACCTGACAGCATTAAAGACATGCCAATGGTTAAATTCAAAACAGCTCTATAGAAATTTTTAACAGAAAAATGTTATTACAGATTAGACGAATTCTTAAACGAGAAATATTTATAAAACTAAAAACCCCTGTAATAGTTCCTAATTATATTTTAAATTTATTTTATTGTTATAGTTTAATATTTGTTATTACTATTTAAGCATGTGAATCTAGTTATTAAGTTCTGAACAAAAAACATTTGTATGCCAATGAAGCAAAACATAGAGCTACTATTATTTTTTTGTTTAATACCATCTATGTAAAACCTATGTTTACAAATGAATAAATGATTATGATTATGATTATTATGATTATGATAAATTGTCAAAAAAGCTTAGCTCTGCAGCATACGCCGTTAGGAAAATTCGTGACTTAACTGATTTAGAGACAGCCCGTTTAGTTTACTTTAGTTATTTTCATAGTGTGATGTCATACGGTATTCTGTTGTGGGGAAATGCCGCCGATATTCAGACAATTTTTATTTTACAAAAAAGGGCAATTCGTTCGATTTATAAATTAAGTCCCAGACACTCCCTCAGAGACAAATTTAAAGGGATTAATATAATGACTGTGCCTTCTCAGTACATTTATGATAATCTTTTGTATGCACATAAAAATATTAATCTGTTTAAAAAATACAGTGATATCCATAATATAAATACTAGGAACAAACACAAATATGTTGTTCCTACAACAAGGCTCAAGAAAATAGGTGGCTCGTTTAGATGCCAATGTATACATTTTTATAATAAACTTCCTAGCCACATTCAAGAACTAAGCATTAATAAATTCAAATCTTTTATAAAGCTAAAACTATGCCAGAAAGCCTATTATACTGTAAAAGACTATATTGAGGACAAAAAAGCTTGGGATTGAGCTGCTCCAATAGGTCTAGACAGTGAATGTTGTTTATTTTTTATTTTGCTGATTTACACTTTTGTTTTTTTTTTTTTCTTTTCTTTCTAAATACATATCTATTTATATACAGAATTATTGTGAATGTGAGGACTATGTGGGTCATTGTTTCCGTTTTAATCATGGTCTGGCAGTTTGAGTGGTGTATGCGGTCTACACAAATGTCCTGTCCCTGGTATTGCTCGTCGAATCGTTGAGCTCCTTAAGTTCTGAGTTGAGCTGCACGGTTACTGACGAATGCGTGTACTGACTGCACAGGTCCACTCAGTGTGGTTCTTTCCTCAAAAGACCACTTCAGACACCAATCTACATGGTCCTCAAAGATTATATCCGGATTTTTATATACACATTAACATTGATGAATTTTATATAAACAATGACATGGATATTTACTTTGTAAAGTATCTTATTTTTATTATTATTACTGTGAGTGTGAAGACTATGTGGGTCATTTCTTTTTTTCGGTTTTCCTTCTTAGTTAGTTTTAATCATGATCTGGCAGTTTGAGTCATTTATGCGGCCTACCCAAATGTCCTTTCATTGGTATTGTTCGTCGAATCGTAAGGCTCCTCAAGTTCTGAGTTGAGCTGCACGATTTTTGACAAATGCGTGCACTGACTGGACAGGTCCGCTCAATCTGTGTGGTTCTTTACTCAAAAGACCATTTCAGACACTAATCTACATGGTCTTCACATTATCTGACCAAGATTATGTCTGGACTTTAAAAGAGACTGTGACCTCTGAGTTTGTTTCGGCCTTTCTTCTCAGAGTAGTCAGATAGGAAACGCCGACCTCATCTAGTTTAAAAAAATATGATTGACATGTAAAAGTGTTTGTACAAACCTACTTACAGAAAATAAATCATTTATCATTTATCATTTAACGAAATTAAAAGGAAAACTATTACAATGTATGGGAGAACATGATTTTCAACTACAATGATAAGAAAAAAAAAAAAAAAAAGAAAAAAAAAAAAATTCATTCTAACTACGGAACCCTTCTTTGTGCGTGGTCCGAAACGCACTTGGCCGGTTTTTTTATGTATTAATTTTAGTTTGTGCTAGTGAATACGAAGCTCAGGCTCAGATAGTTTAAGTTAGCTGACTTATGCAGAAAAGCTTTAGAGTTTAGAACATCCACGATGCAAGAGCGAGGGAAGCGAGCACGAAAATTTCTGCACTCTGCATTAAAATGTTCTAAGTTTATAACACAACCAACGTAATAACGTAAGTAGTTATATGTTAAAGAGATATCGGTGAAAGCCGATTGATTGACCTGCCGTGCGATACTGTAACCATCTCACCGTGAAAGCTTGGGTGAAGTGAGCGTGGAGTGAGCTGTCATTCGCTAGGGATTAACACTATTAAGTGCTCACTTC
The DNA here is from genome assembly GCA_949629135.1 of Eremobia ochroleuca. Taxonomy (NCBI): domain Eukaryota; kingdom Metazoa; phylum Arthropoda; class Insecta; order Lepidoptera; family Noctuidae; genus Eremobia; species Eremobia ochroleuca. The sequence goes on from OX451388.1 coordinate 11,346,591, forward strand.
ACTTATGGTTTCACGGTGAGATTTTTTCAGAATCGACCGGCTGTTTTGATTTCTATGCTCATGCTACAAGGGTCATCAACCTCAAGATGGTAAAGCCGCTATGAGGTCGACAATACCTACACTATTCATTCTCCCATACTGTAAGTTTTCGCTATACTGTATTCCCCATAATTATTATTTACAATATATCGGCTTAATCACTACATAGTATAAAACAAAGTCGCTTCCCTGTCTGTCTGTCCCTATATATGCTTAGATCTTTAAAACTACGCAACGGATTTTGATGCAGTTTTTTTAATAGATAGAGTGATTCAAGAGGAATGTTTATATGTATAATACATGCATAATATAGTAGAGAGACACTGATAATTTTAGAGGTTTCTAATGTAATGTCGTAAATAAACACATTTTTTTGCGCTTACATTGTAAACGCTGGCTGAACCCGTCGAGATAGATCAAAATAATGTACCACATTATTGTACACCTTAAAAAGGTCTACAAAAAAGTCCGCGATGGTATATGTCTATCTCTTAGGGATAACCCACAATAACCATTTTTTATCCTATACTTTTTACGAGAAATAATGGCACTAAAATTATCAGTGTTTCTCCATTGCACCCGTGCGAAGCCGGGGCGGGTCGCTAGTTATTTATACTATCAAATATCCACTGAGACAAGGCACCCGGAACTTCATTTTTTTAAATCGGTGTTTGTTTAAATATTGATTCTTGGAGCCCTAAAGATCTTTACATACCAAGACTGTTTATTTATTTATTTAAGGACTTTGGAAGACTTACAGTTAAATACAATGGTGATAAATAACAGTATAATAATATTAATAATCTGACAGCCAATTACAGGTTTTCACGTCTAGAGCTTGTTTGGTATAAAAGTACTGTGGAACAAAATATACACACTGCCAAATATGTATTGCCAAAAAAAGAAAAAAAAAATTACTGGTAGATCCGCACCTAAAGACTAATTCATTGTGACAGGTTATTTCCCATGAGAACCAAAATGTTAGAAATTCAATTTAAAAAATAAAAATAAACAGAAAGCTTAACACTTTTTTGCCGAGATCACGCTTGTTTTAAAAAGATCAAAGTCGAACTGTTTGCACACCTTAAAACCATTATCCTTCCTTTTCCGTAGTCGCGTAAAAAGGACATAGGTGCGATTGCCATAGAAGCGCTAAGATGTGGATGTGGAGCGTAAGATGTGGTACTCAAATAACGTACTATAGCACTGTTGTGTGATGTTTGAATTTACTAGAAATCCCAAAACATCTCAGTCAGAATCAGAAGTCTTGGATTCTTTTCGTAATAGTTCATTTAGAAAATTTATTACTATACACCTAGTAGGAGGTAGCTTTCAGTAGGACTAGCATGAACGTAGGTACATACCTAACGTAAACGCAATGTTAGTGAAATTGGACCCGAAAATACCTATTTACTATAAAATATTGTAATAATCCTATACCATTTTGGTTTAAAACGCCACAAGCAGAATTTGTATCAAACATACTCGTAGATAAAAACAAAGTCTTCAATTTAAATAAATATTGAAAATGTAATTTTCATCTTCAGAGGTGTTCAAGTAGGTATGGTACACTACCCGGTGCCACCACTGCGTCGACTGCCGGGAGGACACGGCGCGGCATACGCTGGCAGAGTGTGCCGCTTGGGAGGAGCCGCGCCGTGCCCTCATCTCAGGAGTAGGCGGTGACCTGTCGCTGCCGGCCGTGGTCGAGTCTATGGTCGGCAGCGAAGAGTCCTGGGACGCGGTGGTTTCCTTCTGCGAAACAGTCGTCTCGCAGAAGGAGGCTGCGGAAAGGGAGAGGGAGATCTCATCCCCTCACCCGGCCCGCAGCAGGCGCACCGGGCGTCGGCGGAGGGCGGATAACGCCCTCTTCCAGCCCCCCTAAATGGGTCCAGGGGCGACGGACTTGACGACGTCCGTCGCCCCCCACACATCAGGCCCCGAGGCGGCGGCGCGTAGTGTTCCACGCGCGCCCCTCTTAGACGTCGCGGGGGGAGTTTAACACCTCATTCAGGGGGGCCTGACACGAGGAGGGCCGCAGGTGCGGGCCAGCACCAGCCGGGGGTTGCGGAAGTATCGTTCGTCCCCGCGACCCCCGTCGTAGGTGAGAGAGGGAACACCGGGGTGGTTTTTAGTCAGTAAGAGTCTGAGAGACCCCGTCGCCCGCCCCAGGGCGGCGGACATCCATGAGGATTTTATACTACACCTGCTTGGAAAGTACCTTGATACTTTATCAAATTTACGGTAGAAAGTACGTCATTGCATATCGAACAAATGTGCGGGGAGAAAACGCATCTGAGCGGGAGAGAAAAGTGTATGAAAATCCATTTATTCGTGGTTTTTCTTTTTTAATTTTGGGTAAGACTATGCGCCGGTAACCTAAATATCAAAAGCCAAAAAGTTTTTACAGTGAGTTTTTATCTCCAAGTTCGCAAAATGACACTGGCCACTAGCTGTGTGTTGGATGGTGTCGGGCTGGCAGTGCGACCCTGCGGCGGCAGGATAAACAATTTGAAAAAAGAACATGTGAAAATTGCAGACGCCATTGGCGCCATTTCCAATTTGTGTGTTGTTTGAGGATTCAGTTTTCGTAGAAAGTAAAATAAAGATTTCGTTTTTTATTTTCCTCGTAGGTGTAGTATAAAGCACTATGTATCACTCGAGAGAAAGTGCGATTCCCGATCTCGGGTGTTTTAAAGCCCTCGCCTACGGCTCGGGCTTCAAACGACACCCTCGACGGTAATCGGTCACTTTCTCCTCTCGGTGAACAATGTACTATTCCACACCGAAACAAAAAAAAAAAAAAGGTATGGTACACTAACATCGCCACTCATGTTATACTTATAAGTACTTACTATGTAATAAGGGTCGAGCTTTCAGGATAACTTCTAAGAATTTCCGAGCCGGGAATTGAACCCAGGGCTCTCTCGCTCCATAGTCGAGCTAGTGAACCGCTAGATCAACCTACCAGTCAAATAAACCTAATTAGTCATAATACTTTCTGCTAAAATGAGCAGTTCGAGATCGCTCGTATATTCGTTAGCCGCGGATTGCCAAGCGTGAAATCGAGAGTTTTAATCTCGCCCGTTGCGCTATTGAGGTTTCCTCCTAATTATTTACAATGATCTTTAAAAAAAAAAAAAAAACTTACGATGTGCCGAAACAATGACTTCTGTTCCAGTAAGTACTTACCTAAATTGGGTAAGATTTAGGTTAATTGGCTGATAGCCTAATTGTCATCTTTTCGAACAAAGCTTGACAATGAAGATGATTAACTGCGTACGTAAGCGTGAAAGGTTAACTTTTTTATATTAGCTTATACCTGTCCCATTAACTATAAGAGATATATATTTCTAAAAAGCAACGGAGACAGTATGCTACCCTGGGGTACTCCAACACAATTAGCATTATAGCTCGAAATGCAAAACCGTTTTTTTGTAGAATTAAGAGACGCTTATGTAATAGAATAACGGTCAGTTTTAATATTGTCAGTATTGATGGTATTAAACGTATTTCTACAGTCTACTTACGGATATGGTATTGATGTAGTATATGCAGAAATTCAGCTGCCGGATCCAACGTAAAAAAGCGATGGGAAAAGCCGAGCAGATAGGTGTACATAATGTAGGTAATTACATATAATAATACATAGAGCATCCTATCCCATATGTTATCATGTGTCGTTTTGTTCACGTCCCACGTATATGGGGGTCGGGTCACAGTGAAACTCTCTTTTAATAAAAACTTAATAAAGGACTATAATTATCATTATTGTGAGAATGAGCTCCACTCGATCTTACGCACGCAAATTTATACTACCCACTTTATTTGAGCTTTACCTACATTATAATGAGTCAAGGTATCTATCTGATGTATGAGATACTACGGGAATTTTTACTACTCGTGAAACGATTTGCAGTGTCCGTATAAGGAAGTTTTCAGATCCTTTTGTGTATCGGTTGACCCGATCGAAAATGGACCTTCCGGAATGATAATTGAGTTTATCATAACTCAATTATCAAGTCAGTATCAGTATCTTCATCATATTATTATGACTATAAATTTTACCGAATTGTTGGCTAACCCACATACCTATTACCTACATACATACATAGGTATTTATTTACCATCTTATGCTTTTCCTCAACAAGATATATAAGCCAGACTTCTTTAGTCTTAACTCTTACCTGATAGGTAGGTTCACATTTTTTCGTGAGAGCTGCCAAAATATTTATTCTACTCTACACAACGGATTAATCCATATGGTACTTGTTAAAATAAACTGTTGAAAATTCTACACAAATATTTTATTTTACCCGGAATTTTTTGCATGTAGCTCTGCTTAGTAACTGATTTGTTGCCTGTATTTTAAATTAATTAGATCAGCAGCATCCTGTAAGTTTACATTCCACGTCCAATTTAGCTAGCTTCTGGGACTATCGAAAGGTAACCTACATAATTATGTTCCATATCTACCCATATTGAAAACCATGAAAAATATTTCATCTCATCTATTCAACAGTGAAAGCGAGTGAGTAGGTGGTGTAGGTACGTATTTTTTTTTAAATTTATTTTACAGTAGAAGTGTTTCCTGCTACGTAAAGTTTTCATCAATAACTTTCAGGTGGTTTATAAGTCTCTTCAGGGCGGGCGGCGCGTGGCGCGCTTGCGGTGCAACTTCATCATCGGGTGCATTTTCCTCGTGGCCAGCGCAGCCCTGGCGCCGCCAGCGAGTGAGTCAGCAGGCGGCAGGCCAGACCGCGGGCTGCGGGGGCGCGGCGGGCGGCTGCAGCGCCCCGGGCAACGCCGCGTGGCGTAGCGTGCGACTGTAGTGTCGAATGTGAGTCGTTTGCAGTGTAGCACGCGCCGCCCGCGGCCTCACATCGCTCATCGCGCTACGCCGCCGCCTCCCCGCTCTGCCGCACCACGCGTCCGCTGGGCGCGTCGCGCGGGCCGCGGGCCAGGCCCGCGAGCCTGCTGCTTCTGGCCGCGTGGCTGGCGGCCGTCGCTGCCGAGCTCGCCTGTCCACAGGACCCTCCGGCAGCTCAAATCGCGTGCGCCTCCTGCCGCTCCTACGAGAACGCGCGAGAACACAGCTTACGAGTGATCCGCGAGAGCCTGCTTGCGAAACTAGGCTTCACCCAAGCCCCGAACACGACAGGCCGGGAGCTGCCTACTGTGCCAGCAGACATGATGGAACGCTTCGAGCGCCGGAAGCCGACCGTCGGCGTGCAGGCCGATGCACCAGCTCTGACCAGGACCTTCGTCACTCACACGGAACAGGACGACTTCCTCGCGCGGACCGACAATGTCATCATTTTTGCACGTTAGTACCTTACGAGAAATTAAGTTCGTAATAAATTATTTAGTAATCAGTTAAATAATTGTACTGTTTAATATCGATATAGAGCTAAGTTCGATGCCCCTAGGCTAGATAGAAGCACTAGCCCATTTGTAGGTTTATATAAGACAGTAAATCACAAAAATCTTTCAGTAATATTGTCATTTGCAAGTGGTTCTCTGTGTAATCTTGTCTATATATTGCAAGAAACTGCAAAAACTCCTGTGGATGCAATAAATTCCTTAAGTTCTAAAGATTTTGGTTGACGACGAGTGACGGATAGATCAATGCCTTTGCCTAGAAATTTGGCGGCTTAACGCGTGCTCGGCTATTGGCATGGTCTGCGAAGTTCATTGACAGGCACGTGTGCAGCCTATAAGTGAGTAAGGCACTTCGTGGTCGCGTCACGCACAGCAAATTTTAATTAGCCAATGATTGCTTCAACTTCAACGCGTATATTATGTGCCATTGTCTATAGAACACGACAACTTGAGATTGCTATCGCGATCGTCTCCGACAACTTTTGAATAATAAAATCTGCAACGGTCAATGTAAACGTCTATTGAGCATTTAGGTACCTACTTAAGCATTCTAATTCAAGCAAAGTCAAATTTATGTTCTTCTTGTCATGTACCTACAGTGAATTTTTGATTATCTAAATGAATTCCATCGAAATAGTTTTCCAACTAGTAGAGAGTATTTGAATAATGGATAATGCGTATCTTGTGATGAATGATTTTTATTTTTATTGTTATTATTAGTAAATATAGAAATTATACAGAAGTTGGAGGGTGAAATTGTTGTAATGCGAAAACAGGGCTATCAAAGTTCAGGCTAGTATGTAATCTGGTAACGTGAGCGAGGGGCTTCGACCGCTGACGAAGTGACGATAACGTTAACTCCACTGATACAACGTATAGCTTACGATTAATTGAACAATTTTAGCGCAAAAATTAATTGATAGCTCACTGTTAGGTCTAATTCTGGTCGCCACCTTGTAGATTAGTTTTCGTGCACAGCACTTAAAAGCCAAATCAGTTATGAGATGGTAGTACCTAAAAGTTCCGTTGCTTGTAAGTCATATCTATACAGGTTGAAATTGAAAACATGCGACAAATCGAAATGAGAGATTGTACTCATCATGTGAACAACTTTTACTATGAGATAAAACCTGAAATTGCGAAAAAAAATTAGCTGTTCCCTACATTTTGACGAGTTATGCGAACATAAATGTAGGGAACAGCTGATTTTTTTTTCGCGATTTCAGGTTTTATCTCATAGTAAAAGTTGTTCACAATGATGAGTACATTCTCTCATTTCGATTTGTCGCATGTTTTCAATTTCACCCTGTATATTTAAAATTCAAAGTCCTGACTGACTGATATATCAACGCACAGCCTAAGCCGCTGGTCCTAGAGACATGAAATTTGGAGGGTGTGTTCTTTGTGAAGAGTAGGTAGTAAGAAAGGGTTTTTTCGAAATTTTACCGCTAAGACGGTGAATGGGGGCAGGGTGAAATTTCACGCAAACGAAGTCGCAGGCAGAAGCTAGTGGGAATATATTGCATTCATTGAAGTACAGACGCCAGCACATCAAGCTACTACAAACTGTTAAATTTCTTTAGGTAATAGATTTTCAACTTTATCGCTAAAGCATAAGGTTCAAAGTTGATTTGGAAAATTTGACAGTTTCGGGTAGCTTGATGAGCTGGCGTCTGTACTAGGGTGCTAATATAGACAAACCATTTGGCATGTCAATATTACCCAGAAGCTAATCAAATATGGTGTAGATTAAGAATTTGTAGCTGTATGTTTTCTAGCTCTTGATTCCAATAATAACGCTCGTATGTTAGTGCACGCATAAATTGTCGGTCTCTGTTGGATAAAATGTATTTATAAACCCAATCGTCATATAATTTTAAGCCTATTTTATATTCTATCGCTAAGCTGTAGCTGTTTTTAATTTGCCAATAAAACTTGGTTTTTCTGGACAACTGTTATTCCCACGATTATGGACCGACCCAGAACACTAGTTAGGTATCTACGTTATTTATAGCATATTCAAGCTGATAAAGCCATCACTAGCGTTCTTGGAAGCGCATTGAGAAGGTGCAAGATATCAATGCAAAATGAAATTAGTATTTTTATGTAGAAGAAACACAATTTTGTATGAACTTGACAACATTTGTTAAAGTTATAGAGATTGAATGTGAGATTTGGCACGAGGTGTTTTTGTTTGTTACTTTTACATGTTGGGTAAGAGTGCGTGGCCGCCACCACAAAACTTTTCACCTGATTTGTAACCATAACTGATAGAAACCTGAGTGAATGTGAAAAATCTTAAGCTAATGGTGAACAGAACTCTGAACGGATCGTGATCGTGAATGTGGCGTTCTGTAGTTTCTGTTCACTCCCATGGAAAAATGCGTTACGTTATGTCAGTGATCACTTGATCAGGGAACGAAGGAACTAGTATTAATTTCTTATCATGCCTCGTGTCTTCTTCTTTAGTAACGCATAAACCTGTGCACCTACAATATAAGATAAGTAAGCAGATCTTGAAATTCTACCTAAGTTTTTCTAGGAAAATACCTCCTACGAATCGACTTATGACTTGCAATGAATGTGGTAAACAAATATTTAAAAATCAATAAAATCCGTAGGCGTTAAAACTACCTTACTTTGTACAAAGTATGACTGTAACTAACGTTTTGACCGGGAATTAAAAAAACTATTTTCTCAATGTCTAGATTTATACTTCAGCGAAAGCGGAACTGCCCTTAAAGCTGATCGGAATTCCCAATCGCAGATCTAACGTAGAGTAGGCGGTCGACGTCTCAGTGTCTGCCATTCGCGCTGGCCGAGGAACACTGCCCTCGACTCATATAATCGACGTGCAAACGCACCGCCTCCGTTTAACTGAATGACACAATTCCTGACACATTACCTAATCTCGACAACGTACGCTACTTCAGTTTTGGGACCTCGAAGATCCCAATCTGTTAGACGAAATTGCACTACAATTTTTTTCCGGATAATACTTAAGGCCACCGGTTACTCCCTATGGACGATATTTCAAAGAGGAATATGCCTACTGGGGAGACCTCTATAAAAAAAACGCACCTACGGTTCTTACCTCCTAGGTGGTGTGGAAAAAGGACCCAGTTTTGTAATAAAACTGACAAAAACGTTATATTCGGTATAATTGAATGATTTCTGGAACAGTACCATAACTTTCGCTCCTATTGATTGATTTCCCCTTGACCCACAGGCAACATCCTGCCAAAACGATGACTACAATCTATAAATCAGTTATCGCACCACTGCATCTCCGAACATTATTAAGATATACTGTCGGAAAATTGGTAGATATCGTTCATGAAATGTAACATTGTCAAATAACCATTAATTTAATGAACATGTGCTTGTTACTTTTATAAATATGATCATTCCTTATCATGAGAAGCAAGGACGCGACACTGTTACGAGTTTAAATTTAATACGTAAATTAAACGCGGTATGCGTTTAAGATACCTACGAATCAGTTTCTGCATTTTTGAAGAGTTTATGGTTAAAGTTTATCTGACTAAGTATATTCATTTTGATAATTATTTATGCATTCAAAGTAACAGATAATGTTAAATCAAATTTAATTAATGACTTGGTTAGATCAAAGATTTCAGCACTGAAGAACAGTTAATTGAGAGTGCGGTTGGCAACAAGACAGCTTCCCACTCTCTCAGCGATCAGCTGAGTGCGAGCGCACTTCACACACATGAAAGACGATTATCTACGAATCAAAATTAAAAGTTATAAATGAACACAAATGAAAAAAAAAATTACACCATGTGCTCAAACTTTTTCTTAATTTAACATTTTCATATAGTTTAGGCCTTATGTACAGACCCCAGCACATCAAGCTACTCGAAAGTGTCAAATTTTCCCAATCAACTTTATGCTTTAACGATAAAGTTGAATATCCACTAAAGAAATTTGACAGATTGTAGTAGCTTGATGTGCTGGCGTCTGTACCTACCTAGGTAAGTATATTAATTGGCTGATAATTTGTTTGTTGCTGTGAGACGAACAAATCTGTGATAAGCTGTGCCTAATGACAGTGAAATCTATTTCTGGCTCTCTAGTGAAGAGTCTAAATTGAAACCCTAATTTTACTAGAGTTGTACTTTAGTGTGTCACGTGTGGGATCATTCAATCTAATCCTAACGTGACCTAAAAGTTTCATATCATTTATCGTAGCACACTATCAGCGAAAAGAATAGTCTTATTTCTGCAATATAAAGCATACCTATATTGGCAGGCCGGAGTACGGAGAGACTCAAGACTGTCTCGCGCACGTCTGACGAGTGCGTGTCAACTAGACGGCCATTTGCAACGATCGATTGTTTTGGCTGCTGGCAGTCACCTTAATTGCTCGTGAATCAAGATGACACGAGTGCTTTAGTATGGAATGATCAGGACTAGCCTTGATTAATATACATTATGTTTTGATAAGTTACATTTCGGATGATTTGATTTCTTTGTATGCCAGTGCGCACGTTAGTTTAATCCCGATTAGGATTATGTAATAGATCTATTTTGCTAGCTACATATTTGTAACATCTTAGGTAACCGTATTTATCTCAATTTTTCACAGCTGACTTCTATAAGTACTTGCTTAGCGAAAGGTTAAACTGTCAGCTGCTTATTAGTAAGCAGACCTAGTGGTTCATTTTATTTGATCAATCGAACCTATTTAAAACCTTACCGAAAAAACCGGTCGATTTATCTATTAATTACCTAGTGAGAAAAAGGTTCAGTCGCCATTAGATACATATGCAGCGAGGCAAACATAGGTACAGACGCCAGCACATCAAGCTACGACAATCTGTCAAATTTCTTTAATAGATTTTCAACTCTGTTGCCAAAAAATAAGGTTCAAAGTTGATTGGGTTTGACAGTTTCGGGTAGCTTGATGTGCTGTCGTCTGTACATAAAAAGTAGTTATAATCGCCGTACACAATATGGGATAGTATACAATTTGATCCTTTGTTAAAGTACCTACTCGTTGAGAACTAGAAATACCATCGGCAAGTCAGAAAATGTGAAGTACCTAAATCATGGGAGTGCCGAACATCGCGCTTAGTTTTAGACTTAGGTAGGTAAGTTTTACAAACCAAAAGATCACTCCTCTCGTGTGACAAGATGCAAACTTCAGAAGCCACACGTTTCACAGTCACTTTGTATGTACCTACTTACGTAAAAAACCGTTTAGCTACATCTGGAAATTCCGTGCAATAAAAATCTTTGAGTATTTCCAGTCGCCTATCTTTCATGCTATTTGCGTCTTGAGTTTTGAAGAAAGTTGTTATGTGTTCCTGAACGACCTGGAGGCTGAACCCACATTAATGCTTTAATTTGTAATACCTACCTGTACATTGATTGTACAGACGCCAGCACATCAAGCTACCCGAAACTGTCAGTTTTTCCCAATCAACTTTGAACCTTATGGTTTAGCGATAAAGTTGAAAATCTATTAAAGAAATCTGACAGATTGTAGTAGCTTGATGTGCTGGCGTCTGTACATTGATGTAGCTAAATTCGGATTAGAGCTGGATACTGTTAGCTTTCCAACAGAGCTGTTATTAATTTGATCTCTTTTTTAGACGCGGATTATTTTGTAGTTAAACGGTTGCATCATGTTTTGCATTAGTTACCGAGAATTAGTAATAGATCGGGGCGCGATTTAAAAAAAACGCAGTTTCTTATCCCACGTTTAAAATGTAAATCCGACTAAAGGTTTTCATTGGAAACATGAAATTGAAGCCACGTTGCCAGAGCGAGAGTTCATTGATTCAAACTCAATAGATACACAAAGATAGCGGATATCTCAAGTATGGAAAGCACATCCGCAGACTTAAATAGAGGTATGTACAAACAGCATACCTATACAGTATGATGTGCAAAATTATGCGTAAAGTTATACGCAGCTGAGCCCGCATGAGTCGACCACCCTCGCGCTTTCGCAACAAATCGGTAATTGGTAGGGCTGACAGCAATAGGGATGTGTTCAGAACACTGTGCAAGATAAGGTTTAACTTTTTTATATATCATGCTCACAGCGCACGACTACACACGTGATTGCTTATCTCGCACAATGGATGATCCCACGTATTCTTACACCGTACGGATTTTGGTTGGACGCATCTCACGCTGGTCTTGTACTAGGTCATGTCTATCATACAACGGAGATTGAACTAACTATTTATAAAAGAATGGTACATTTTTTGTTTTGGGTGCTATTAAGGAGATATGGATGTGATGAAGTGGAATGAGTGTCATGAGGACAGTTTTAAGTATGAATGTAGATGGTTATTATAGAGGTACCAGGGTAGAGGAACCAAAGAAACTTGGGAACTCTATTAACTGTTTCAGAGTAACCCCTACTCTGGAACGGTTAATAGAGATCCCAAATAAATTGGAATAATGCCGGGAAGATGATGAATAGACACAAATGATTAAGTTTAAATTAATAAATGAGAGAGAGGGCTGTAATCTACCAAGCGGGCCCAGTGCGGGTAGGTAGATGTCACATGTCTTCGAATTTTTTCTTCTACGACATGCCGGTTTCTAAATGGTCGGTTTATGTTCTGTAATCTAACATGATTAAGTAAATTGGGTGGTTACAGTTAGGCCGTCCAGAGAATGCGTATTGACACCTGTCAGTTTAATATAAATGAATACGTGTTTTGCGAATTTGATCTTTATTAGTTACTGGAATTGTCGCACTGACAGTGTCAGGAACACATTCTCTCGACGGTCGGACTATAGGTAAAAACTGTTGTTTCTAAATTAGTTGTGCGTAGTAATTGGGTACCTCTAGGTGTTTGCACTGGTCTGCACCTTGCGAAACACGTGATATTTTCCATAAATTAAACCCCATATCAAGTGTGTACATTACTTATATATTAGTGGCATTAACAAACCGATTACAAGAATACAAACAAAGAGAACACCGCACTTAGACTGTCCCTCAGTCACAACAGTGCAAAGGTCTCTATCGCTGTTCTGCGTTAAAACAATAGTTTGGGCTTCATACCAGTTGATGTAGATTACAACATCAATAATTCGATGCCAAATAAACTGTCTTCTCTTCTTTGGTATATTGTTACAACTATCTTAGTCATAAAGCCACCTTTAATGATCTCTCTCGTGTTTAGCAGCTGGTACTAAAATCGAAAAATTATGTTTCGTAATAATCCTTTTCCCAACTATGTTGGGATCGTCTTCCAGTCTAACCGGATGCAGCTGAATACTAGTATTTTACATGAAGCAACTGCCAATCTGACCTACACAACCCAGTTACTAGGTAATCTGATACCCCTTGGTAACACTGGTTAGACTTTCTGACGACCAATAACGACTGCCAAAGATTCACGAATTACCGCCGGAACCAACGGCTTAACGTAATACTTAATTTTCATCTTGTGGTATCCAAACATTCCATTTAACATTGCAGCAACTTATAATATAATTTTAACTGCATGAACTAGATCCATCTCTTCAGTGGTATATGAATGAAAGACTGATCAGATTGTGGACTGGCTTATCGCTCGTAGATGTGATAGTTTTGAGACTTCCTTTCACTATGCAAACAACACCAGGCACCTTGACACTAGAGGTTGTTAACCGGTGTCAGTGCATTAGATGGGGCACAACCGCACAATTGAGGCCAGTGTGTGCGCGAGTTCAAGAGCAATTTAGGTTCCGTAGGTCAGTTCGCCGAAGGTAACCTTGACATTGACTACAATAGTTACACCTGGAATGTTTGTTTTTGTTGAACTATTTCGAAAATCGCTTATTTTTATCTCAGCTATAGGCACAAACGTACCATCGAAACATAATTTTGATAATAATAAAACTACTTACTTTACCTCAGCTTTTTAATTTGCTAGACTAAAATGACAGCTGCGATTGACCTACATGACATATCTATTGGCTTGGAAGGAAAGTAATGAGCGTTGTAAATAAAAAACAAAATTTTAAAAATATTTTTTATTTAGATTTATTCTTGTTCGTAATACACACCATTGTTATCTACAACCCATTGCCAACGTTTAGGCTGTCTGCGGTGGATGCCTTTAGCATAAAAACTTTTGGGCTGCGATTCAAAAAACTTTTGTATGAACTCTGACAACTCTACTCTGTTATCAAAATTTTTGCCTTGAATGTGATTACTAAGAGATCGAAACAAATGAAAATCGGTTGGTGCTAAGTCTGGAGAATAAGGAGGATGTGGCAGTAGCTCCTATTTAAAATCCAGTAAATTCTGATGAACGACTTTAGCTATGTGCGGCCGAGCATTGTGGTGAAAAAAATATACTTTTGAACATTTACTGCGTTTTTTTGATATTTGTGAGTGAAGTCGGTCAAGCTGATTACAGTATATTGCAGAGTCCACTGTGGTATTTTCTGGTAATAGCTCTCAATAAATAATCCCTTGTGAATCCCACTACACAGAAAATAAAACTTTTTCTTTATATGGATCCCTTTTAGGCGTCGGTAGTGGTGTTTGACCCGGGCTTAACCATTGTCCTTTTCAGGAATGGTTTACATATAAGACCCACTTCTCGTCTCCAGTAACCAGTTCGTTGAGCCAATGCTGGGTACGACGCAAAGACAAAATACTCATACAGATGTTGAGACGTTGGTCTAACTGTGCGGCTGTAAGTTCGTGTGGTATCCATACCCCTACTTTTTTTTTTTTTGTATATGATGTAAATGTTCTAATACTTGCGTATGACTGCAACAAAGGTCTTCTGCCAAACAGCGTGAAGTAAGGCGGGGATCTCTTTCAATTAATTCCCTTAAACGGTCTTTGTTAATTTCAACTGGTCGTCCACCGTTCCTGAACCTTTCAAACCAACGCCTCGCTGTCGCGTCAGAGACCGCATCTTCCCCTTCTGCACTGCGTATGTTTCGAGCGGCTACGCCTGCCGAATGACTCAAACGATACTCATACAAAACACAATGACGTACGTGCTCCTCCGTCGCTTCCATTTTTCGAGAAATAACTGAATGTCCTCTGACTCAAGGTCATTTCTACACTGTTTCTAGAAAAAGAAAGAAACTCCAGAAAAAATCGCTCATTACTTTCCTTCCAACCCAATATATTTTGGCAAATGAAAAAACAGCCTATCTATTCTGTAAATATGTCACCGTGAAAACAAAGGTGAAGTGAGCATGAAGTGAGTCGTCAATAGTGTCAATCCCTAGCATCAGCATGACTCACAGCTCACTCTAACCTCACTTCACCTTAGTTATCGCGGTAAGATTTTTCCAGAATCGACCGGCAATGCTTAATTACTATAAGCTAAGGATTTGGTGAGTCCAAAATTGCCGTAAAACCAACATGGCATGACATAAGGTGCTCATCACGTTTTAGGCAAATAACGTTGCATTTTGGTACTACTGTAAGTATTTACTCGTTAGTGATAAGATATCACTAACGAGTAAATACTTACAGTCAAGCAATACTAACTTCATGATTAAACGCCATAGTATTGTAATATTATTCTTACAGGAGTTTGAATACGGCTCTACATAAGTTTGCCTAATTGTGTGCTCGTCTTCACAGATTTTAAGCAGAGTAAGTAGTAAGAAGGTAAGTACCTACGTATAAGTAAGTTCAAACTTTACAAACAAGTGTTCGTAAGCATTTGAACAGCTGAAGTACGTAGTGTTTGAAAATAACTTGTAGCTTGGTCCCGACGGATTTCCAGGAGACAGGAGACACAGACAGAAAAAAAGGAACACCACGTAAATTAAGCGGGCGGAGACATTGCGCGTGCGCTGCATGCCGTTTCATTCAGGGCTGTTTTAGGTTTCATTTAGTATCTTTGTTGTCGTCTGCGGTTATTTATAACTTTGAGTACAGTAAAATAAGTAGCCTTTGATACTTCAAAGGATACTATACGGTCTGGGCCGTAGGGTGTATACCCATTATAGAGGATTTATCTGAGAGAAGGATATATTTAACTACTTCTGTGTCTACTATTCGCTACAAGATACTGAGCGAGTTGCGAAATTTTGCTGAAACTGAAATCGGAACATTTACTTTTGCTAAGATAAGAAGAATATCGATTGTTTCAACGAAAGCTTCATAAGTTCCAAACTTTTGATAGGAGACATGTTTTTGAAGTTTATTGATTTCTCTCAGCCGACTGCGGCAAATAATTAGTGAATAGATCGGTATGCTACTATGCTAGTAAGATTATAAATATGAAACTTTGAATGTTTGTTACCACGCAAAAACGGCTGAACGGTTTTGGATGAAAATTGGCACACAGCTAGTTTATAATCTGGATTAACTCCTAGGATATAAACAGACGCCAAAAACTGTCAAATTTTCCCAATCAATTTTGAACCGAATGCTATAGCGATAAAGTTGAAAATCTATTAAAGAAATTTGACAGATTGTATATAGTAGCTTGATGTGATGGCGTACAGTAAAACGGGGTGAATAGGAACGCAGGGGTGAATCGGAACGAAACTTTAAAATGGATTTTAACATTTTAATAATATCGTTTTTTGCCAAAAGGTCTCTTAATGTGTATACCTACTATATTATAGTCGACGATTAAGTGTAATTGTTGGCTACAAACTATATTACATCAACGTTAAAATCCATTTTAAAGTTTCGTTCCGATTCACCCCTGCGTTCCTATTCACCCCGTTTTACGGTATGTAATTATTATCTCGGTAGTACGTTCCCGTGGGATAATTTCCGACATACACGCGGCCGTAGCCGCTGGCAAAAGCTAGTAAGGTAATATATTGTAAACATTACATAATAAGCTATCTGATTTACTTTCTTAGTCACTCCCTACTTAAACTTTGAACCTTATACTTTAGCAATAAAGTTGAAAATCTATTAATGAAATTTGACAGATTGTAGTAGCCACTAGCCTGATGTGCTGGGGACTGTACGTATACCAAATAACTTATTCCCATGACTCATGATATTATTATGGGCCATGCAGAAAGAAAGGAACCCTGACTTATTAAAGCCGACACAACAGGCTAATTTTCTTAAAAAAAAAAAAAAACAAATTACCATTCATCACACTAAAGTGGCACCCCTATTTCATGCCGTTCAAGAAAAAGAGGATGTCACGATAATGTGTGACTGTTGATTGCAATAAGCACTTACTTTGCATCAATTCAGTCAGGACGTCGATTTCAATTTGACCACATCCTGCTTTCTCAAGATATTCTTGTTATTTATTGTTATGAGAGAGTTTTTTAAATCAGCACGCTGACCCTCACTTATGTTTTGTTCAACTGTTTGCTTTTGCACGTGTCGTAAAAATCAGAGGGAGCCTGTGTGCTTGTCGTTATTGTCCTCTTCAGTCAGGCTTATCGAGAAAGGTAAATAAGTAATAAATGTGCAATGTTTACAATGTTTGTAATAGGTTACTAGGACGTTAATTGAGTTCAAGTTTAAGAATTGTTTGAATAATGATTATATCCTTTACCGGTCTGAGTGCACAAATGCAACAAACATTAAAAAATGGCGTAATGTGGGAGTGCTTAAGGTACCTAGCATCTCTGCCTAACCCTTCAGGAAATATAGGCGTAATGCTACGTTATGATATGTATCAACTATGCTCGCTTACATGCTTGATTTACATTTTGGATCAAAGAAACCAACGTTTTCCTTCTAACTCAATGAGACAAGATTAGATACCTTGCCGGGTTTGAACCCGCAAACTCATGGTTGACCTCCAGGCCACCATAACATGTCATTATGATAAGTACTTTTGTTTAAGCAAAGATATGCTTTTCGTCATCTGTCTTTCTTGCGTTAGCTGTATAGAGACGATACTTTAATAATTAATCATATTTATTGCATAGCATAGATACATCGCAGGATCGCGTCCTTTCTAGGAGAATCGTCTGTTAACTCCTCGGATAAGGCCAGGCCCAATTTTTTTTTCTGTCCGAACAATCACTTCGGTTTCAAAATGTAGCCAAATCGGCAATTGCAAAGTCCAAGTCACAAAGGATTGCGGAGATAGTTCATTTGCACAGGCACATTAATTGTGTTATTTACTTTGCTGAGCAGATACATTTTTCGAACATATGGAGCAATTGATTAGCAATAAGCTTCAAAATGATTCAACTTGAGAGTAGGTAATAGTGTGTTCCGCAATTAGGGTGTAGGTCCCAGCAGTAGGAAAATTTTCGAGCTCGCTTCGCTCTGCTCACTCTAGAATCCTATGTTCTTCTAATAATCAAAATTATAACTTTTTTTTGCATAAGTCGACAAAAAATCTTCTATTTCTGTTGTATGAATGGTTAAAAGAGAACCTAATCTTGTTGGGGCGGGGTTCTACAATTTTTGAGCTCGCTCTTGGATCCTACATTCTCCTACATTTCTGCATAACTAAATGAACCCCCCTCATTTAGTCTAGTACACTGTCACTGCGACCAGAACACATTGATATATGTGTATACCATATTATGTAAACCAATGAAGCGATCGAACAACTAAAACAGTGCGCCTTTTACAGCGTAGTTTAATATTGGAGCCAGAATATACTTTTTACTAGTTTTTAGGTAAATTAATATTTAAACCATCCTTTTTTTAATAACTTTCGTTCTAAAACTTTCGATGATTGCACGTACTCTGTTTGTGTAAGTATATTTATTTTTATAGGTTTCTGAACGAATATTGTGACACGCCATAATGACATTGACAGTGACATCTTGAAAGGTGACACTGTGACAGTAACATATCGTATTTTCTATGTCTATGTATCGTATGGTTAGTTAGAGGTTACAATAGGTTATAGGAACCAGGGAACTGTCAGAAACGAGAATTTTCGGCTGTTGCTGCGTTCCATATCTCAGCAATTTATTAATATTATTACTAGGATTTCCCCAAAAATTTACATCCGATAAATCAGCACAGCACACAAAAGTACAGTGTAACAAATAACGAAGGCAGTGTCGAAAGTGCTCAGCAAACAACAAACATCGAAATAAATGTTACTATTGATGTATGTAGTGTGATTCACGATATAATGGAAAACCTGTAAAACTTTACAGTATCCAAGGTTATGAGGTTTAAAAGTTATATAATGAAAATATTTTCCGCGTTGGAGCCCGTTAGTTGACAATGAACAAGATGTTTGCACCAAATTCATGCTTCCATGTTTCTTCACTCGTCAAGTACCACTGGAAGAGATGTAATCAATGTATGAAGCTGTTATCTTCGCAAGCACGAGAAAGCCCTTCATCTAGCGATGGACCTTGGTCATTGTACTCTCAGAGAGTGGCGAGTGGAGTTCTAAGTAAAGATTCACATCAGGAAATTGTTGTGCAGAACTTACAAAAGGTGTATGAGGAAGTAGTTGCCTTTGAACGACCTGCCCTACATAGTCAGAGTACAGGCGGCATGTTTAGTTTCTTTAAAAAACCACAGCCCCAGAAGATAATAGCTCCAAATGGACTTTATATATTTGGCAGTGTTGGAGGAGGGAAAACTATGTTGATGGATTTATTTTATGAAACAGTACCGGTAATTTAAAGTTTTTTTTTATTTTGGTTTTATTCATTCTTTGATATCCCAGTTTTATACAACGTGTAACGTTAAATGCGCAAAACCTCTTAAGGGGTCATTGTACTCATCATTATGAACACCTTTTACCATGGGACCAAACCTGAAATCGCGAAAAAAAATCAGCTGTTCCCTACATTTATGTTCGCATAACTCGTCATAATGTAGGGAACAGCTGATTTTTTTTTCGCGATTTCCGGTTTGGTCCCATAGTAAAAGTTGTTCATAATGATGAGTACAATGACCCCTTAAGAGGTTTTGCGCATTTAACGTTACACGTTGTATACAATTTTTTTTTCTTCTATTTCTATAGTCCAGTTTTTCAGCAGGTGAATTACTATTGTTTTGTTGTTAAGATCTTTTGCATTCATTCATATTTAGAAGAAATTTGCATACCTATTTTCAGATAAAAGAAAAGTTAAGAGTCCACTTTAACTCATTTATGTTGAACATCCATGCCAGGATTCACGAGCTGAAGATTAAATCTGGAAAAGGTGCAAGTTCCTTCCGTGATGAGGGCTCGAAACCATTTGACCCAATACCCCCAGTTGCTGCTGACATCACTCAGGAATCTTGGCTCATTTGTTTTGATGAATTCCAAGTATGTTTATCCTTGTGATATGTATAGTAATAGATTGTCAGATACATTTATAGATGCAAGGTAGGTATTGTGTTGTAGACACAGTGAAAATAATGTAGCACTGGATCCACTCTCCTGTATTAGTATAGATTGTTTCCCTTTGGGGGCATCTGTTAATTACATAATAATGAATCTCACCTAATCTTACATCGGGGGGACCCCTCCCCCCAGCACATATCAGGTAATTTTTTTTCCATATTATGGCAAAATTACCTGATATTTGCTGAGACCCCAAATCCAACACATTTACACTATAAACAGGAATTTTGAAAAATCTCACATAAGATTGGGGTGTGGGGGGGGGGGGGGGTTGAGCCAAATCTCACGACATCTCACCAGTGGGAGTGGGGTCAGAAAAATTCTAAAAAACACCTCACGTAATTAATGGACGTCCCCTTTGTTATTGGTTTTCTAAAGATGGAGTAGCGATACTTTAAATTAAAATGGAGACAACGTGGAATATTTAAGAATTAATGTGTCGATTTTTTTTTATCATTTTCCTGTTTTGATTATTTTGTGGATACCTAACATTGGACCAACCAAAACTTTTTCCCACTATGTAATGTAATGACTTCTTCTTCGTGTCGCTGGCGCAACTGTATTTTAGACCTTGTTGGCCCAAAACTTTGCTACTTCCACATATCGTCAGCGGCAGCGCAGTGGTCACTTTGCATGAAATGACCCAACTATCCTAAGTTTGTGTTTCTTTTATTTGTAGGTAACAGATATTGGGGATGCCATGGTATTAAAACGACTGTTCACACAACTATTTGACAATGGCTGTGTTGTAATAGCAACTAGTAATAGAAAACCTGATGATTTGTACAAAAATGGACTTCAGAGGTCAAACTTTTTGCCATTTATACCTGTGCTAAAATCTCACTGTAACATAGTTCAATTAGATTCAGGTGTTGACTATAGATTACGGGGAACTGGCACAAAATATAGTAAATATTTTCTGTAAGTACAAAATTATCATTGCATGTTTTAAGCTGAATGGGGCTAATATTTAGAACCGCCAACCCGCACTGGGCCCATGTGGTGGATTATGGCCCATTCCCTCTCACAGAGAGGCGGCCTGTGTCCCAGCAGTGGGAACATTATAGGCTGATTATGCTATCTATTAAGAAAAACAGTTAAGTATGTATTTTGAATGGGGGTAATATTTATTTAATAAGTGACTGTTTGTATCATATCAATGTAGTTGATGGAAATATTGGCCATGTTCAATGTGTATAAGCACACCATTTCTTTTTTCTTTATAAAACATACTATTGTACCAAAGTTTCAATTACTTAATACTCTTTGTTTTGCTGACCATTATGGACATAATTATTTTGTCATCAAATTGAATGGTTATACCCCATAACAATTAAATTGATTACAGAAACAGTGAGCTCACTCCTGAGAACAATGCAGTGGATAATTTGTTCAAATTTTTAGTATCCAAGGAGAATGACACAGTGAGGCCTCGTGTGATCAACATTATGGGTAGAAATGTTAAGTTTGCAAAATCTTGTGGAAGAATTTTGGATTCCACTTTTGAAGAGTTGTGTGATAGAGTAAGTAATTAATCAGGGTAAAAATGGTATATGGTTCTGGTTATACAATAAAATGATAACCCCTCCTTTGGCTTTGCCGTGGTCGGGTAATTAAAAATAGTGTTTTCACTCTTCAAACAGGTTGAATGATTTTTTTTTTGTTTTAATCGCACTTTGCCCAGCAGTGGGACAATATAGATTAAAAAATGCGTCGTCAATATTTCCTTCTATTTCTAATTTTAAGAAAAAATATTATTTTGCAGCCACTGGGAGCTAGTGATTATCTTGTGATATCTAAGACGTTCCATACAGTGTTCATTAGAAGCTTGCCTCAATTATCAGTAACATTGCTAAGATCTCAACTAAGAAGGTTTATTACGCTTATTGATACACTCTATGACAACAGAGTTAGAGTAAGTACTAATTAACTTAATAATATAGCACTAATTCAAACTGTCAGACTATTCAATAAGTAATTTGTGTATTAATTTATCACATTACAGGTGGTCATTGCATCAGATTGTGAGCCAAAAGATTTGTTTAAAACAGATGTAAAAACGGATTTCGTTGATGCCGATAGAGCGCTGATGGACGATTTGAAGATTACAAAAGATTCAGTAAGTTAATAAAGTTACGCCATTTGCATTTTCGGATAATTGCGATTAAGTACACATTTGGCAAAAGACTATTATTGAAAATAAAAAATGAAAAAAAAAATGATGGTTCAAAATAATAATAAAAATTACTACGAACATTTCTGCCCATTTAGGTCACTGGTCTAACTACGGAGAGAGAGAACACAATGAATGAAAGAGAATACAATAAGCAGAATTTTTGCACACGCCTTTCTTTTGGTCTTCAAAACACTATCTTTAAAGTCACATAATCTATACTAATATTATAAACAGTGTAAACTTTTCGAGTTTGTATGTAGGGGTAGCTTTCAAACTACTGATTGGATTCCTAAAATTCTTTCAATAATGGAGGGCTACGGTATTGCTGAGTATCATAATAAGACTTATTTTATGTTAAAACAATAAATTTTGCGCAGACGAAGTCGGGCAGAAACTAGTCTTTTAAAAGCACGTGTCCCCGTTTAGTTGGATTACGGTAGAAAAACTGCAGTCAGTCTATAATACAGTGTGAGTCTTTATAAAGTGCACATATTAAAAAGGGTGAAAATATAAACAATTTTATCGACGGAAAAAATGTCAAAAAAAAAAAAATTAAATGGTAAAATGGTAAATTTTCTTCAAAAAATCATGAATAATTAATTTATGAGGTTTCTTTTTCAAAAAAATATGGCTTTATTAGCTTGGCCTATTATTAGAGATCATTATTAATTTTGTTTTGTTTTAATATGACATTTAGTTTAAAAGTAGTAACAGTTTGTTTGCATGGGGTACCCAGACGAGAGTAAAAAAAAATAAAAATTTTGTTTTTTTTTTAGATTTTTTTTGTCATTTTTTCTGTCGATAAAACTGTTTATATTTTCACCCTTTTTAATATGTGCACTTTATAAAGACTCACACTGTATAGACTGATTGCAGTTTTGCAAAATTATAATCCTCATCAGTCTTTTATATAGACTACTAGTTGCGCCCCGCGGTTTCACCCGCATAAGTCAGGATCCCGTAGGAATATCGGGATAAGAAGTATTCTATGTAATAATCCTGGTTATCAAATATCTGTGTGCCAAATTTCATCAAAATTGATCCAACCGTTTGAGTGTGAAGAAGTAACAAACATACAAACACACACACACACACACACACACTCACAATCTTTCGCCTTTATAATATTAGTGTGATATAAAAGACCGATGAGGAGTATAATTTTACACATAGATTTTACTTAAGAAGACACCTTTGTTTACAGGACGATGCCAATGCAGCGATATTCACGGGCGAAGAAGAAATGTTCGCGTGTGACAGGAGTCTTTCCAGAATAATGGAAATGCAAACAGAAGAGTATTGGGAGAAGTGGGGCAAACATCTTAATTAATGTCACAAATTGCAATTCGTTTAATAGTAAAATTTGATAATGTGTTCATTTTATGTAGATGTATTGTTTTCAAGTGATATGTTGCAAATTTTAGCAATAATACCTAATGAAGTGCCTATATTAGATTATGTGTTACGTAATGATTATCCTATCTAAGGTACTTATACAATAAACATCAGTATTATAACATTCTCATGTTATTCAGAATTATATTCCATAGTTCCATGATGTTTTCAAGTTGTGTTATATTTTGTAAAATACATATATTGTACAGTTATGTTAAAAACATATTTCTATTTTGTTAGTAATTTATTATTTGAAAATAAAGTTGAATTGACATTTTAATTGTTACTTTTATTTTTGGTTCCACGGAGTTATATTAATTACCTTCAAATACAAATAAGCCGCAATGCTTTTTTTTTTACTACATATTAAACTTTTTATTAAAGATACAGCAACATCAAACAGCTTAGGTCAACATCCTTTAACCTTTCGTATGCCGGCCGGAACGCAGGTCTGCGCTCTAAATTCGGAACGATCTGCGCGATTTTATTACTTTTTTCGAAAAAGCACCTACATATTTACATTACTTAATTTGTTTGGTTTTTCGAAAAAATTAATAAAATTGTTTTTTTGAGTAAAGTTAAAACCGCGCAGATCTACGTTTGAAGCTTTTAAAAATTGGAGCGCAGACCTGCGTTCCGGCATACGAAGGGTTAATAACACCATTCAAACATGTCATAGACCGACATTCCTAACAACAAAAACATTTAGTAAAATTATCAAGGAAAAGGGACCTATTGAAAAGCATTAGATAAAGAAAAGACATTTATTTACGTCTGATTAGTTGATTTGTTTTTAATTAAAGCTTATCTAATCGTACATATGGCTGTAATACTCTTGATATACTTGGATATATGTTTCTTTTTCTGAGGGCGTCATCTGAGCTATGACGTCGTCGTCCACGCTTGTAAGTGGCACCGTTTTGCCGTTAACCAACACAGAGGGCGCGTTGTCATCGGTATCAGAGTCTTCACTTTCCATTTCAGCTGAAACATGACAAGAAAAAATGTGAAAAAGCTTTTTAAAATTAGTAGTTTTAATGGTAGTCAACCTCACGTCCATAGTAACTTAATATCGCCTTCATTTCATAGTACTAAGGGCGGTTTTCGCAGTTCAAGTCACGCAGTTCAAGTACTGACGTGCATTCGACCGAAAGTATTATTTTTGGAAGTATATATCTGTGTATTCTTACCAACTGCAGCCAACTCGTCTTTGAGTTTGTATGGGTCTTTAGATTCATTGTCGCTGGAATCTGAACTATCGGGCTCGATTCCCTTCAGAGCGTTCGTTGCTGCATTGTTACCTGTAATTAAAAAAACGAGTTGTCAAAAATATACTTTGTTTTCTTTTTTCGGCTAAAAAATGGCCTTATTATACTTGATGAATAATGAGTCATCATCACCGGCTTATGAAAGTCTACTGTTTGACATAGGCATTTCCAATCGAACGCTGATACTTTGCGAAGACCATCGCTGCACCAATCTTGAGAGCGTCCCACCATACTTTTGTCAATCGCAGTAAAACACATTAACTACTTGCTGTGTGGATATTTTATGTTTTACTGCTGCCACAAGCCTTTCTCCGGCTCACAGACTTTTTTCTGTGTGGATAATAATGCCTAATATCTATCTACATGTATTTCTCCTTATCCTTACCAGTATTTTGTTTCTCATGAGCGAGCAGGACAGACATAATGTCGTCATTCTTCTCTTTTCCGGCTGTTTTCGCATTACTTGCATTGCTGGCTGCTTTCTCCAGTGCAGCATCCGTCGAATGCACGCTGTCACTCTATAAATGTTTAAAAAATACAATTTAGTCTCTGATTTTGTATGAGGCAGAATCATGATCGTCCAATAACCGCGTTGATCCGTCGAGAGGGGATCTGGTGTTCCTCTAAGATGCTATGATAGTTTCGAATGGGAACTCTCTTTTCTCCGGATTCTTATTAGCTACCCTGGGGTTAAAAAAGTGGCCCTTTTGCCTTGTCCCGTGGACCCTATTTGCCAGCGACAGCAATTACCTCAGTTCCACGACATAGAATTATGTATGGAATGAAGAAAACCGCCCGAGCTATACAACCTATCGGGCTTTCGAAGGGTCGCACACTTACTCGCAATTTTATTATTATATACTTGTAACACGACGCCTTACGCCATCTACCGGATTGTATGCACAACATTGCCACCCGAGTAGATCGCAACACAAACAAGATCAATCATCGACAAAGACGATAACAGCAACAGTACTTACTAGCGACATCTAACATTCGACATGTGAAGTGTCCGTGACGACAACGAAGGTTACCACTACATACAAGCGTGAGATTGAAGACACACACATTAGTCGGTCAAACCGACTATATAAACGGTCAATCACGGAGTAACAATCAGTCCCTGGCTGGAGGCCTTAATTTATTGAGGCATCCACAGGCAAGCCCGGTTAAGCAGTCGACAACCTCATAGGTTGAACTGCGAGATGCCATTCCAAAAAAAAAAAAAAAAAAGTAACAATCAGTCGCTACCTAGACGGCTCAGAGGTCGATAGCCCCGCAGTCACCTCTGTTGCCTGAAGCTTGAACTGAGCGGAGGCCTCGTCGCCCTCAGGAATAGCATAGCTAGGAGGTTAAGGGATAGGATAGCCCCGCAGTCCATCCCTAGGACCACACATAGGTTTTGTCTAGACCACTTTTGTACCCTAGAACTTAAGTATTGTCTACAGTAAATAAATTCCTAACTGTCATCGTTGGTTTCATTCAACCGCCACCATTATATACTCTAATTATTTATTTATTTCTAGGAGTGGGTAGACTGTTGAGCCTAAAAACGTTATGTTTAAAACAAGAAGTGTGCAATAAATACAGGAATATTTTTTAAGGAGTGCGCAAAAAAATTGTGGAGGTTCAGTATTAGTAATAGAACACATTTCTATTATTTGTTCAAAACTTTTTAAAATTTATTTATCCGTCATTTTATCAGCAAAATATGGACACCGTAATATAAACAATAGGCGCGCGCGCACGTTGGTGCACGTGCCGGGAGTAGTGGGTTTTACCCCGATGCAAAACCGCCGTGTTGCATCGGGGTAAAACCCATTCCCGGGCAGCAGAGTGGTGCGGAGTGGCGGGCGCCCGAGTCCCGAAAGTCTGCTCATCGCATGCGCTATCGTGACCTCGCGTCCAATCGCTTTCCCTCGCAACCCCCGTGCCGCGCGTGTATCGAACTCGTACCTACCGGTCACGATGTCGGACTTTAGCAACCACGAGTTTTATGAGATGGTGCGAGTGTATTTATTAAGTGGTGAAAGTTTACGATCAGGTAGCAGAATGTATGCGACGGAGAGCGTACCTCGAATGCGAGCCTATGGTATCCTTAACCTTTAAGTAATGATGTGGGTGTCTCACAGACGTCGGCCGAATAAATTTGAACGTGTCTCTAAGAGTGCCAAATATATGTTGCTTAATTTGTATCAAATAAATGTTGATCTCATATGAATATTTTGTTGTTTTCTAAGACATGACATTCTAAGTAAATAAATAATATATGGAAAATTTTAAATAAATAATGTGATTATAAGTGCGTAATCATACTATTTATTAATTATTTATGTAGCCGTCTGAGATACGTCACGTCACCATCTATGACCTGGCTAAACCACGTCAGAACTTAAAGGTTAACCCCGTGGTCCCTAATGAAAGGACCATTTTAGCAGCCAATCAAAGGCTGCTTGATCACGGTCAGTTCAGGACCACGAATCACGCACAAGGGTCTGGCAGACCAAAATACAGTGATTAGTGACATGCAGGGTAAGCAATTATTTTTAATTAACAATTTTAGCGAATAGGTTACTTTTGATTGAACATTATTGTAAATACTTAGTTGATTCCAATTATTTTAAATACGCCCTAATGCAGAAGTAGGCATGTAATGTCAATCATTTTAATTTTATTAAGTTTTTAAAAGTGTCATAATTTTATTGCTTATTTTCTGCATTTTTATGGTTTCAAGCCCATGAAAGTATGAAGGAAAAATTGGAATTACTCTTCAAAACTTCGCATCACGATCTAATAAAAAAGTCTAGTTCGAACCTGATAAATTCAGCGATCTGTGCCTACATTGTAACCTACGGAAATACCTACTACGCCTGTGAACGACAAACGAACGAGCGCACAGCTGACAAGTAGGTACTTATGCGCGTTTCGCTGCGCCCGCCACGCGCCGGCGAGTAGCCAGAAAGTCAATTTGAAAATAGACATCTTTCGTTATCGATAATTTTATTTTTTTGTACTAAAAATATCAAAATAAAAAATACGTGTTTAATAAAACTCATCTAAGTTTATTTTGTCAAAATTTGCGCACTGCATAAAAAATATTCCTGTATATCTTTTCCTTTTCCTGAAAAAAGTACTGATATCTAACAAACTTTTTGCTCTAGTAATTTTCTGTATTGGATAACTAATAAGGTCAGACATTTCCGATTGAATCGCACGTTATGCATTTAATGCGATATCGGAAGATACTACGCCATTTAGGTCAAGTCACAAGTACTGACTTGACCTTAATTTTGGCGTTAACGTTTTGCAAAATATCTCCACTGTAACTAACTATACTTACAATCAAGTTATTTTAAAAAACAGTCGGTGTATCTCATTAAGATAATAGCTAGCTTTACAAGGGGACGTTCTAATACAGATGAATTTTTAGGACATTTTTATGTGCATGGAAAGATAAATGCAATGCTTTGGGCATCTTTTGCGATTTGTCCAAGGCCATTCGATTGCAATGGAAAAATATCTCCTGGATCTATAATAACAATGGGAATACCACAGGGCTCAATTTTTTGTCCTGTCTTGTTTCTTATTTATATTAATGACTTGCCTTACCTCATAAAGGATAATCACGATATAGTGTTGTTTGCGGATGACACTTCACTCTTGTTTAAACTTAAACGTAAGAAACGCTATTTACATCGTCAGTAACCAGCACTGACGATGTGTTGTGGGGTATCGTTGGATAGGTCTTATGGAACCCAATATTGTGCGTGGTCCGACACGCACTTGGCCGGTTTTTCTCAGTTAGTTTTAATATAATCTGACAGTTTGAGTACTTTATGCGGTCTACCTAAATGTCCTTTCTATGGTATTGTTCGTCGAGTCGTTGAGCTCTTTAAGTTCTTAGTTGAGCTACACAGGACAGGACCACTGAAATCTGTATGGTTAACATTAACCTGCATGGTCCTCCATGGACATTAAACACTATACCTCTGAGTTTGTTTCGGTTATTCTGCTCAGAATAGTCAGTTAAGAAACACCGGTCATCTAGTTTTAAAAGTCAATTTTGTGTTTTTTGAACCAATTTACAGAAATATATGTATATCATTTAGCTTTGACTGGTAACAATGATAAATACACACAATGATAAACTGTAAATATGAGAATTCAATGATGATGAAGTAGCTATCGTTTGTCAAAATTTTTGCGCTGGCGAAAACTAGTTTCTAGCCTGTGGCATACAATACACCTGATTTCTGACGTTTAATAAGTGCCCATGTCTGTGGTGTAAGTGGAATAAAATATTTTGCATTTTAGAATAAAATTAAAGAACAAATAACTATTTTTGTTCAACTTATGGGATGCCACAGGCAAGACACATTTTTGGCCAACTGTACTAAATAAAACTATAGAACAGAGAAATATGCAGCATGTTTAAAATATAATAAAAAGTGTGTACTTGGTCATTAGTAACGATGGTACTCTCCACCATCCATACAGGCCGCTCCTTGCGCAGCGCACTGGTTTCATTAGCGTTGTCCGCTTCGCCGATTGTGACGTCAACGCGAGTTTCCTCAACCAGCATGCCTTGGTTGCGTGTCGCCTCGCCTGACCATTCCTGGCCAGGGGGACGTTGAGACATCATCTTTGAGTTCAATCTGAAAGGTTTTACTTTTAGTGTGAAGCTACCAAGTGGTATCGCTTTACCCAGTAACTGGATTTGTGGAGATCAGATAGAGATTCGCTCCATGTTAAATACTAGAACTTAGCTGCAGCCGGCTAGATAGGAAGCCGACCCCAACATAGTCGGGAAAGCGCTAGGCAGATGTTCATATAGATACATACACCTACGAAGTCGGTAAGATCAATATGTGTATACTGCTCTGCTCGGTGCCCAAAGCTGGTCACTCACTAAACAATAAAGATCCCGGTTCGACCTTTTCAAGAACATTTACAGGTAAAATATGAAAAGCCTTGGAAAATTGTAATGAGAAAGCTGTTGCCTGATTTCGAGATATTCCGGGTCAAATGCCACTGATAGATACGCAAGATCTCAAGTCGATGAAAACCGGTCAAGGGCGGTCAACAGTTGTAGTATTCATTTTATAGTTAGTCGAACCGGGACGTGAATGTTTGACTTCACGAACATTTTAAAGCAGGAGCATGCATGAGGCGATGACAGCGTAGTCCAAGAGTCATACATCCAACAATTTTTTTACAAAAGTAAAAAAAAATAGTAATAGGGTACCCTCTGATAGTGTTGATGTCAACTGGCTCTGGTTCTAATATTTCTGGCGACAGTTTGATGCCCTCCACCTCTCGCAGTAGAATGTACAGTGTTTCTAACTGTTCGTTGAATTTGGCCAGTAATAATCTGGAGTCTTTCTTCGGCAGCGCCGACTGGTCCTCCTCTACGACTTGGTTACAAAATGTACAACGGAACTCTTGTGTCATCATATCGTACAACTGGTCTGCCTGAAAATACGCAGATAAAAACTTAAGGCATGCCATGCCTTATTTTATCTATTACTAGCGACCCGCCCCGGCTTCGCACGGGTGCAATGGAGAAACACTGATAATTTTAGAGCCATTATTTCTCGTAAAAAGTATAGGATAAAAATGGTTATTGTGGGTTATCCCTAAGAGATAGACATATACATACCATCGCGGATTTTTTTGTAGAACTTTTTAAGGTGTACAATACTGTAGTACATTATTTTGGTCTATCTCGACGGGTTCAGCCAGCGTTTACAATGTAAGCGCAAAAAAATGTGTTTATTTACGACATTACATTAGAAACCTCTATAATTATCAGTGTTTCTCTACTATATTATGCATGTATTATACATATAAACCTTCCTCTTGAATCACTCTATCTATTAAAACAAACCGCATCAAAATCCGTTGCGTAGTTTTAAAGATCTAAGCATATATAGGGACAGACAGACAGCGAAGCGACTTTGTTTTATACTATGTAGTGATACGTCACTGAGTAGGTCCCAGATAAGTGTAAATTTTTAGCCCTCTTATGTAGTTATTTTACAACAAGGCAGGTCAGCAGCTAGGGTGGAGAACTAATGAGTCAATTCTATGTTAAATATTATAGGATAATACAGCTACAGGTCATAAATGTCTAGTATTTTTTTTCGGACAAGGCATGGTTTGATACATTGAACTCATAGACTCATTTTTATTTACTAAAAAACCAATGCCACTTAATAATAAAAATATCTATTGCATAAAGGGTATTTTTGGTCCGTACATATTAACAAATATTTGTCGGGGTGAACTACTGTTCTCCTAGCTAGGTAGCTGTGCAACCTGTATTAAGGAGAAACAGTTTGCCTCCCTAGATAAAGATCATAATAAAATAAATTGAGCATAGTGCTACGTGTTGTCTCCCAAATCAAGTCGTTATTTAACTTACATACATTATTATCAACGTTGTTTAATGGAATAAAACTATATAAAATTAATATTGTAGATGGTTACAGATTCGGAGGGAAAATAAATAAGTATTGTATTATGTAACACAATTATTATAATACAGCTCTTGTAGTCATGCACGTGGAAACATACGATTTTATGCTATAAACTCTGGATGATAAAGTTACGGCGATATTTCCAGTTTATTTTATTTATTTATCAAAGCAAATTATTTTTTAAAGAGTTTCTTGCAGTCTCTTCTCCATGGGATTAGAAAACGTACCACTTGGTGCAACTAGCTTCTGACGATTCACAAGTGCCAATTCAGGTTTTGTGAAATAAAATAATCTAAATTAGGTAGACTTACTTCAAGATCTGTGAATGTCTTCCCACATGATGGGCATTTGAAACTGGCGCGACTGGTAGCGTCACGTTCCTCCGTCTCCATACGTTTGCGCATAAGATCTAATTTGTATTTAACTACATTTACGAATGTTTTGTAATTAATAAAATAATAGTTTACTTTCTGTGCTTTTCCGTCAGGTCCTGGAAATAGAGAAAAATATGAAGAGGTGGAAAATGTGAATTGCTTTGATTAAGCAATCGTCTCGTTGGATATTACGGCTTTTTCATCTGTTTATCAGGGAATTTGAACTGAAAGTTATTTGATAACGTTTATGGTCGTTAGCGTCACAGCTGAGCGACTGCGCGCTATAGTTGAGCGGTTTTATGTAGATATGAATGGAAAGATAACTGGCAACTTAGTACACAACTCAGACGCCATCTTATACAACATGTAACGTTAAATGCGCAAAACCTCAGACACCCCAACTGATTTTTAATTCAATTGACCTATTTCAGAAAGAAACTAAGTCATTAAAAAAAGTGTGAAGGTTTTATGTGGTGTTTTAGTTTTACTGGCCATTCTGATCGTTTCTTGCGTCTGCGACGACGCTTTACCGAGGGAGGAGTCGTCACCGGGCCGCTGCGCCGCGCTGACATTGGCTTGCTTGACCTATTAATAAATAGACAAGGCAACGTTTTTAATGAAGATTTTTTGAAAAATGTGACCTAGTATATTAAAAAGTGGTTCAATTAATTCTGATCAAACTGTTTTCAGGTTTTGCGCATTTAACGTTACACGTTGTATAAGGAAGAGTGTGAAGTTCGCGCCGTTACCTTTTTGTGCCCATAGTCGTTGAGACCATGGGTTGTTGGGGCACTGAGGCCAAGAAGCATTAGTGAGATAGGGCACAAGCTCCGTGACAAAACAGGTGACTCCCGCTCCGGCTTGTTCTTGGTGCAAAGGTTAGCCATTGCTATCCAACGTGGCAATGCAGCAAGCGTTATGGCCACCTTTGCGCCGGGAACAGTTAGGGGCGGGTTATTTGACGTGTTGTTGTGACTATTATTATTTATTTTATATAGTTTATATTTATACATACAGTCAGAACCTACTAAACCTCTTTTGCTTCGTCCATGTACAGTCATTAGCAAGCATTAGTGGTGATTTTCGTAGTAGTTACCACTACTGTACACACGCGCTGGCTGCTAGTAGGTACTACGCACAAATCTGATACATTTAATTAGTTGTTTATAAGTACCTGTTTCCATTTTTAATCTCACTTGGATGAATTTATCGTTTTTTAACGTGGCTATTCGGGCCCTCAACATCTTCCTTTCGAATTTTAATAGTTCGCAAATGTCATCCTCTTTCATACCTGAGGAAAAAGAAGATAAATTAACATCGATATCATAGGCGTAATGTCGTCTAGAAAATATTTTCTAGTTCTTGTCTGTAGGTTTCCATTGCAGTAGGTAGGTAGGTGAGTAGTGGTGGCCCACTGGGAATGGCCGCGACCTACGAGTTGTAGGTCGTAGGCTCGAACCCAGACAGGCGCTTTACATTATGTAAATTATTTCATCACCACTGCTCTCAAAACGGTAAAGGAAAACAGCGGGAGGAAATCGGAATGTCCTACAGCCAAAAAATCTAAGTTATGTGATATCTACCAAGCCGAATTGAATAGAAATCGCGCTTATAGCGAAAAAATAAATAGACGTGAGGTCTCACTACCCCCGACCCCCCCCCCCCCCTCCCGTTGTGAATTTCGTGATTTTTTCCGAACCCCCTCCCCTGTCAAGCTTCACGAGATTAATGGACGATCCCGATAAATAAACATCACATAACGCTTGTATTTCACGACGGGGCAGGCAGAAAAAGAGGTACCCGCATGTTTCGCCACTAATAATTAAATCTATGGCAGGCGTGCCTAATGCCACTAAAAAGGGGCAAATCTATCCGTGCTGCTATTGAGAAATTCGTAAAGGAAAAACCAAATTCTGCCCCAAACCTGGGGATCGAACCTAGAACTCCAAACGCTCAGCAGTTGTGAATTTTTACAAAATATATCATAGAATAAAATGGTATTTACGTACAGGGATTTCTCACGAGCATGTCGACTATGAGAGCATCCTCAATCGTATAAAAGCCTCGAACAACAAGTCGTGCCAACTGCTTCAAGCTGCTGGGCACTTCAGTCACCAACCGTTCCTCAGTCATATTATCTGAAACATTTAATTGCGTGATGAAGGAAAGGGATCATAATTAAGACTGTGTAGTTAGATAGCACCCTAGTAGATAACACATCGCATCTATATCATGTTAGCACCAAGGTAGAGGCTTATTTCTTATGCTATTCAAATATAAACTTTATCTGGAGTATGTTAAAGTTCAAACGAGCACGTAGCTGTTTGATCTCTGCGTCGATGTTTGTTCAACTTTATGACATAGATTTTAAAGTGTATTTTGTCAATGTCATTCTTATTATTCGATATGTAATGGATTTATGAGTGGCAGTATTCATGCTATGAGTAATGAAAAGCAAGCTTGCTTGATCAAATATTTTTCATTTTCCATTGACGACTGGCTGGGATATCTCAGATCATTAACACCTTGTCGTCAACACCTAAAAAAGTTTAATTCGTTCAATATTGAGGAACGGAACTTGTGTTCCGATGATTACCTGTTATACATTTTTGTGCATTTTCTTAAATAATTGTAAGTATAAAAATATTATTATTGTAATCACTTATTATAAAACATGTATTGATTGTAAAGTAGGTATAAAAGAAGTATTTTTCATTTTGATGTTAATTTTTTTGCTTAGAAATTCGTAATTAAAGCATTTTAAAAATCCGTGTCGTCTTTAATTGAACTCTACTTTTCTAAAATTTGACTTGAAAGAAGCATAAATAGTTCCGATCGTCAACACTGTGAAGTAATGAAACCCTTCTTTCCCGATCGATTTTCATTGTTGACGACAAGATGTTACTGATAGGAAATATTCGGGTTATGTATAAAAAAACCCTTCACAGAGCGTTTCGACATTTCGTGGTAAAGCAGAGGGTCTACATGATGCTGCACAGTTAAGTACCCTTTGGAGTCCTCTATAGTTTTGTATTATGTTTTTGATTTTTTTTTCAACAAAATCTGTCAGTATCGATCACCAATGTCCACAATCTCGATGTTAGAAGGACATCTACTAACACGGGTCAGAAATCATTTCATACCAAACAAGGGTAAATAATATTATAAAAATTGCATTTTCATAAAAACAATTTTATTCAATTATTCAGGTAGGTACATTATTTTCATTGACAAAATAAAATTACATCATAAAACTTTAATCAATACGTACATAAATAAAAATATTCTAAAAATTAAAGATGCCTATACATTAACTGTCAGCGTTACGAAAAATATTACAATTCACTCTTTGTATCATGTATATATAGAACTTTTAAATCGTTTGGCAGTATGTACACTTTATTTACTTTGGACATATCACTTTAAACACATATTGTTATCGATCACTAGGGAGACATTCAGTCCAATTTTTTTGCTTAACAATCCTACTTTTATAAAAATCATAGCTGCAATGCAATTCACTTAAGTAATTATTTTAGTTAACACATTCGTAACTCCTTATACAACAGCAAGTTCTTTTTTTCCGAAACTGGGCAAGTTGAGTATTAAAGGTTTAAAAAAGGATTATGCAAATCAGACTGTTTTAGAGCTGCATTATGGTGAAAAGCATGTCAATTGATTATTGTTAAATCACAAATGCGAAACTTAATAACTTGAGTGGCAGGAAGAGTCAAACAATATTTATTTTCAAGTCTTAAAACCTCATATTATGCAAACAACATGCATACAATTTCAAATCAGTAATGAGGTTTATATTTGCTTAAAATAATATATGTTGTCATACGGTGATGACTAAAACATTACATGAACTCAATTGGCAATAGGTACTTAAATACTATAAATTCAAAATTACATAACTTAAAAGAGGTAAAACATTTTTTGTAAATTAAAATGTACAAGAGACAACTAAAGGCTAGCCTACTTTAAATTAGAATACCAAAGTACTAACAAAAATCAGTCTTGGATTTAATGTGAAATCGAAAAAGAAATATAAAATTAGTTTGCCACATAGGTATGAACATAATTACTTATAAAATAATTAATTATTTTTACAAATTGACCAATAAGTTCAATTGCTTGCATGATGGAAATCATATTACTTAAGTACAAGTAAAGTATTTATAAAGTCTAAGGGCAAGAAAATTCATACCTGTTTTAATTGGGATAGATCAGAACAGGTATGGATATTTGTGTTAAGATTATTATTGTAATTATTTTCTTGTATTTATTACCCCAATTAAATGACACTTGGTGGATACTAATAAATAATTAACGTATGTCTTAAAATTATCATACAAAATGTTTTGCCTACATTCTAATCAATCAAATATACACTTTTGTTTCAATCTAGATGAGTTCTTTCCAAAATAAGTTGAATACTGTCCAATGTTTGGTAGATGATTCTAAAGTTGGGGCGGTCACTTGGACTGTTATTCCAGCACTGTTTCATCAAATCATACACACATCGGGGTGTATTGTCTGGACATGCAAGAACATTTCCATCTTTAAGGAATCTCACTACTTCCTCATGTGTCATACCAAAATAAGGTTGAAGGGCAAATGAAAATATTTCCCAAAGACAAACACCATATGCCCACACATCTGATTCTAATGTGTACTTATTATACAGTATACTTTCTAAAGGCATCCATCTCACAGGTATAGCATCATGCTCATCACCCTTGTAGTAGTCTTGTAAGTATATTTTGTGGGACAATCCAAAGTCTGCTATTTTCACTACCATATCTTCATTGATAAGGCAATTTCTAGTTGCTAAATCTCGATGGACAAACTTCCTATCTGATAGGTATACCATACCAGATGCTATCTGTCTTGCAACATGTAGAAGATCTAAATGACTGAGTGGAGTAACAAGCAATCTCAGATCTTCCCTATTTTCAACAGGTGGGAAATTGGTGGCTGTACTGCAAGCTCTCAAATATTCATTCAAATCACCCTTTCCCATAAATTCAAACAATAAACACATTGGACGTCCAATAGCACACACACCAAGTAGTTTAACAATATTTGGGTGATCAAAGTCAGCTAACAAACAAGCTTCTCTTTCAAAATCCAATTTTAAATCATGGGAAGCCTCATCTTTGAGCATTTTAACAGCAACAATAGTAAATTCTTCTTCAGGGATTAGTCCAGGAGCTTTAGCTTGAAACACTCTTCCAAAAGCGCCTTGCCCTAAATCTCTGATGTAAATTATATTATTCCTTGGAAACTCCAATTTTTCCAGTTTAGGATTTAATTGTGCACCAGTTGTATGATAAGCTAAATTACTAGGAAGTTTATCCAGGTCTATGTCCATATTGGGTATATTCCTGCGGCTTGATATATTACATTTAGAGTAATGATTTTTAACAAAATAATGGCACAGTAAAGCTATTGAAGCTATCCCCAAGACACATCCAAGGCCACCAATTGAGAGCAACAATACAAATGTAGGTGTAAAGTAATTCTCCATAACAATATTATTTGGTCCATTACTATTGTCAAATTCATCACTTGTGTTGGCACAAGATGGAATATCACAATGTTCCCATCGCACATCAGGATCTATTGTATAGCACCATGGCTTACTCTCCTCACCTCCTGCATTCCTGCAA
The DNA here is from genome assembly GCA_949629135.1 of Eremobia ochroleuca. Taxonomy (NCBI): domain Eukaryota; kingdom Metazoa; phylum Arthropoda; class Insecta; order Lepidoptera; family Noctuidae; genus Eremobia; species Eremobia ochroleuca. Next base: position 11,383,637 of record OX451388.1, read on the forward strand.
TAATTAGTGGCATTCTGAACTTCTGGAAAAACTAACGGAGGTCTTGTATGTTGATGAGGTGATTGTGACTCCCAAGCTTGACAGGCTAGTCCACTTTCTGTCACATTCATAGTGCCCTGGTAATAGCGTCCATTATCTCTGTAACATGTTGTTGTAACTTGGCTGTAGTCCATATTTGTAATTCCAACATTATTGCATGATACTTGTAGACCTTTTCCTGAGAATTTTGGCAGTTTTTCACATTCCGGAAACCGAAAATGGCCTCTATTTTCAAAGTATAGTCCACGGCGTTTATACTCTTCAACAAGTATCCAATCATTGTAACAAAACTGCATTTTAACAGCCATACAGTCTTCTAAACAAAGTGGCAGTGCAAAATACCCTACTCCATCTTTATCTATGCATTTGGGGAAAGCATAAGCACACAACAGTTTTTCAGCCCTACTTCGACAGGGCTCCTTGAGTTTCGATATCATTTCTTTCCATAGTCCAGTTGTAATTCTCTCATTGTCAAAACCTCCTGTTTGGTTATACCATACGTACCCAGTTGAATATTTTTTACATATTTGTCCATTGTATGGTCCACAGTATAAATGCACAGAATTTATAAGAAGAAGTCCAATAAATAATTTGTAGTGAATGTCCATTGTTTTATTTTATGTGAGATAAAGACTCGATGTATGTGACATTGGTTCCTTGCATTTTACTGTAAAGCTAAATACAACATGATAAAACACTTGTACAATGGCGGACGTAGTTATTTTATTATGTATTGATTTTAGCTTCGCAAAGCAAAAGAAGCACAGTGAACGAACAATGATGAGCAATCCGATAAATGTCACAACATGACAACACTCACAGCTGAAAACTACTAAACGTTTCAATAGTAATACTAAAAAATATTTCTCTCCAGGTAAAACGTTCTAATTTTTATGAAATAATATTAATTACACGATTTTAAGAATGGATCAACAATTAACTTGTAAACTTAAAGCAAAATGGTTAAAATATACATTTTATTAATATTTAATGCAAAGAAATTTAGTCGATTTTACACACAGTCATATCACAATAAAAATGTTCAGCATGGCAATACACGTTTTTGGTTTAGAAAGGTGGTAAGGTGAATGTCAAAATAATAGAAAAGATACGAACCGAGTTAAAATCTTGTGAATGGCTGCAATTGAGAAAGTCAAAGTCGTCGTTCTTGGTGATTCTGGTAAATGAAGTCTCAATATATATTATCACACTTCTTGTATATTTGCACTGATAAATATGTAAAAAATACACTAAATTCACGGTCTAACTTGTCGTTTGCCAACATGACTGTAGCCATGACACCTTTGAAGGCTAGCCAACCTTTAGGTAGGATGTTTATTTTGGCGGGAAAACCCAAAGTGATTCCACACTATAAATTCTACAGCATGTTTTGTTTTTTTTTATTATTTTTTATTAACAATATTTCTTAGAAAAATTATTTTTAATATAATATTATTATAATATTCAATTACCCTTCACCTACCTAAATGGTGCTAAATCATAATGTTTTGTTTTCCATATTTGTAAGGTTGTACGTAGATAGACACATAGCCAGTAAAATCCGAATTCGGGAAGATAGTACAGGCCCTCTAAACTTAACTGAAAATTATGAGATTCAGATCGAAACATCGATTTGGCACAGTTTAGGTATCGCAGTGTTTCTTGATGATGATATGGCTTGAACCATGTTTTATTATCCCATGTCGTCTGTAACAGCTTCCTGTCAAAGATTAGGTACCTACCTACGACGGTACGTACTACGTGACATTTTAACTTAAGTATCTATTTTACTTACGTTATTTTCTACATTTTAGGTGTAGGAAAAACCTCGCTGACGTATTTGATTGCACACAATAAACCACTATTGTCACCGGGATGGACTGTAGGATGTTCCGTAGAGGTGAAGTTACACAGGTACAAGGAAGGCACACAAGCGCAAAACACATTTTTTGTGGAGCTGTGGGACGTCGGAGGCTCAAACGGACACAGAAATACTAGGGATGTGTTTTATCAGCCTACTCATGGTGTGTTTTTTGAATTTTACCTGCTAAGTAAAAGATTCACTCATATCCGTCACGCAAGCTTATTCGATTTCTATTTAACCCTTAGCTGGTATCACCTTTTTTGGCAACACTACCGGTATCGTGAGTCATATTTTACCCATACCAAAAAATCTGTTGTAGAACGTAGATTTTTTTATTATTTGTATAAAATATGGTTAGTTATGAAATAAAAAAACATTTTTTTACAAAATTATCTTGATTGAATTTTAGAATATAAAAAAAAATATCATGTTTTACACGCATTTGTAACTAACCTAATTTTTTGGCACTTTTTGGTTAGTGTGAACTTAAAACATAAAAAAAAATAGAAATGTAAGAAAAACTTTAACTAAAACATATTTATGGCACTTCCTTCTCATATCTTTATAATAACAACAAAATAAATTACTTCTGAGATCAGCATAAAATAAAAAAATGACAACCAAAATCAAAACGACTTCTTCCAAACTAACAAGATAACATATTTTAGTCTTTATACTTTCTGACAACTGGAACATGTTATATGTTCCAGTTGTCAGAAAGTATAAAGATTTTGCACTAATAACCGAAAATGTTCGCTTCTGGGTCAAATTTGACCCACGATACCTACTAAGGGTTAATACTGGCAGCATCGACTTGGGTGTAGAAAAGTTGAATATTTTATTCTTTCCGAAATATCTTACGCAGAACATGGAGTACCATATTCAAAAGTACATTCAAAAGTAAAGGTTAATTGCAGTCCTATGAGGTCCTCCTATTAGGACTCCAAACGGTCTGCCCGCAAACGGCAACCCAATTCGTGATCCTGGTCACTCCAAATCACCGGTGTAGATCTCTGTCTACGCAGCCCTCTGGCTGCCTATTGTTGGCCACAGCCCTTTAGCCCGTTAGCACAAGCAACGGCATTTCACGGTAGGTATAATAAGCCTGTAAACATTCCCATTTTGGAACACAGTTTTCCTCCCTGTGAGAGGGAACGGGCCCTAATCCACCACGTTGATTTAGTTCATGTTGGTAGATGTCACTCAATTAACGACATGTTTTTCTTCACACATTTCAGAGCAGTGGTGATGAAATAAATTACAGAAAGTAAAGTACCTGCCTGGGTCCGTACCCGCGACCTACAATTCGTAGGTCGGGGCCATTACCTCTGGGCCACCACTGTTCACAACGGCATACATCCATATTATTATGGGAAATATGTATTTGTGCCAATGGGGCTTTTCATTGAACGCTGAAAATCAATAATGTCTAAATTATCCTTTGTTTTTCGAGTCACGTTTCGAGCGCTCGTGCTGTGTTCGAGACTCGGCTACAGCTATTGATATGGATAAATGAATAATAAGTATTTCAGCGTTTTTTAGCTGAGAACTTATAGATAGGGGTCTATTTTTTAAGTAACTCATTGATGAGGAAAATATCATGAAACATAAATGAGGAGGTAACATGCAAACAGGCTTAAGTCACAATAATGTAAATTTTCAGAATACTGAAAAAATCTGTAGATAATCTTAATCTCTACAGATTTTATCAGTATTCTGAAAATTTACATTATTGTGACTTAAGCCTGTTTGCATGTGACCTCCTCAAATTAGGTGCATTTATGGATTAGAACAAAAGCCATAAATAATTTTTCATTATATTTTCAGGTATTATTTTGGTGCACGATTTAACTAATAGAAAAAGTCAAGTTAATTTACAAAAATGGCTGTCGGAGATTCTGAATCAAGATAGTTCAAATCCTGTTCCTCATGTAGACGTGGATCCGGAACAATTTCTTGGTTCTACTCAGGTAAGTCAGTAGGGATGTATGTCATAAAAGTACACGCTTTAATAGAGCGTTATTTTGCAAGGCATTATGATTACGATGATAAGTGAACAATATGAACAGTACCGTCTTTAACTTCCCATATACCGAAAAAAATTCCTCTAGACCGAATTTCAGCCATGTCGACCAAACTCAGCGGAGCCCAGCCTTCGGCGCGGGAGATATTGTAGTGCACAAGTGTGTGCGCAAAACTGTGTCTGCACTCCCCTCACTCTCATTGATGGAGCAGCAATCTGATACGACCGGAGAGAGTCCCCATATTTGATAGTGATTAGGGATCAGTCCAATTTGCGGTCTTGACAAAAAAGTCCTTATTTTTATCGTATAAAAGTCCTCATTTAACTTAATTTCAGATTCCTATATTAGTGATTGGAACTAAGTTCGATATGGCAGAAGAGAAACAAAGAAAAAACCAGTATAGAAGGTTAGCAAGCAGCATAGCAGAGCAGTGCGGCGCTGATGAAATATTCGTTAACTGTCATCAAGCTAGGTTGGTAGTACATGTTATTGTAATTCTATGAAGTCGTAATTAAGTGTTCACCCACGCGCGACACGCGTTAACGACAGAGGAGGCAACTGCAGTCGTCTACAACGTGCCGCTCGTGTATTTGAGTACGTTGCTCAAATATATGTACGAGCGGCATGTTGCCTCTGGCGTTGACGCGTGTCGCTCGTGTGTATGAATACTAAGAACTGCATTATAGCACAAACACCAGCAGTGCTATTCTGTAATAATCTCACTGTGAGAACTTAGGTGAAGTGAGCTGTTATTAGGGATTAACACTATTGACTGCTCAGTGCTCACTTCACTTATGATTTTACGTTGAGATTTTTACAGAATCGACCGGCCGTCATAAGTACCTATATACTTATTCATGGCTATATTACAGCGGTTTTTTTATATTTTGTAGGTATTTTGTAGGTAATAATGTTCGTTTTATATTTCCAGATCGTTAGCTGCAGGTTCAAGCAACTCCGTCAAACTAACTAGATTCTTTGATAAAGTACGTATTTGACAAACTTGTTAGTTTCATAAATACTAAGTTCCATCATATTCACCATTTTAGCCGAAAGACGTCCACTGTTGCACATAGGCTTCCGCCAAGCAACATCGCTACATCGGCCGGTTTTGTGCTTGCTTGACATCACAAACCACAAACCTATTAAATCGGGGACACCGAGAACGCAGATGATAAATTGCTTTAGACTACGCACTGAAAGGTGGCTTGTTTAGCGCCTAGAGCCTAGTGATTTAACATCCTTCGATACTCGTTCGGCGACTAGCGAAGGCGCCAAGCGCGCAGTGCGGCCTGTTGCGAATATTCTAGAGCGTTCGTTTCACTTCGCTACTCGCAAGGTGACTCGCTAAGATCTAGACGCTAAGCAAGTCAGCTGCAAGTGCATACTCGTACATAGCATAATTGTTTATCTTTTTACTAGCGAGCACACCATTGATAAAGATAATATCAAAGCCAAATATGCAGTCAACACTTTCGATTACTTTTTTTAGGTGATTGAACGGCGGTATTATTCGAGAGTGAGTCCGTTCACGGACAAGCGGCGCCTCCCACCGTACATTATGTCCACGTCGACGCCGCTTTCGAGTAACAAACCCGCTCAGTACATGAGCCCACGGTTTTATCATATGGACTGATCATGGTATGGTCCTTGTTCTAGTATCATTCCATTGCATGTATAAAGTTGTTATGAATATCTAAAGCGAGTTTTCTTTACAATCCTACAACACCTCTAGATATCATGTGGGTAGATTATTCAACTTCTGCACGTTTTCCTCATTTGACTTTACCGAGAACTCGCAGGAAACAAAAGGCAACTGAAATAGGTAGTTATTTTCAAAATAAATAGCGTAGTCATCTCAACACCTCTCTTCCTTGAATTTGTATATATTTATATATTATAAATTTATATTATAGTAAGTAGTAGTGTTTGTAGTAGTATTATGTGTTTATAACCTATTTGTGTTTGTCTAGTTTTAAGTTTTTTTTTTTTAATTTTTTATTATTGTCCTCTCAACCAAAGCACTTGCCATCTAATCTCTTCACCACCCTTGGTTGACTGGTAGAGAATGCCTAAGGCGTTAAGTCCGCCTTTGTGCCTTTTGTGCGAAAAGTTTAAATAAATAAATAGCTCAGTAATTGGGTATTCCGTTTCATTGATAAGTTAATACAGAACATTATAAAGGAGACCACAAACTGTTACCTACTTAGAAGTCTGGGTTCAGTTTATTTTTGTCAGGTGTAAAATAATGCACATTATGACAGCAACTGGCTAAAAATGTAATCATAATGCATTTATTAAGTCGCATAAACTCACACTCAAACAAACATAAACTGGGCCATCATGTTTAAATTCGTTTATTTTAAATATTAGGGCATGAAACATTTGGATTCTACAAAAGAAAGACTACATACTTAGTATTAAAACATTTTATTGTAATTTCAGTCTTTTATGTACCTACAAAGTTGGGAATTTACATTCAGAAAGACACATTTTGACTTATGGGTAGGTAGATGTTCGCACCTGGCAAGACGCAGTGGAGCTAGGTGGAGTAAGGCAGTGACCGAGTGGCGTCCAAGGACTGGAAGACGAAGCGTCAGTCGACCGGTAGCGAGATGGGCTGATGACATTGTTACCATCGCGGGTAGAACTTGGATGAGGCTGGCACAGGAGCATGGCGGCAGGAGCAGGAGCATGGGGGTGGCACATGAAAATAGAGGCGTACGCTCAGCAGTGGGTGAAGTCAGGCTGTGTATGATGGTGATGATATGTTGGCTTACAAAGCCCAAATGCGAACGTAGTCGACTTGTAGGGAAGCATCCTGTCCGTCATTGGTGTTCAGGTTCCAGGTGGGTAACCATCGCGCTCTTGCATTCCAGAAGTCACGTGGGGCCTAGGATTAAAAAATAACGAGATAAGTATTGAGATAATTTAGTAGGTATGTGACACATAATATTACATCCGGATGTTTATATAGGGTGACTGGTAATTAGTGACCGATACTTAAACACATGATTCTACTCATCATTACAAATAACTTTCACTATCGGACCAAATCCGAAATCGCGAAAAAAAAATCAGCTGTTCCCTACATTTTGACGACCGTACGAACATAAATGTAGCCCGGAAACAGCTGATTTTTTTTTTTTGACTTGGTCCGGTAGTAAAAGTTGTTTGTATCTAATGATGAGTAGAATCATGTGTTTAAGTATCGGTCACTAATTACCAGTCACCCTATAAACATCCACATGTATTCCCCGAAGGTTTGGGCAGATTTCACGATTATAAAGTAACAAATTAGTACGACATACTAAAGACTGACCTCCATTCAATCCTTTTTAAACTTTAACTTTTTTATATTTTGCAAAATATTTAAATTTAAAAGGTGTAAAATGTGAACGCCTTGATGATGGTCCGTTTACAGCCTGTTTACTTTGATGTGTTAACGAGCAGTGTTGCCATTACTGTTTTAAAATTAGAAGAAACTGCTTACCGTCGGCGATCCATTCCACCAGGGCTTAGGAGCAGGGTTGATGGCACCGTCAGGGAAGAATCCGTTGGTGCCGCCGACAGCCAGATTGATGATCATGTAGAACTGAAACGTGCAATTAATTAACATCAAATTAAAACTTTCCTTGTTTTATGAAAGGTCAAGTGCCAAAAAAAAAAAAAGAAAAACGTTTTTGTCGAGAAATTGGTACGAACTCAAAATGAATGACTGGCGTAAAACTTATTTCGTTTTTTAACACATTATGAGTAAGTTTTATATTATGGTTTGTACCTTCTCGTCGAAAGGTGCCATCTTGCTTCCGTATCTCCATGGATTCTCGATATTAGAGTTGCTGTTGAAGCCGCCGAATTCCCAGAAACCGCCATTGCCGGGGGTTACACGTCCTAGCTCCAAGTCGTCAATGCTGAATCTCAAGAAATCTGCACAGAATAACTCGAATTAGATATTACACAATTAGCAATTATTGTAGGTACATTTTTAGTACTAGCGACTCGCCCCTACTTCGCACGGTTTTGTACGAGTTGACAAAACATCGAGATTTATTTATTATATGTAAGTTTAATAAACATAAAACTAAATAAATTCTCTAAAAGATGGTGAAAATCATATCAAAATCTGTTGCTTAGTCAAGAAGAACAACGCGGTCACACAGACGGGCACGAAAAGCGAGTTTATTTTAATGTATAGCTAAAGATATAGAAGTACAGACGCCAACACATCAAGCTACTCCAATATGTCAAATTTCTTTAATAGATATTCAACTTTATATTTAAAGCATAAGGTTCAAGGTTGATTGAGAAAATTTGACAGTTTCGGGTAGCTTGACGTGCTGGCGTCTGTACCTACCTAACTCGGTGTCAGTTACGTACTTGGAGTCCATTCAAGTTGGTAACGGTGGAAGTTGTTGTTGTAACCAGCAATGTTCCTTCGGAGCCAATGAGCACGTTCCCAACCATTCAGGGCAGGGTAGGGTCCGTAGTGCAGGGTTGAGCCAGCTTCCTATGGGTAGACAATATTTTTTTATTTTGTTGCTAGATGTCAAAAAAAGGCTAACAAAATAATTCTGACAGGGAAGATTGGACTTTCATAGTTGCCTTAAATGGTCTTCGAAAACAGGCTCCTGCGTAATTAGAACTGATTAAACTATACAAGGTCATAGTAAATTAAACCCCACAGACGTGATGGGTATATCTATCGATATGTAGGTAAGCAAGGGCTGGTTTTTCTATCGCCAGATAATTTTATCGGAGGAATAATTTTGAATTTTTGACAGTTCTTCCATACAAAAACTGTCAGACGTCACTTTTATTCCACGAATAAAATTTATCTGACGATTGAAAAATCAGCCCTAAATATAATACAATAAAATGAAATAACTTTTAAAACTCGTAAGTTAAAGTACGTTAAAATAATAGCTGATGGAGTCAGCGGCCGCTCGTAATATAGGTACGTAGGTACTTGGAATTATGGTTTCGTAAATAATTTCTTTTCATAATCCAAGATAACGATAGTTCATAATTAAGATAACGATACACATTTGTGAAGACAAGAACACTGTGAACTTTCCCCAATTAATTTAATTTGACTTTATATTTTGGATATAGGGCCTCTGACGGAATTTACCAGAACATAAAATAGAGGCAGAGAATAAAAGGAGATCGATAGGTAGGTATATTATTTACCTGTGTGCCGATATGAACACCATTGAATGTCATGCCACGGTTGCCTCGAGACTCCACCAAGTCGATCTCTCCGGATGCTGGCCAGGTGCCGTACGTGTTGTAGGCTGGCATCAACCAGATAGCTACCAATAGAAATAAGATTATAATTCGGCCCAGGAATCTTTAACGTGAAACGGTGCCAAGCAAGGATGTAGAATAGGAAAAAAATAAAATAAAAATAGAATATCAGTAAATTTTATCCTTTCTTTTTTCAGTAGGTACTCGTTAACTCTATATTAGTAAAATAAAATAAAAAAAAATAACCCCTCGAGTAGAAAATACGTACATGTATGAATCGCAACGGGTGGTAACGCTGCGCCTTTCGGTTTACCAACTTAAGGGGGTTGCGCTAGGTAGCCCGCAAAATTCAAAATTGCTTATGTTTTTTTGCAATTTGCAGGTCAGTGTCAGGTTGTATGTTGAAGAAAATATGATTATGCATTTACAGATAATCATTAAAATCATCAATACAACCCTCTAAGTTCATATAATCCTATTTAATAACTATTTCGCTTTATTCCCGGTCGTCCCCGCCCCGTCGTCCCGACTGGGCACGACTAGGAAAAAAAAGTTTCGTACCTACCTCCCCAGTGGTGACGATTGAATCTTTTTATTTCCCACTCGTTCCGCTATAAACCGAGAGTCAAAATGCAATAATGGGTATTTCAATAAGAGATTTCACGGATTGTTAAAATGTTTTAATTACGACTTTCTGAGCAAGAATGGTGGGGACGACGGGGCGGGGACGACGGGGCGGGGACGACCGGGAAATATCAATCAATGTAAGCGAAAATTAATTTCGCGGGCTACCCATACCTGGCGCTTCCCTCTTAATATAATTTGAGCGGTTTACCTGGCCATAACCAATCTCCAGCAGGCATTTTGGCGCGAACTTCAACGCGACCATAACGGAAGCTGAAGGATTCAACGGTACGGATACGTGCGCTCTTGATTGGGTTCAAAATGTTTGCAGGACTGCCCGTACGCTCGCAACCAAACCATTGCGGGTTTGTACATCTGTTGGCAAACCATACAAATAAAATTAATCTTTGAATTAAAAAAAAAAATAATAATAATTTCCTGATAGGTCTGCCAGGCCCTCTTTTACCTCTTAAAAAAACTTGAAAGTTTTTCAAAGAGGTAAAAGACCTTGAAACTTTTGGTTTGATTTGATTGGTTTTCTTGATTTGATTACTTGATTACATTTGATTTTTTTGGATTTGATTGATTTCACTGATTGGTTTGATTTTATTTTTGCTACTGAGCTATAATACAATTTCAGCATCTGTCTAGCCTTTTTCCAACTGCATTGGAATCGGTTTAGAAATTAAAAAGTCGGTAAAAAATAGGTACCATTTGTTTTATGACGGCTCTATTTTCGAACTTTGAGCAGAATTCAAATGATATCAATAGGGGTCCTAAGTAGATAAAAAGCTAATTATAAAAATGTTTGCAATCAGAAGATTTTAGTATCTTATCTAGGAATTAACTACTTACCTAATTAAAACGTGCTGTAAAGACATGCGTTTTTGTTAATCAGATGTTTGTCAGATTTTATTGTTGATGAGCTTAATAAACATAGCTAGTGCGCAGGCCGAACAGGTTGCGGTTTTCGACGAAATACAGAATGGGTGACGATTGCTTTCCTGAGCTGCGTTGGACTAGAGACTTCCCCGAACAAACAGCTTAGTAATAGCATCTACATATACCTAGTAGTTCTAATACCTATTTGGGAAATTGTTAAGGTAAACGTCACGGTTGAAAATGGGGGTCTCCAAGCAGAGTCGTTAATCATCACGCCTGACAAACATGAGAGATCGCAGTGATGTAGCCTACCGTCAGTGGTAACAAAGTCAGTATGGGCTGGTCTCTTATTCTATTGAAACTCCGTAGGTACCTACTACGCTGTCAGCTCAAGGTTACCACCACTATTACCTACCACCGTCTTGGGGTCGACTGTACCTACCAAATTATTCGAGTCGCCTTATTAAGCACTCATTTGGGAAGGGGATGTCTACCGAGATCCCCCTTCCTAAATGGGTGCCAAAGCGGTGGTAGTTTTATTAAAAAAAAAAAAAATGTGCGTCATTTTGATCATCAGCCTATAAGACCTCAAATGGTATCCTCCTTCTATGTATCACCAGCTCTAATTATCACCAGCTATCTTTATTACCACTTATTATCCACACCATTGTTTTATTATTTGTCTCACCTGTCAGCGGGTGCGCCTCCCTCAATGTTTAAGTTTCCAGAAGAAAGGAAGTTTTCTCCAAACTGGTCTGACATTAGAGAGGGACGGATGAATAGCCTTCCACTGTGAGCGAAAGAGTTGGAACGGTTGTTGTTGTAGTATTGGAACTCCCAGTTCTAGAACAAAATAATGACGACTATTAAAACGGCTGTATATTAATACTAATACTAAATTGTGCAGATTCATATCTTAAAGAATTGGTATTGGTGCAATATAGATACTATATATAATATACTATAGATAAGTGAAATTCTTACACTATCTGTGGTAAAATTTCAGCTTTATAATGTAAATATGTTGAATGTTCTGTAACTTTATGATAGTTTTTCTCAAAAACTATATTATATAAATAATTATATAATCGGTTAAGGTTTCTATGGGTCTATGCCACCCGAAATAAAGTTTTATTATTATATTGTGTTTCTCAAAAACTATGCGTTTGCTGAGTTTCAGATTTTGTGATAGTTACATTACAACAGTTAGGTAATAGGTAACACGGGCTGGTGTCCGCAACTCCACGTCAATGCGCGTATTTTGCGTACGGCATAAAACTTACACTTCTTCTTACATTACAACAGTTATACGCTATTCGAACTGTGAAGTTTCGCACGACCGGGTTAAGTAGTACAGTGGAGCCGATACGATCACTAATCTGTTAGAAAGATAAATCAATTTTCACTATTAGAGAACTTCCACTACTAGAATAAGAAAATGCACAAAATTATCATTTTAAAATGATCATTTTTTATTGACATTCCATTTGTTTTAAATAAAATAAAGATACTAAATCAAAATAACCACTGCTATAATTTCATTAAGTTTGTTATAGTTGTATTTACAACATTTTTCAATCCCGGGAACCCGGGACTACTTATTTATTCAGAAAGGAATGTCCATATTATTCTTTCGTGGAAATAAGTTTAGGTATATAAGCACCCGATTATCCGATCACTGGTAATTACGAAACGCGCAAATAATATCGCGAAAAAATTAAGCGCCTGCTTACGTAGAAAACTGATAACTATGGGTGTCTACAGTGAAAAACTCTTAACAAAAGAAGATTGATACCTACAGGTTGCGGAAAACTGGTTTTAAAAAAAAAGGCTCAACTTTGGAAGAGCAGGTAGGCCCATTGCTTGGGCAATTGATTCAATATATAGGGTGTAGAAAAAAAGGCCAATTATAAAACACTTCTACTCACACCACCACCAGCTAAGGTGTTCTCGTGCTGCCATTTCTCGAGGTCGAAAGTATCGAAGTCATCGTTGAAGATCAGTTGGCCTGAGCAGACCGTGGCAGGCGCATGAGTGCCGCTGACTGTGGTAACGCTAGGGGTGCAAGCCGCGCCCAAAGACGCGACCGCTAACACGCCCGCTAACACCGACCACATATTTTCTGTAGGTAAGCAATATCAAATTAGTTATGGCTTATATGTATAGGTAGGTACTAATGGCAACTATTTAATGAATCGAATTAATTATGTTATGTTATTTATTTTTAATTAATTGAATTTTTTCGAATTTTATGTGTGCTACAATATCGCATTGCGTCTAGCCTTTAAGGATATTTGTATGTTTAGAGTAAATAAATAAATCAATTTGAAAGAAAATTTTCTTAGAGATCATGCCGAGAGACACGGCTTAGTTCTAGGATTCCCCCGGTAGGTACATATGGAGCATTTTGTGTTGCGTGATAGAGAAGTGGAAAAGGTAACAGACAGATAAACATAGTTCATCCCCTATATCACCCCCTTTAGGATTATTTTTGAGACAAAAAGTAAACTATGTCCTTCCCCAGGAAGCCGTCTATATCCTTGCCAAATTGTATTAAAATTCGTTCAGCCGCTTAGGCGTGAAATTTAACATGCAGACAGACAGTTAGTTTCGAATTTATAATGGATATATTTTTTTTATTGAAAAACTCAAATAATCTATTCAGCTTATACATCATAACGTCACGCCCGTAATCCCCGAAGGTTAAGCAGAGGTGTACGCACACGTTTCACCAGTTTATGTTTAAAATAAATAAAATTCATGATTAATTTAATTTGTTACTCTTTTTTACACTATTTATTTTACGGGAGCCGCTCATATTATGAGCTCCGATAAAATGTACGAGTAGTCATACATACATATTGAAAACTAATATTATAATAGTAAAGAAAAGAAACACTTACCGATTCAAAAATATAGCCGAAACTGAGCTTATATCTGAATAATCTTTCATTTATATGTACTCAGCACATCGATAAAACGCCACTTGAATCAAGATTAAATATCTAAGGAGACAAGGTACAGTACCTAGCAGTGAGAAAAAAACAATATTGTCTACAGAAACAATCAGTCAAGCTAAATTATATTCGGATTTAATTTCAAACTGTATTGTAGCAGAAGAACTAAAATTCTTCAATAATTATGATTACAGTGAAGCTGATTATTTTAATTTTAATTAAGTAAGTTAGTATGACACCAAGCTTATACTGCAATTGGTCAGATCCTGATCCGAACTGTTTTAATAGAGTATAAGTACCTAGTAGTCAGTGAAGTGGAAATTACACGGTGGTCATACAAACCCAACCAACCGGAACCGTGATAATAAGTACAGTCACACGCTTCACCTGACTAATGCTTTTCAAAAAATAGACTACTTTGTCATTAAGGAAAAATGTTGATATTTCTACTTAGATAATATAATATATTGTTATTCGTGTCTGTAAAATAACTGCTTCTCTGCAAGACTGTAGCTGGGAATTTAGTTACGGTAGGAATATCGTTCTCACCTCAATAAAAACATCGTGCTTAGTTATAAGACGTTTAAAACGGAAAAGAGATTCCCTTGTTCACAAACTGAACTAAATTTAAGTTCAGTGCACTTTTTCTATTCTATTAAGAAAAGGACAGAAGATAAATATTAGTTTAGTACTGCCAAGTTAGTCAGCGCCTGACGTAAATTGACGTATATTTAGTAGCCATTTTTTTAATCACGTCTAAACTTGTCTATGGAGTATCTTAATTTGACAGGACTAAACTAATATTTGTCTTCTGTCCTTTTCATAATGAAATAGAAAGAAAAAGATGCACTGAACTTAAATTTAGTTTAGTTTGTGAACAAGGAGATCGGCGCCATTGCTATTGTTCATTTGCTACAAACTATTTTCGATGCTAGAGTCTCCTCCATACCATCCACGACCTCTGTGTTTAGCGATATCCCTACCAAAGTTTTTTTTTTATTTTTTTTTTATTATTATTAATAATCAAGTACATGATACATGGAGATTTTAACGGTGATCCCCAAACTAGACGTTGTAGTCTGTATCTTGAGGATCAGAGTTGTACATTATTATTAAATCCAAAAAGTCGTACAAGGTGATTATTAACAAAATAAAGAAGCTAAAAACAAGGTTAATGAATTAAAGTAAAATGGAGCGAATCGGAGACAATACTCTTACAAACCCGATTAAACTGAAATGTGTGTGTTCACGTATGTGTGTGTGTGTGTGTGTGTGTGTGTGTGTGTGTGTGTGTGTGTGTGTGTGTGTGTGTGTGTGTGTGTGTGTGTGTGTGTGTGTGTGTGTGTGTGTGTGTGTGTGTGTGTGTGTATGTGTGTGTGTGTGTGTGTGTTTGTTTGTACCTGGGTGAGATTAGGAGTGTTTAGGAGTTTTTTAGTTATGTAGCTATTTATAGATAATCCTTTCTGTTTCGTCGTAGGAGAGTGTAAGGAGCCAGTTCTTTATGACCTTTTTGCACAGGGAGATTTTGAGGTCTATTATGTTGCAGTTCTTTACAGCTTCGTTATATATGCGTGGATGTAAATAATTTGAAGAACGTCTAGCCATAAGAGAGTTTGCTTGGGGAGTGGGTATCCTAAATGTACGTTTCGAGATTATCTCTGTGTAGTCTGGTCTGGATTTTAAATTTCTGTGTGTTTGAAGTACTGCATTTAAGATATAAAGCTGTCGGACACGGAGAACCGGGAAATCTTTATAGAGATGGTCAGTTGGATACAGTAAAGGTTTCTTCAGCATTACTTTAATCACGGCTCTTTGTGCTCTTTCGGTTTCGTTAAGTGCGGCTTTGCCTGCGCCACCCCAGACTGAGATACCATATTGGAGGACGGACTGGCAGAGGCCAAGGTAAACAGTACGCAGTATAGGAGTGGGAGTGCAGTCACGTAGTTTTTTCATAACTTGGATAAGTTTCCTGACTCTGCCGGATAGCGCATGTATTTGTGGTTTAAAAGATAAGTTCTCGTCTAGAACAATTCCCAAATATTTCATGGAGTGTGTGCGCTCAATCACAGTGCACGAGCAGCCCGCAGATCGAGGGTTCGGGTTATGGGAGCAAGTATGTAGCGTAAGTGTCAGGTGTTGGGGAGGTCTTGAAGTCTTAGTTTTATAGAAAGTAATAATCTTTGTCTTTTTAACATTTATGGTTAGTAAATTCCTATCAAGAGCTTTAGCTATTGTGAGTAGTCCTTCTTCGGCAATGCTGTGCACCTGGTCCTAATTTTTACCATGGAATATGACCGCTGTGTCATCTGCATAAGCTATTATTTCAGCGTTGGTAAGAGAAATATTCAATATCTCATTCATGTAAAGTAAGAAAAGCGTCGGACCAAGTGTGCTACCTTGCGGGATTCCATAGTTGGTAGGAGGTAAGCTGCTAGAGAGATCACCGAGCTTTACAAATTGCCATCTATTGGTCAGGTAGCTTTTAAGCCAGTCTAGGGGAGTACCGCGTATACCTGCCGCTTCCAGCTTCTTTAGGAGAAGATCTATTGAAATAGTGTCGAAAGCTTTACAGAGGTCTAGGAAAACGCACATGGTGCGTTCTCCTTTATCGACGGTTGACGACACAGTGTTTGTCAAAAGCCTGGCTGCATCTTCAGTTGACCTACCCCTCCTAAATCCAAACTGCTTTTTGGAGATGATGTTGTTTTTCTCGAAAAATGTTGTAAGACGTTTGTTTACAACTTTTTCGAGCAGCTTAGATAGTATAGGTAATAGGGCAATAGGTCGATAGTTATCAGGGATATCTTTTGCACCACTTTTGTGGATTGGACTAACAGCGGCAACTTTCCATCTGTCCGGGAATAGTCCAGATTCCAAGCTGAGGTTGAATATAAGAGTTAGGGGTGGAATAATAGCAGATTTTATTTTTTTTATTAGCCTTGCATTGAGTTTATCGGGCCCGGGAGCACTATCATTGTTGAGTTGAGTTATGAGGCTGTCTATTTCAGATTCGTCTGTGGGGTGTAAGAAAAATGTGTGTGGACATGTCATATTTGGAGCATATTTATCGGCAAGAGACGCTTGGGTTTCCGAGAGTCTTGAGAGAATTAAGTCATACAGATTTTTTCCCAATGCAGTGAAGTAGGTATTACATTTGTCAAGTGATTCTGTTGGGTTATTGTTGGTAACTAATTTATCAAAGTCAGTTGACGTCTTATTGTGGTCGCTGTATACAGATTTTATTGTCTTCCAAAGTCTTTTTGGGTCACCTTGACTATTTTCGATTAGGGTACTGTGGTAGTTAGTTTTTAATTTATGTAGCAAACTGTTACAAAAGTTTCTGTATCGGGTGTAAATTTGTCGTTTCATTTGATCGTCTGAATGTGCACGTGAGTCTAGATGCAGTTTGTCGCGATGACGCATGCATCTTATTAAGCCTGGGGTAATCCAGGGCTTGATGTTATAATTACTTCTGCTTATTTTGACTCTGTGTGAGTGTTTTTTTAATGATGTCGTGATGATTTCGATAAAAATGTTAACGGCAGAATTGACACAGTGTTGATTCAAAACTTCAGACCATGATATGCTATTTAACTCTGCGACAACGGCTTCCTCATCTATTTTAATTTTCCATTTTGGTCTGGTAGAGCAGGACTGATTATTTTTAAGACAGGTAGCAGCCATCGCTATGTCGTGATCAGTGATAGAGCATTTAGAAACTGCTCCAGTAGATTTATTTCTAGATTTTATGAAAATATGGTCCAGACAAGTATTGCTTCTGGTTGGCATGGTTATTGCTGGAAGAAGACCATGTGTGGCCATCATCCGAAGGTAGTCCGCATTTTTGTTGTTAATTTCGTTGCATATGTCGATATTAATATCTCCTGCTACAAATATTTTGTCATAATTATTTAACTTGTTCAGTGCGGCATCTAAGGATGTGGTAAAGTTGTCCGGGTTACTGAAGGATGGGGATCGATAGATACCTAGAATAGCAATATCGCTGTTAATTTTGATTAAGAGACTGTCCGCGTCTACTATTGTTGGTTCACTGGCGATAAAATTCCAACAAGTTTTAATATAAATGACTACACCGCCACTTTTTTTTGATTGTAGGTGTGTCCTAGAGCCAGTATAGCCTGGTAATAGTTCTAGCAACAACCCATCGCTCAGCCAGCACTCGGTTAAGACGATAATATCGAAATCGCAATCGAGACGTTGAAGAGCCGAGTAAAAATGATCAAAGTTGCGTTGGTAACTCCTGATATTAAATGTTAGTATTTTAAAATTGTAGTCAGTATGCAGTAGTTGTTCCCTGCAGCCTTCTATAAGATCGTAAGGGTGACACTCAATTTGGAGACTTTCGTCAATATCTTGGATTATGTTAAATAAAGCCATCTGTATAGGTACGAGAAACTGATATTGTAATAAAAATCGTTTTATGGAGTGTCACTAATTGACTAACGGATATTGCTAGCAGGGAAGTAGTAGGGATGTGCAGGTGTTTGTGTGAGTGTGGGTGTGGGTTTATTTTTTGTGTGGTTTCCGAAAAAGGGGCAAGATGGTGGTGTGACAGTATAATTGAGTTGTTGTGTGTTGTTTGTAAGTAAAGAGCTAATGCGATCATGACAAGAGTATTCAAACTAATTAAAAATAAACCAACAGTCGATGTATGTTTAGTTAAGGAAATAATATAAAAATAATGAATCGTTAGTAAAAAAAGATTGAAATGAGTTTTGTACTGATCTGTGGATATTTTAGACGCTGAAGTCCCAGTACAGCAGTCCTTTAGGTGAGCGTTCCTAGGTGGTAGCAGGGGTCGGCGGAACATCTGCGGTGTTGTCTGATGGAGGTACAGATTCGAAAAGGCGATATAAGTCATTTGTATTTTTGATATGGATAGACGGGTTTCCTTCTTGTTTGCGGATAAGGATTGATCCGTTTTTGACCCAAGTAAATTTGAAGCCATGCTCCTTTGCTGAAAGTTTCGCAGTACGAAATAACTGCCGGTTTTCACGAGTAAGCCGCTCATTAGTGTATAGTTTCCACGAAGGTCCATCTATTTCAATGTCAGATGAGGTCAGATTACGCCTTGATCTTGCGGCCTTTAGAAACTGTTCCTCGGTATGTTAAAAATTTAATCCACTACGAAAACCGTTTGCGTCGTATTGAAACAAAACTGCCCAGTGGTTACCTTAGAAGGCTCAATCGTAATATAAACATTTTACAAACATACATAAGGACTAATATTACCTCGATTACGTTTGGAATGCTACGCTGGCAAAATTAATAATCCCAGTCAAGATATCTGGCGTCTAACTATATGTCTCAAGTCAAGATCTGCGAAAATCCCTCCCCTTAAACTTTTGGATGGGTCCCTGACGGTTAGCACGGCTGAACAATGTAATGCTTTGGAAAATGCCTTCTTAATGCAACCACCCTGACTCACGATTCTCCCATGCATTTTCACAGTCTACGCAATGTAGTTAAAGGTTCTACCTAGCCATTGGTGTTGAGACAGATACTGGCACATTTCATCATCTATCCAGCCATTTTCCATTTTGAGGTTGGTTTCCAGTCTAACCGGATACTGATAGTGTAGATATTGTCACAAGTATGATCACAGTAGGTATTCATTTAATCAGATTAATATTTTATTTTTCTGCTATTTATAGCTCCGTAATTTCTTGTAGCGAATCGAAAGACCACCAAGATTTGGTGGGTACCAAAGAGGTCCGATCAAACCTTAAGCAACCATTTAATTATTAAAAAAATAAATTTTCCTTTAATCGTTGGTTTATGTCAATGTGACCCTAACAAAAATGTCAGTCGCTTTTAAGCCAATATGGCCTTTTAGATTATTTATTTAGGCACATTACTTACATACAAAATTTAGTGTCAAATTTTCAGTATATAAATTATAAAAATGGAAAAGTTTTCACAATAACAGTATGCACTGAATTTGCCATGGACTTATGGTGAGTAGCTACCTAATTCGCATGAATCACTATTGATTACTGAACGTACTTTCCTGTATTCTGAGTACCTACTGAACTTACCAGATATATAACTATATAATTCTTTTATTGTATCATCAATTTAAATACATCGTATGATACTTTTTCAGATGGCATCTCCAATGATATTTCTTCATAGGCGTTTATGTCCAGTCGTAACACGATTTATTGAAGTTAATAAATACAACAATGTCTCTGCTCTAACCAATTCTTGTTCTGTACTATCACAAAAAAACAATCCATACTCTCCGTTAACCACCTACTCTAATGATAGCACCTGTGTTGAGTATCGGCATCTAGGTTCTCGAAACAACGATAGGGGTGATTTGAAATTAATAAACCGCACAAACAGCTCTATAAGTTTCCTCAAGGGCTTTCAAAAATCATTTTCATGGAGGAAATCTGATAAGCCAAGGAAGAGGCGAGTTCCAAAATTAATTCTGTTACAAAATCCGTTAACATGGCTAATGATCAAAATTGACTTCAGCGTCCTAAGGAGCATTTGGGATCCATTGTTTATAGAGCGAGAGTTCAAGTATGGGACCAAACAGGTTGTGTAAGATTTTATAAAACTTAAATTCATGTTTTGTAATTCAACAGTTCAGCCGGTCTATTCTGTGAAATCTCACCGTGAAAACTTAGGTGAAGTGAGCTTGAAGACGTGAGCTGTCATTCCACCTGATGCTGGGAATTATCACTACTGACCGCTCACTTCACCGAAGTTTTGACGGCGAGATATTTGCAGAATAGATCGGCAGTAGCATTAAGCCCGCCATGCCCATAAGCGCTCAACTCAGCGTTATTGCTAATCGAAGTTCCTGTATGTACCTGCCGAGGATTTTGATGATTAATAATAATGTAATCTATACAACGTGTAACGTTATATGCGCAAAACCTGAAAATAGTTTGATCAGAATAAGGAGCAGAATTAATTGAACCACTTTTTAAAATAGGTCACATTTTTCAAAAAATCTTCATTAAAAACGTTGCCGTGTCTATTTATTAATAGGTCAAGCATGCCAATGTCAGCGCGGCGCAGCGGCCCGGTGACGACTCCTCCCTCGATAAAGCATCGTCGCAGACGCAAGAAACGATCAGAATGGCCAGTAAAACTAAAACAGCACATAAAATCTTTACAATTTTTTTGATGACTTATTTCTCTGTGAAATAGGTCAATTGAATTAAAAATCAGTTGGGGTGTCTGAGGTTTTGCGCATTTAAAGTTACACGTTGTATATAATTCCAGAATATGCTATCCAGTTTCATGCTTGTCTCTGGTACCTACTAGAATACGGTCTCATTTTTACACAAACTTGCAGGCTATATCGCGAGTAACGCAAGTTATAAGCAGAGGTCAGTTGAAGGACTTGCAGGGACTGTTGACGAAGCCAGCTCGGTTGAGTTTGATGCGAGAGTTGGACCGCAACTGGGGTGACAAACAACGTTCCCTGTTGGCACTCTGTCTTGACGACATACAGATTTCATCCCCTCGGAAGATTTATTTCATTAGGATAGCTGGTATGTTTCTTCTTTTACTTTAGGCACTTAGTTACTAATTGACTGATAGTGGGTTTGTAAGGTCTAGCAAAATGTGCCTCTTAATTCTTATAAAGCCAGAAAACTTGGTTTGTTACAACGTTCGCTGCCCGCATTGCATAAATGTGTAAGCGGTCACGCTCTTTATACCTGGAGACTTTTACTTAGATATTAAGTTTTTGTTTACATTTTTAATGTTGATATATTATTTTTTTGCTTGAGTACGTATAGTTTTTGTTGTAAGAATCTGTTGGTATATTTGCGTGGCTAGCTGACATATGGCAAATAATTTAATTTAGTATTCTGTGTCTTGTAACGTAAATTACTTTGCATACCTTGTATTGTATTCATTCAAGTATTTTCTAACTGAACAGACAGTTGTGCTGCTGGGGAGTTTGTTGCGCCACTTCTTCTCCCCAGCGAAAGCACTAGGAAGTGGTGAAGGGCGGGCGTTATGGGGGACTGTCTTTTGTAATTTTGACGTTCGAAAAGTGCTGATTCTCAGCCTAGTTTGAATAAATAACTTTTGACTCTTATTTTGATTTTGAATTGTTTCGGGAGCTAGTATAAGTGGGATTGGCCGCAGTTGGTGATCGGGTCCACTAGGCATGGCAGGCGGTTATAAATTGGGTCCCAGAGTCATGGTAGTGGTAGGAACCGTGGGTTTTTAAAGTATGTCGGAGTGTGACATAGGTAACCTCCGTTCTCCCCAGACGGAGGGTCATGTATCCCTGAAGATTTCCCAAACACAAAAAGGTTAGGTGAGGTAATACACCGCCCATTGTGTCACTCTATGTTAAATTTCTACATTTATATTTGTAACTTTTATGGTGTACTACATAACAAAGTTTTTTCTATCTATCTACTTCACTGGCTACACGTAGCAACAAATTGATG
This sequence comes from Eremobia ochroleuca, assembly GCA_949629135.1. Taxonomy (NCBI): domain Eukaryota; kingdom Metazoa; phylum Arthropoda; class Insecta; order Lepidoptera; family Noctuidae; genus Eremobia; species Eremobia ochroleuca. Next base: position 11,405,727 of record OX451388.1, read on the forward strand.
ATATTGTAATAGGCATTAATATAATTGTTTTGTTACTGTCTAATTATCAAAAAACAAGATAAGATAAACAGTAATCGTTGCACAGATTATGTTTAATCAAAAGTAATTTGATCTTCCTAAAAGATATTTGGATAGAATTACGTTGAATTTTAGAAAAATAAAATTAAAGCAGCAAATAAACTTTTATTCCTATGTAATTTTGTCGATATTGTGTGAACGTAGAATGAAAACTAAAAAAAATAACACGGCTGCCAGATTATACAATTGAATACAAAATCTGTATAAATTGGTCATCTATATGTATCCTGTTTGTATAGCAGATTGCCGTATATTTTCTGTACAGCCGTGCAATTCTGTAACCATCTCACCGTGAAAGCTTGGGTGAAGTGAGCGTGGAGTGAGTTGTCATTCGCTAGGTATTAACACTACTAAGTGCTCACTTCACTTATTATTTCACGGTGAGATTTTTACAGAATCGACCGGCTGGAATAGGAATTCGAATGTAACAATAAAAATTAAAATATCGTTAAACGTTTTTTTTGTTTACTCAGATATGATTTTGTTCCTATAATTTCTGGGATCCAGGCGGTATGATACTCGTATAAGTTGGCTCTATTGGCAGCCTTGAAATTGAATCCAGCTCATTAATCTAAGGTTCAGTGGTTTCCCATTGACCCCATTGTCAATATTCCTCAAAATAGACAAGCTCAGGATGTCAGACTGCATCAAAAAAGTCAAAGGATCTTTTTAGGGTTCCGTACACAAACAATGCCAACGGGACCCTTTGAGAAAATATAGTTAAAAATATAAAGGCAAAAAACAACAAAAAAAAAACCGTTTCTTGTATGGGTCTCCAATGTCTCCATACAAGAAACGGTTTTTTTTTGTTGTTTTTTGCCTTGTGGTACGTACTTGGTCGGTTTTTTTTTTTCAGAATACCGTTCTATGTTTTGCAGATAAGAAATATTGTGATGTGGATATGGCTTTTCTGGCGTTGAAGTGGGCTCCTATCAATAGTGTTGACGCTCTGATATTTACCGAGATATTTGCAAGATTTCACCGAGAATATACGCCACACAGTATCCCAGAATGGACCATAGCTTACTTTAAGGTGACTCGCTTCGAAGTGTTGCGTCGATGATTTGATTCAAAACACGTGGACTACCTTGTGATTTGAGAGTTCGGTTTATAATTGGTTCAGGCAGTGATACTCATACACACAAGTCACTCGAGTAATATACATGCATACGACGAAGACTCCTTAGAAGAAGGACGACTATCGAAAATATTTTTTTTTCGCCAGAGTTATTAGGATTTTTTTAAGATAAATCAAAATACCATTACTACTTAGTAATTGTTCAGAGAATAACAACCCATTTTATTGAATATAAAAAAAATAGCAAAGTGACTACCAACTTAAATTACCGTATATTTAAATCACAACTGTCATCTGTCGGATCGTTCTTGACACGTTATAACACGACAAATTGATCTATGGTGTGCTTTTAACTTCCCTAACTACTAACATGAATTATTTGTGTTTAAACAAAACTGTTTATTAAAACGAAAATTCGAATTTGGCTTACAATCAAACAAAACTTGACAAGTAAGGCCCTTAATACACGTACCTACCTGTAATATGCACTAAAGCATTGTTTCCCAACCTGTGGTCCGCGGACCCATGGGGGTCCGCGAGTATATGTATGTGGGTCTGCGGTGTCATCTCTGGACCATACATAATAATAAACAGTTATGAGTACCTATTTTGTATCTGTAATAACTAAAATATATACCTAATCCGTTTTTTTTTGCTGTTTATTTTATTAAAGGGGTCCGTGAAAACTGTGCTTGATTTCCTAGGGGTTCGTGGCTGAAAAAGGTTGGGAAACGCTGCACTAAAGTATGCCAGCTTGCATGCCATTGTGACATTGTCGAATCAGAAACTGTTTTGGCATACTGGCATGCAAGCTACTTGTATACTTACATACTTTTTTACAAGTTACAGGCACATATGTATGTGTATTACGGGCTTTATGTCTTGCGCGCACCTTTCACATTGACTGCCGGAGTCCAACTGTCCGGAACATTTTTTCTTGAAATACCAATGTTAGATATAGTGAAATTATTATTTATTGTTAGCACTTTGTAATATCTTAAAGTGTTACAGTAAGAATAAAACTATAAATAACAATTCACGCTTTTATTTTATAAAAAAGTACATGAAAGTCTGTATACAGGGCGTATTTTTTAAACAAGTGATAATGAATTAACCCCTTTTGTTTCAAAATATGTCCTGCCGTGCGATTCTGTAACCATCTCACAGTGAAAACTTGTGTGACGTGAGCGTGGAGTGAGTAGTCAATGGTGTCAATCCCTAGCATCAGTATGACTCACAGTTCCCTCTAAGCTCACTTCACCTTAGTTATCACGGTGAGATTTTTCCAGAATCGACCGGCTGCATTCATTTAATAAAAAAACAAAATGCGACTTATTTTCTTTCTATAAGTCTAAAAGCAATGTGAATGGGTTCTCGAGGTAGTTCTTCAAGTGATTTGAGAAGCGCGCCATAGTGACTCCGTCCACGACCCTGTGATCTGCTGAAAAGCTCACTGTCAGTATGTGAGCCTTTCTCAAGTTGCCTTCAGCGTTGAACCTCGGTAGAATCTGCATGAAGCAATAAATAAATCTTTAATGTAACTGCTATTCGTGTAATACAGGGTAATAATAGTTCAGGGACATCGATGCGCGACTTGTTACCAATGAATTCAGTACATATTTCTGAAAACCCGTTAATAATTTTCGTCGGTTATTAAAAAAAAAAAAAATGCTGTTCCATACATTTTGACCACGTAGGTATTGCACTTTTTTATAAAACAGCTGGTTTTTTTTTATAATCTTCTAAAAATATTTACGCTAGAGGGTCTCGAATCATGTGCTGAATTCATGGTTACAGTTTGCACGTCGATGTCCCTGCCAGCCTGTAAACATTCGTGGTGTTCCTTCCTTGCCTTTCGCATAAAAGAAGAGAAATCAAGAACATTAAAGATCTGTAACTACGGACCTGCACCCTAATTGTGTAACACACTATTACTCTCAGTTTGAATCATTTTGAAGCATATTGCCAATCCATTGCTCGACAAAATTAATACTACATATAGGGGGTTCAATTTGTTGCGTTTTGCCCCCCCTATCAGCTTCTGACGGATATACGTCGAATTACAAGTAACCCTGTATAGTGTTCGCCAAGGAAATGTCATATGTTTTTTTTTTTATTAGCCTAGACTGTCCCGCTGCTGAACAAAGGCCTCCCCTAAATCTTTCCAGGCATCCTTTTCTAGAGCCATATCTATCCAACCCTTGCGTGTCTCGGCATGTCATAGGTAAGTAAAATAAAGTTAATTATATTCCAATGATTACCTGTATTTTTCCTAGGGCGCCAATTGCTACTTGCGGTGGTAATATAATAGGTTTAGTATATGTTCCTCCCACCTGAAACATTAGATTCATCCATTAACTTCATTGATATTATTAGATTTACTTGCATTGCTATATAGACCTAATTTTCAGGAATATAGACCTTGCGCTTGATAAACGACTGACTGCCCCGTTGGTGTCTTGGTTGCAAGTGCGACTGCTGAGCGTGGGGTCATGGGTTCGATTACCGGGTCGGACAGTGTTACTAGGATTTCCATTAGGAATTTCTTAGTAACAATCCGGAGTGTGGAAATTGGTGGTTTAATAACCCCGCGCTTCGGAAAGCACGTAAAACCGTTGGTCCTGCGCCTGATCTCTCCCCGGTCGTGTCGCATTGCCGTCCCGTCGGACTATAGTAAAGGAACAGCGAGTGCACCTGCGTTTGTGCACACCCTTATGCATAATAATATCTCGTGGCTAATCTCCGCTGAGATTGGCCACCGAGGCCGAAATCGGTGAGCGGGAGAAGATATTTGAGCGGAAAAGTTATTTGATAATTTCCCACCAAAAAAACTACAACTATTACTTTTAAAGACGTCATATTACCATGTAACCATTTTTATCTAATATTTGTTAGATAAGTTTAGGTACATACGGAAATTATCAGCTACTTACAATGCCAACGTTCGATAGTGTAAACGTTCCTCCAGTCAATTCATTTAGTCCTAGTTGTCCCTTCAATCCCTTTTCTTGAAGTGAGTTGAGCTCACGGGCTATTTCTAGTATCGTTTTCGTTTGTACGTTCTGGAAAATAAAATTATATTGTTTTTACTAGCTTACATATTATTTAATATAGAATTGTTGTGTGATGTTTGTTATTTTACCACCTGCGTGCAAAGGTGCATTCACACTTTTCGAGCAAAGTGCAACGCATGCAAAGTACATGAAGTGAGCTGTCATTCCAGCTAATGCTTGGGATTAACACTATTGACAGCTCACTTCAAGCTAAATTTTCACGGTGAGATTTACAGAATAGGTCGGCTAGTTAAATTCTAGCTGCTAGACAGTTTCAGCCGTCATTTTATATAAACTGGAAGCTTGAAATTACCTGCTTGACTCCAGCAGATAATTTCAGGCTCCAGTTTTTTAAATTATCAGCACCCTAATTGCGTAACACAGTATCAATCATTTTGAAGGATGTTGCTAATCCCTTGCTTAATATGTACGAAAAATGATCTGCTCAACAAAATGTGTCTGCTCAACAACTTAAATAATGCAATGAATGTTGTTGAACTGTCAAAATGAAAGCTATTGCATACCTTGCTTAATATGTTCGAAAAATGGTCTGCTCAACAAAATGTGTCTGCTCAACAACTTAAATAATGCAATGAATTTTGTTGAACTGTCAAAATGAAAGCTATTGCTATTTATAGTGTGTTATTATTTATTTATTTATTTAATATTTCAAGCACATAAATGTACAGAGGCGGACTTAATACCATAGGCATTTTCTACCAGTCGAACCTTTGGGTGATGCAGAGACAAACAGTAGTAGGTGCAATCATGAAAATTGAGGAATAAATATTTTAAATATAAATATACGTGTTACGCAATCACCCCGCTGCCTGGTGTATAGTGCCGCAGGTGATGATTAGTTACCTTTATAACTGGAACAATTAATCCGTTAGGTGTATCCATCGCAACTCCAATGTTGTGTCTAGCTCTGTAAGTGAGATGTTCACAAGTGCTGTCCAGACTACTGTTGAGCACAGGATGCTGCTCCAGACCTAGGGAGGTGGCTTTTATAATGATTGGCATATATGTCAACTTCACTCCTTTTGCTTCTGCTAATTTCTTCAACGACTCTCGCGATTCAACTAGTTTTGTCACATCATATTCGTCGCAATATCCGAAGTGCGGTATTTTCTGCAAAGGTTGATCGTAATAAAAAAAAAAACTTTTATTCAGTACATGATTCTGGAACTTGTGGAAAACAGCATATTTTTTTTTTTTTATAAAACCGACGCAACATTTTTCTGCAGGGGATCCAGCAGGGTAATTTCGTAACACAATATCAGTAGCAATGGGTTTCATTTTGACAGTTGAACAACATTCATTGCGTTGCTGAGCAAATACATTTTTCGAACATATGGAGCAATAGATTAGCAATATGCTTCAAAATGATTAAAATTGATAGTAATAGTGTGTTACGCAATTAGAGTGCAGAATTATGTACTGAATCCTTGATAACAGGTTGCGTGTCGGTGTCCCTATCAGCCCGTATACCTAAGCAATGTTTTATTACTTTTGCTGTATTAAATTTCTCACCATTGCTTCTGTCATTGATTTCACCATAGCTTTAGTAAAGCCAGATACGGGTACGACTCTGTCTTCTAATAACACTTCCAATTTTGCTTGTGCTTGTACCAGAGGTATAGCCATTGCATTCACACTTGATATATCAGGAACTTCATTAGAAACATTTGAGTCGATATTCAAATGCGCCAGCATGTCCTCTTTGAGAACTCTTCCATTCCTTCCAGTGGCTTTGACTGAGCTTAAGTCTACCTTAAAGAAAAGGACGTAATGATGCATACGAAAATAATATGAAGTTAAATTATGCAGAGAAAGGGCACATAAAAAGGTCTTAATGGACTGTACTTTTGGTACTCGAAACTTTTGTTACTGAGAATTGTTTTAGATAAGCCGAACGATTATTTGGTATTGAAATGGTCCTTGTAAAATATTCATAAAGAGCTCATATTCACTAACCCCCTTACTAATAAACGTTGTATAGCATGTGTATGTCAAATTACTGACGACTGAAAGAGAAATCGATGTGTAACTATTAACCTGATATAATACGTTTATTAGTAAGGGGCCTGAACAAAATATTATAATTAATAATTAATCTCATAACGTTCAGGTGATTTTGATGTGATTTAAGAAATGGATTATGTTGTGGTTAAAGAATGTTGAACCTTATTCCAAGTCTTAAGTTCAACTAACTTTGAATTGTGCTGCTATCCTCCTAACGGAGGGAGTGGTCAATACTTTCACTTTCTGGTGTTTGTCCACTGTTGCTTCCTGTTTGCTAGCTGCAGCTTTTTCTTCTACCGGCGCTGATGATGCACCTGAAAATTAGAGATTGATATTCAAATTCATCTGTTTGATATAATCAGCAACTCCACTCTCACTCGTACCAATCATTCATAATCTGTATATATAGTATAAAATGAAGTCAGTTTTCGTTTCTGCTTAGGTGACCGCGTTGTTAGCTACGCAACGGATTTTCATGTGGTTTTCTCCATCATTTAGAGAAGTTATTCCGGAACGTTTGTGCGTCGACAGTGAGATCTTCGTAAGAAGATCGTAGTAATACATTAATATTGAACTTAAATATAATAAAGAAATCTCCATGTTTTGTCAAGTTGTAAAAACCGTGTGAATCAGAGGCGGGTCACTTATAGTTTCAAATATATTAGCAGTTGAAAATTCCAACCTACCTTCATCAGCCCCTCCCTGTACTTCGATATCAACAAGTGGTTGTCCAACTAACGCGGTGTGGTCAACTTCGTGGTGCAGTTTAGTGACTACTCCATCGTATCGACTGGTGATCGTCACTGCAGCCTTGTCACTCTGTACTTCACAGATGTTGTCGAATTGCTGCACTTTGTCACCTACTTTCACGAACCTGGAATTGGAGACTGTAAATTGATTATTTCCAATTAGATAATATTTTTTGTACCATTCATAAATTTCAATGTGTATATATTTATCGCTTAAGCATAGCCTAGTTCCCGAGTTTTAATGACGTCTCGGCATTTACATATAATAAAACGGAAATAAAAATGAAATGCGCTGTAAAACTAAAGAAACTACCAAAAGGGGAATGGAGTCTTACCATTCTTTTATAACTACTTCTCGTATGCCTTCACCAATGTCCGATAGTTTGAAGGCGACAATTTTGTTGAGTATTTGACTTGTGTGGAACTTCCTGTGTCGTAGATGCACATCAGACAATAATAAACTGCGTTTGAGAATATTACTATTTGAATAATATGATCGATGCTTTCCCTGAAAATATAATTAACCCCGGTACTCAGAGTCATTACTTAAAATTAATCAATCATTAACTCTAATTGACAAATATAAATTGGAACGCAGTCAGTCAGTAAAAATATGTCAGATTAAAAACATTTTTGTTGACATTTGTGCCAAGATATTCTGGTTAATAAAAGTTAATGATTGATTAATTTTAAGTGAAGTCTCTGATTGCGGCAGTTAGACTTGCAAGAAACATTAAGTTTTGAGTATGAATGTCGATGGATATGCGAGTAGGGGAAGACCAAAGAAACGATGGATGGACTGTGTGAACGATGATATGGTTATAAAGGGGGGTGACTACCGAGCTGACGATTAATAAGTAGAGAAGTATGGAAAAAGCCGTGTTGCGCCGACTCTAAATAAATTGGTATATGGGCGAGAGAATGACGATGATGGAGAAACATATAAAGCAGTAAGAAAACAGATGTTTGTCTAAAATTCTAAATAAAAGTTATTATAGACTGACACTGCAGAAAAAGGCATGAATTTTAGTCGTAAATAAGACATTAAAATGGACACAAATGTGGCATAGTTTTAACTGGACGGAAACTTGCTTAAACATATTATTATACTTGTTTACAACTGCGAATTCAGAATCACCTTGAGTCTTATCTTTATAAAACGCCTCCCACTGTTATTTGATAATTAGTTGATAAGCTTTGGTTTTCTTTATAATGTTCTTATCTTATTACTATGAAGAAACTTCGCTCTGATTTTTGTGTGGAACTGATTATTTAAAACGTGCTATAGCATAGGTAATCCTTTGATTACCCACTAGCACATGTAGTTGCTCGAAATAATGCCGGTGATAACAGTTCGGATTAATTCTACATTGGCAATGAGCTTCATAACCCGTTTCTGTACTGATGCAAATTTTTGGTTAATTTACTGACACTGATTCGACTTGATTACGTTCATATTCAAATGCCTTGCGATTATTTATGAGATTTTCACATGTTTTAATGAATGTAGACCGGTATTTTGACGAAGAATATGTACGTAAATAACAGTCAAATAAAAATGTTTGTTTTACTTACAGTTTGCATCGAAACACAGACATTGCTACATCTGTTCACAGTCTTCAAGTTCACGATACACTTTCTCATAAGGAACGACATTTTGGCTATGTTATAATTTTGTAGTTATAAATAAAAAAGATTCATGTCGTGGGCCGGCGCCGTGCCCTGCCTTCGCACACACTACTGAGTTATCAGCTCATTATCAGCGCTCCACGCATTGATTACCATTTTAAACAATATTATGTATGTTAAATCGAATATGTTGTCTGTATGACGTAATGGGCAGGGGTCATCGTTCGTCTAAAAGTCAACTTGTAAACATAATTTTGTATGAAAGATGTCTAGATTATTGCGCTGCAAAAAGGGAACTAACCTATCATCCATTTATGCACTATTACCTGCCTGTGTTGTTACAATGATTGCGGCATGTTGCCCCACTACATACAAACAGATTGTTATACGTTAGTGTAAATAGTAAGGCACACGCGAACCAGCGCGTTAGTTGGTTGCTGTTTGTATTTAGCGTTCCTTGTGAAAATCGAAAATAAAGGAAAATCTAGACATAATTAAATTACAACACAACATTTCCAGCTTTTTTATGCAAAATATTGTAATAAGCCAATCTACCGAGCCTTTTCCCAACTATGTTGCGATCGGCTTCCAGTCTAATCTGATGCAGCGGAGTACCAGTATTTTACATGGATGGACTGCCTATCTGACCTCCACAACCCAAAAGATAAGTAAGTGTTATACAAAGTAATGTTTCCACTAAAATAAAACGCTGTAATAAGCAATTGTTTTATTAAAGACATAATAAACATGTTAATAAAGTGAATAAATACAATAATATAATCAATAACTGTAATGCCATGTACTTACGACGAGACGCAGGAGGCAACCCATATTGAGAATAACATCAGATGGCGAATACATGAATATGAACCGACGACTCCTATTCTAAATAGCTAACGTGTATCACAGAGGCTCTGCCAAGTGTCGCTACCGATCATTGTTTTAGTTCACAGCAGATACAATATACATACTATGTAACAACACACAGATAAATAGCATTTAATAAGTTCTCATTATCACTATTAACTATTGCTTTTATTCGCTGCACAGTAGATGGAACTAAAACTTCTAAAACAATGACTGTGCACGCTTCGACTCGCGCCTTTCACAAGTCTATGAATATGTTGATAAGTATCACATCGTAACTGCCTACTTGTATCTAGTTTTACTGAAGAATAATTATACAACATTATATTAGATGTAGTTACATTAAAATTAATGTTTAAAAAAGTTAAATGGTGATATTGGAAGAAATCGGTCCTATCCCATGTCCTAGTTTTATGCCAAGAGTAGACTTTAAGAAACTCCTTTGGAAGATTTATTACATTGTATTAAGTTTGTACATAAGTGCTTGATCACATTTATTTTAATAATACATACCTACACAATTTGATTCTCTTATGACAAGGAACGAATAAACTATTAACTTAAAAGTATGAATATTGACATTTGTTGTTTGTACACAATAGACAAATTATAATATATTTTCTCCTAATAGCTACAGACATAGGTACCTATGCCTGCTTTTAAAATAATAGTAAAAAAAGCATTAAACTATAAATAATTTGCTCCCGTTTTTGTACAAATACAAGTAGCTTTGACGATAAATTACATTAGCACACTAGTGACACTTACAAATAAATACAGTCAAGCGATTACATTGCCAATATATTGTAGGGCATTGCATATATTTCAAGCTGCTAAATACACAACACTAAACGTACAAACTTAGACTTGATTACATTTGGAAGTTACTTTTAATACACACAGTTATGTAAAAGCGATGACAGGAAGGCTTTTTATTTAGAAATAATAATTTCAGGAGATATTGGATTTCTAGTGAAGAACCAGTACTTTTCAAGAATTTCAGGACAAATAAACGTTTGGCTGACGCTACTGCAACTGTAACGGTTCCGATAGTCTGGCTCTCCAGTTTCAATTCCTGTGATAACATCGAGTCACTTGTTCCGAAAATCCGAAGTCGTCTTAAGCATGTGGTACCCAATCTTTATCAGTAACTTAATTTATGATACTCAAATCCAAAAAGCATCTGATCATGAATTACACTGTGTGAGTATTATGTTAGTTAATACATAATTAATGTCATAATGATTTACCTTATCAATTTATAATTTCAAGTCTAGTTGGTATTTAGTTATCAAAATTTCACTAGCCTTTTATAATGTTATTTTATTACACCATAAGAGCAAGGCCAACATTTTTGTAATTTGCAAGAAACGTAGAGAACGATGCGACATTGTTGCCAACCTTACAGCGTATTTTCCTTAACTCTTGCTTGTAAGTCTTAGATAAACTTAAAGTCTATCTAAGTTGTAAGTTAGTTTTCTGCGATATTGCACACTGAACAATATCACACCACTCTCTGATCGTCTGTTACCACTAGTTAAGTCATTAACAAAGCGTTTTACTGCTATGATGACGGTGACGATGTGATGTGAAAACCTACTTAATGCGTCTGAAGTCTGTTCGTATAAACTACTGCTTTAAAAAATTAGCCCACCAAGAACATTACTACACCATAGAGAAGAACTAACAAGACGAGACAAGACGAAGAACGATATGTATTCGTGACAGACACCGTACAATCAGGATAGAATGATGACGTCATTTCAGTGATGGGATTTATTAACAGAGCAGTGCAATGATTCATTTAAACAGGGACGCAGAATTATTTTCTAAAATAGGGAGTCCCTTCATCTGGAAGTGGCCAACAATAGTCAACAGTGGAAGACTCAAAAGGGAAGCATTGGCCCAATTTTGGGCTAACATATTATTCAGTCGATCTCAATAGAAATGGAAGGTTTCTGAATGTTGAAAGTCTCGATGGAACTTAGAATTGGATTAACTATAAATAAATGACCCTGCTTATTCGGAACAGCAGATTCATGACATGAAAATACTCCTCTTTGTAATAAAATTACATTGAAAATAGTAACTTCCCTATCAATTTCTTAACTTGACACAGTTGCTTATTAGCCAATTTTAAATACGTTACAAAACGTAAAAATACTCTGCAATATTAATATCAGAAAAGTATGATTACAAATCTATTTTGTTTACCTTATTACTTATTAAGAAGTTCTCTCTTGTTGCCGTAGTCTATCAAATGAGAGTACGTAGCACTCATTGAATTAAGATTACCTATCTAATAGTGAAGAGTGATGACTTGATCCTCGTTGTACGGTCTCTTATATTACGTATATATCGTCGACTGTATCATTCCGACGAATTTAAGTACAGTAAGTACCGAACTACCTGCTCATCTAGTCTGACACCGTACACGTATCGTGAAGCAACAACATCAACTAAACATCGAGGTGAATAATTATGTATCTATACTAACTCAAACATCACACGACCGAATCAGTAGTGCAGAATTGTACTCCTTCGCTTGTAAACTTAATAGGATCTGTCTATTCTTACACGAAATATTTTAACAGCAATATCTATAGGTGGTAAAGAAGCCATGGACAACGAATTCTTTTTTTAAATGTAAGTGTTTTTTTATGTAACTACTAGCGACCCGCCCCGGCTTCGCACGGGTGCAATAGAGAAACACTGATAATTTTAGAGCCCTTATTTCTGCTCGTAGGGTTCAGCCAGCGTTTGCAATGTAAGCGCAAAAAAATGTGTTTATTTACGACATCACATTAGAAACCTCTAAAATTACCAGTGTTTCTCTACTATATTATGCATGTATTATACATATAAACCTTCCTCTTGAATCAATATATCTATTAAAAAAAACCGCATCAAAATCCGTTGCGGAGTTTTAAAGATCTAAGCATACATAGGGACAGACAGCAGGAAGCGACTTTGTTTTATACTATGTAGTGATTATAGTTTTAAAATAGCTTCAGACATTGGCATGAAACCTTTACTCCGCTTCAATGACAGTAAATATAAACGAAACTAGCGTAATGGACGTGAAAAAATAAGAAGGTGTCAGTATTTATTATGTGTGTCAAGTAATTTAAAATTATTTAATTATTTAAATAATATAAAAAAACTTTTTTTTTTTCGTTTCTATGGCTTCTTTACCACATTTTGTACAAAGTTCGTTTTTTTAATCACAGAGACTAATCTGACAGGTGTAGTGTCTTCTACTTCTATACTAAAAAAAAACACAAAAGACTCAAATGTCAGATTAGTCTCTGGGATTCAAAAACGAACTATAGCCGGTCGATTCTGTAGAAATCTCACCGTGAAATCATAAGTGAAGTGAGCTTGAAGTGAGCAGTGTCAATAGTGTTAATCCCTAATGACAGCTCACTCCATGCTCACTTCACCCAAGTTTTCACGGTGAGATGGTTACAGAATCGCACGGCTGGTGTAACTCTTAAAATATTTCGCGTATGAATAAATAGGCCTTATATACGTAGAATTTGTACTCTATTTCGTTACAATTTTCCTTTTTCATCAGCTTGTGATGTTTGAATCTTTCTCTATTCAGATGTGTTATGACACTTATTTAGGTAGAGATCTATCACGATTATGAGTCCCCATGATGCTTACACTATATGACTAAATACATACATTTACTAAAAGCTCAGCTCTTAGCACTTAAAGATGAATTTGAATATTTTTGTTTGTGAGATATTCCAAATGTGCAATTTGAACATTAGAACAGTTCTTAAAGTTATACTATCTATAAATTCCGTTTGGTGTACAACGAGTCGTTTATTTTATAATTTTTATGTAATTATTTAAAAGGTGTTAAAAAAGGTTTTTTAATTGAATATTGCAATTAAATTCGGGGCTGTCTTGATGTCCTAAATTTTAGTTAATATGTAAATACCACAAAATATTTCAACTTATGGCAAAACTCTACACATTGACCAATCTGAAAGACTGATGTTTTTTTGTCTTTATGCCTACCTATCATGCTTTCGTCGATGTCAACAAAATAGTATTATAAGTAATAGTAAAAAGTGATGACAATATTATTATCTTATTTAAAAATTGTTCTCTTTAGTTAGACTTTTTTTACAGTGGAGTCTCCGATTTTCTAGGGTGTGTTACAAAAAAAAAAAAAACAACAAAACATTAGATATTTGTTATAATTTAAGAAACAGGTCGCAAAATTCTTCAATTATGCGACCTGATCAATTTGTGTTTAAATAATACACAAATGTTGAGCTGCCATAATTTCCGACATATGTATCGGGTCTTTGATCTACTGTTTATTGACATCGACCAACCATTTTGATTTAGATTTTAGTTCCAACATGTTTTACACAATACACCTCTTTCGTTGTAATTTTCACTACTTACAATATTTTCCTTTAACGCTTGTCACATGTTGACGCGCACATCGTTGATAATTTTCATAAATTGACTTTCTTTGCTCAAATGTTAATAAGTTTTTGTTAATTTATAAAGTGTAGAGTATATTGCATTCTGGTGTTTAGTGATTTTTAGTGGGTTAACACACAACTACATAAATCATACAAAACCTCTTGTAAACATTACCTACTTGTTGTAGAGAGAAGCATTTAAAACTTTTATAAAAATAATATCGGTACACTCAGCAGAAATACCAGTTGTGACCATCCGTAATTTGTATTGAATAAGTACGACTATTGCAAGCAATGTAGACGTCACGCTACGGTTATTATATACGGTGCTATAGATGGTATCACTGGAAACTTCGCTGGTTGTACTTTACTACACGACAGGCACATTATCAACTTATTGACATTTTCTTCTGCGAAAATAACTAAACGACGTTTAAATCTGAAAATCATCCTTCACAAAACACAGAACTCGAAAATATGCAGGATTTTTTTGATGAATTACTTAATAACTCGCGCAGTAACTTTAATTTATTTTATCACGAATTTAACACATCTTATCACTAATAAACAATTAATTACTTTAACATTAAAATACTTTTAGAATTCCACATTTGAATTATCAATTGCTAAAAAATTAGGTATAATTACAATTCCATTCTATCAGTATATGGAACTATATCGCTCTGATCGCATCTTTTGATTTTTTATAAAAAAAACTTCACTTTAGCGTAGTGTTCTTTTTTTGGTTAGGTACTTGAGCGTTAGATGATCACGTACACTGTAATGCGTACAGCTGATAGGTACATCGGCGCTAGTCTAATTTCTCACATAGTCATTTTACACCGACACTCATTAAAATTATCATACTTACTCAACTTACAATAAGATTTCACTTGCTATATCAGTGCCACCGCAGCAGACTTTTTAAATACATAGTTCCACCGTACGAGTCTTATTTCGAGCGAACGAGAAAACGTTATACAAATAACAAAATAAATATTGAGTATTTTATAACAGGAAGCTCTTTCTGTGAACGAACCGAAATCACTAAAGTAAAGTCATAATCTTTTGCATTTCACTTACTTTAGACGTTCAATGTTTTATGTTATAAAATGCACTTGGTTGCAAGGACACTGGGTAATTAAGTTCACAGTGAACAATGAAGGCTAGAAATCAGTGGTACGAGGCGAGTCCGTTCGCTCGGTTAGCGGTCAGGGTGTCTTGAGAGACGGCGATATCGACTTGTGAGTGGGCGAGAAGGTTTGTGGCGAGACGAGCGGCACCAGCTCGGGCTGGAGCCGCGGCCCGCGTCACACGGCCGGCTCCGTGGCTATCGTCATCTCCGCAAACTTCACCTCTCTGCCACGTCTAAACGACGTAGTCCGCCGTGGTGGGCTGCGTTTCTGCGTCGCTACCGCCGGCTGCAGACTCGCTGACGACGCCTGCGTCAGCAGTCGCGGAGGCTGGGCTACTCGCCCGAACGGTGATTGCCGAAGGAACTGCCGGGCCACCATTGGCTGCCAGTACGATGTTCCTGGGGAACCAACACGTTTACAAAATTTTATAAGAAATGTCACCATACAACTTGTTGATTGTTTCAAGGAGTCAACAAAACTATATCTATTTACCTTTAGTAAGCGTGGTGCGCGCGCGCCAATCATTACTCCTCAAGCGGCCGCGCGTGCCCTCGTGCACGGCGTCCACGCTGGCCGAACGCGTCAGGTGCGACTGCTGCCCTTCGTGGTCCGCGCCCACACCGGCAGTCAGGCCCTCGCTCACTGAGTACAGCTTATGTGTTATGTCTTTGCCTGGAAAGTTTTTGAACATAATCTTGTCACACATATGTTTAAGAGAAGGTAGGTGTGGCAATGCCGCATTATCTCCCGAACTTAGTTTCGCAACACATGAACCCAAAAACATTATGATTTGTGAACTTTTTGTATTTTTTTTTATGCATTTAATTAACCTATAATGTTCCCACTGTTGGGATGCAGGCCTCCACTCTGTGAGAGGGAGTGGGCCGTAATACAACACTCGGACTCGGTGCGTTTGGTGAATGTCACATGTCTTCGAATTTTAGTACTAGGACATGTTTGTACGAGGGCTGCCTTTTAAGTCGTGTCGTTTGCAAACCTCCCGCAATTATTTAAAAAGATTCATATGGCTTTTTCATCTTTTTGAATTTAGAATTCGAAAACAAAAGAATGTATTTTGATCGGTCGAATAGTTTTATTGTAGCGTCTATTCAAAGGTGACAAGTCGGTTGTAAATATGGAAATATCAAAAGAAAATATGCGTGCGATAATCTTCTACAACTTTCAAAAGGGAATAACGCGACTTCAGTGCTTTGAGGAGATCACTTCTGTGTTTAGTGATGCAGCATCATGTCTTAGGACTGTAGAACGCTGGTATTTAGAATTTCAACGTGGGCACTCTAGCTTCAGTGACAAGCCACGTGAAAGGTCGTCCAAAAACCGCCATGACGCAAGAGAATATTGACGCTGTGCGGCAGCTAATCGTCGAAGATCGTCATGTGACATACCGTGAAATAGAGGCAGTCGTGGGCATTTCAGGGACTACTATCCAAAAAACCCTGCACGAATAACTCGGCGTAAGAAAGTTGATCTCTCGTTGGACACCACATTTGCTTAGGGACGACCAAAAAGCAGCCCGTGTTAGATGGTGTCGCAAAACTCTGCAGCGATTCAACCGAGGAGAGTCAAAACACGTTTATGATATGGTTAGTAGTGACGAGGCTTGGATATATGCTTACGATCCAGATTCCAAGCACCAGTCATCTGTCTGGGTCTTCCAAGATGAGCCAAAACCGACCAAAGTCATACGCTCACGGAGCACTTAAAAAAAAATGGTTGCTTCGTTTGTGGCAAAGGGTGGTCACGTCGCCACTATTGTATTAGAAGATTGCAAGACGGTTAACGCTGACTGGTTTACCACTGTTTGTTTGCCACAAGTCACAGAGTTTCGATAAAACAACTCAAGACGTCGTATGATACTGCACCATGAAAATGCAAGTTCCCACACCGCCCGCGATACAAAGATGTTTTTGAGCACCCAAAATGTCGAAATTGACTTGAGCCCTAAATATTTTTTTACGTTCCCCAAAATTAAGCAAAGTCTTCGTGGTCAACGTTTCAGCTCACCCGAAGAAGCTGTTGACGCATACAAATCGGCCATTTTGACTACCCCCACTTCGGAGTGGAATAAATGTTTAAAAAACTGGTTCGAACGCATGCAAAAGTATATTAAATATCGCGGAGAATTCTTTGAAAAACAATAAAATATGGTAATAATCTATTAGATCGTCTATACTTATTTCAAACGACACAACTTAAAAGGCAGCCCTCGTATTTAAAATAGTAATAAAATATGGCACGGTGTTGACTAAAACTCAAAATAAATATCAACTCTGCCGAATGAAAAGGAAGAACCTGCTGTGCCTATAAAGAAAAATTCATATAAGTACCTAAGTATCTTCATTATTAAAAAGTTTGATGAATACATTATTTTGTCGAGTCACCACATGTTTCATATTGGCGAAACTTTGTTCTATTTTAGGAGCCTAAATTGGACGTATCGGAAGTGAATAGCCACGCATTCACTCCTTAATTTGGTTTACATAAACAAAACCCCTGGCACCAATAAAAAATCCTTTAAGTTAACGATATAATAGAAAGCTATTTTGGTCGGGGGCCTTGTATTTGATGAAAAAGTATCATAACTTTAATGCGTCTTGCACACGGCCCCCAGAATTTTTTCGAAGAAAAGAGTAATGGCCACGAAACGCCCCGTGACTCCTCGCTCGAGTGGTTTACTCTGAAGCCTAAAATGTTGGATCTTAAAGTTGTAACTAGTGTTTATCAACATTTTCAATGATGTTAAGTGAAGAATAAATACATAATATATCTATGCTAAAATTCATGATCATTCAAACTACAGATTTAAGATCCTAAAATTGTAAGCTAAGTGAATTCCTGAAGTTGCAACTACAACAGTGAAGGAGGACTGACCTATAAGGCAGTCGAGGACGACCTTGAGCATCGGCCTGTGACGCAACACGCGCTCGAGGCGCATGCGCGGCCAGCACACGCACGTGGACACCTCCTCCGCAAACACGCTCACCTGAGAAACATTGTAGCTGTCAGTTCAACTGACCATGTTAGAAAGTACAGCCGATCTATTCTGTCAGCTGTCAATGCCATCCCTAGCATCAGGTGGAATGACAGCTCGCATACTTCACTTAAGTCTTCACAGTGAGAATTTTACAGAATAGATCGGTAGTTCCCATAGACATATATATATGGACTGGAAATACCTACGAAAAAAGGGTGCCTACCTACAACTCATATTGTCTCAAAAAATGGCTGCCATTGCTAGGGTTGTATCAATCAAGGAACATTGGTGTTACTATAACGAGTATCGATACTAAATACGAGTCGTACTAGTTATCACGTTTGGATCATAATATAGTATATTACTAACTTATAGTCCGTTCTAACTAAGGTTGCCTACTTTATAGTAACGTATCCTAGTTTATTTTCGATAAACATACTTTATAATTAGTACTCATAGCACAAGCTCTGCTTAGTTTGGGACTAGATGGCGTTGTGTGAAAGTTGTGGAATATGATTTATTTATTTATTATTATTTTTATATATGTAATTAATAATCTATTTATTTATTTCAGGCCAAACGGCTAGGCTATTATTAATCAATCATTTTATTACACATTTACCAAAAATGCTGTGGGAACAGAGTTATCATGTAATCTCATTACATCAAGTGTTCTATTGAAACATAGTGGAGCGCCGTAAGATTTATACCTCGGAATCCAGGGCCAGTCAATGAATCTTCATAAAAATTTTTGAAATGTGTTTTTAACAGCATATAGAAAAATGTTAAAAAAAATATTTTGCCCGATCTCAATTTTATAATTATTAAAATAAATAATTATGAATTTTTCGGAGTTTTCTTTTAATTTTATTAGTTTAAAGTTATATTTTGAAAAGGAGAACTATTACAAACTTGTCCTTGGGCCTCAAGGGACTGCAGATACAAAGGTGAGGGGTGGGGGGAATTATAGAAAGGAGAACAGCAGCTGTTGGGCATTGTTGACGCGGTCCCTAACATATTAGTACACGTTGCACCCACCTAGGCTAAATACGTAGCTGTTTTTTGAAAAAAAAATTATTGTGATTTTTGTTTATTTGCAATTTGTATACAACGTGTCCCAGAAATCAACGTCAAGCCGAAAACGGGCAATAGGCCAAGTCGTGACAGCTATTAGAAAAATATAAAAAAAAATCTTGGTCATGTACTTTTCGAATTATAAGCATTCAAAAATAAATCTCAAAAAGTGACACCCTGTGATGATTTTTCAAGTCCTGTGACTACATTATTAACATTTCGGTAGTTTTTTTCTCTGTGATCTAACCATGAATAACCCTTCTGTAAATTACAGTTAAAAGTTAAAACGTAACTGCCTCAGTTTTAAATTAAATGTTAGATTTTTGCCCAATATTGAATTCAAAATAATGACATCACCCAACTTTAACCGACTGTACTGAAAAAAAAATCTACTACACTATTTTGGCAAGTAACTTTAAAAGATGGCGCGTTTAGTCAGGATTCCAAAATGGTATAACACATACTAATTGCTACTTCTTAATTGAGGAAAAAAAGTACATTGTTGGTTTTAGGTGCATTTGAAATAAAATTCAGTCGTTGGATTTCTTTTATTATAATTTTTATTAAATCAGATTTACGAAGTTTTATAACAAATGTTCAAACTGTTTTCCTTCAGCTGCAATGCAAGTTCTACATCTCTTTAAAAATGATCGCGTAATAAGACGGGCGTATCTTCTTGAGTTGATGTATTCAGCGGCTTCTGCAATTCTTTGGCGCAGCTCGTCTAAATCTTGAATTGGTTTAGAGTACACTTTATCCTTTATCGTACCCCAGTAAAAAAAATCTATGGGGTTTAAATCGGGTGAACGGGCCAGGCCACGAAATTGTACCACCCCGCCCAATCCACCTATCGGGGTATTCTCGATTGAGAAACTCTCGTACAGTGAGAGCATAATGCGCTGGGCAGCCATCTTGTTGATACCACATGCTGCCGTAAATGTTCAGTGGCACTTCTTCCAATAATTCTGGTAATTGGTTCTGTAAGAAGTTCAAATAACCCTGGGCATTTAAATTCTCCGGCAGCTCGATTGGACCAATAACTTTACCATTCAAAATTCCCGTCCACATATTTACTTTAAACTGGTACTGAGATCTATCTTCCCGCATCAAATTTGGATTTTCCACGTGCTATTCGTGCAAATTGTGGAGGTTCATGTAACCGTCCTTTTTAAATGTTGATTCATCGGACCACAGAATTTTTTCAAAGAATCGCGGGTCCTCTCGGTGCCTCTGCAACATCGTTCGACAAAATCGTACTCTCTCTGGGTAGTCTCGGGGTAGCAGACTTTGTACTCGTCGTACATGGTATGGGTGAAACTCGTTCTTTTTTAAAATACGATGTGCAGTACTTTTGGGGACTCCTATGCTCTGTTCAATTCCACGTACTGAGATACTTCTGTCTTCTTCAACTGCTTGCAAGACTTCGGCTTCGTAGGGCATAACGGGTCTTCCCTCGCTAACCATTTGGCTAGGAAATCGACCCTCTGATAATGACCGATGCACATTAATAAATACTCGATGATCGGGATGACGCTCAGCATTCGGGTATCTCTCACGATACACTCTTGCTGCGGCATTGGCGTTGCATAAGCATTCTCCATAAATGAGATGCATGTTGGCGTATTCCTGTGCGGTGTATCGAGATGGCATGATAAAACACTACACAAACACGGGGTTGCGATTAAAACAAGTCCGGGGTTGTCAGAAACGGTGCAGATAAATCCAAATTACAATGCAAATCAAGTCCAATAAACAAAGCCACAGTTGTAAGTACGAAGTCAATACGAATACAAAAATATGTGCAGTCAACGAAAGAGCGTAACGTACTGCAGTATTGCACAATTTGCCGACGCATCCCTGTTTAGCCAGAGTAGCGTCTCTATCTGTTTCACTCACACATATGAAATGATGTGTCAATCCGTCTCCCTCTTAGTTAGATAAAAGTAGCGTCACTATCTATCTCGCTCCCACTTGTCAAAGTAGCGTCACCTCACATTAGCTAAAATGAATCTTTCTCGCTCACACTAGTCAAAATAACGTCACTCTTCGTCTCAATCGAACTTTTATGAAATACGGCTTCATAAAAAAAAAATGTTTTTTCTCAATTAAGAAGTAGCAATTAGTATGTGTTATACCATTTTGGAATCCTGACTAAACGCGCCATCTTTTAAAGTTACTTGCCAAAATAGTGTAGTAGATTTTTTTTTCAGTACAGTCGGTTAAAGTTGGGTGATGTCATTATTTTGAATTCAATATTGGGCAAAAATCTAACATTTAATTTAGAACTGAGGCAGTTACGTTTTACTTTTAACTGTAATTTACAGAAGGGTTATTCATGGTTACATCACAGAGAAAAAAACTACCGAAATGTTAATAATGTAGTCACAGGACTTGAAAAACCATCACAGGGTGTCACTTTTTGAGATTTATTTTTGAATGCTTATAATTCGAAAAGTACATGACCAAGATTTTTTTTTATATTTTTCTAATAGCTGTCACGACTTGGCCTATTGCCCGTTTTCGGCTTGACGTTGATTTCTGGGACACGTTGTATACATATTTATTATTGTGAGGGGCCCGTGGCTAAATAATTACAGCCGCACAGGTCGATTGATCAGGTTAAGCCATGCTTGCCGTGGTTGGTCTGTGGATGGGTGACCATCTTTACATATCGAGACCCCTCCATGCCTCGGAAAGCACGTTAAGCCGTTGGTCCCCGCTGTCATTCGTGGATCTTTGACAGTCGTCACAGGTAGTCAGAAGGCCGAAAGTCTGACAACCAGTCTTACCAAGGGGTATCGTATTACCCAGTAACTGGGTTGTAGAGGTCAGATAGGCAGTCGCTCCATGTAAAATACTGGTATTCAGCTGCATCCAGTTAGACTGGAAGCCGACCCCGATATAGTTGGGAAAAGGCTAGGCAGATGATGGTATATATTATATTCATTATTGTTAATACGATAAAAGTTAATTACTGAACATAATTGTGTTTTACAAACTTTGAAAATAGTGGCATAGATAGTAAGTATTTATTTTTTTATTTTTATTACTCGCTTATGAAAACAGTTTCAAATAATTAATCTTTTATTTTATAATAAATCGATGCTGAAAGTTAGAATGTTATAGTCAAATTCAATAATATTAATTATTAATCATGATATAAACGTTAGTTATTAATATTACTAATATTTGTTGTTACAGCCTCTTATCAAAATGAGTGAACCATCGAATAGTGACGACAATCAAAGTAATGATTGCCTCATTTGCGACAAAATCAGATCTAGTTCTCAATTAAGCTCCGAACTAGGAGAACTTGTAAAGCTAACTAGAGGAATATCAATGCTGGAAGCTGCTTCTGCAGAAAGAGCGGATGGATTGTCTCAGTATTTAAATACTCGCGAATTTGTCTACGTGCATTCAATATGCAGGCAAAAATATATCAATAAAGGATGCATAAGTGATCATTTAAAAAAAGAAAATATCACATCAGCATGTTCTCCACCTAAGAAAAAGCTTCGAAAGGCTACTTCAATTGACTTTGATTGGAAAAGTAGGTGTTTTTTATGTGAAAAAGAAGCGGATGAAATGAGGGGAAAAAGAAAGTCCAAATCGTCAAGACAACGAATCATCTATGTTTCACCTCTGATTTCAAGAAAACCATTTTAAATTTGATACGTGAAGAGAAAAGTGTAGAAAGTATTATTACTGTCGCAATATATAATAGTGGAATAAATTGCACTGTAGCTTGCTTAGAATCCAATGGTAACCGTTGTATTAATCCTTCACCTACAATCCACATCAATGAGATCGATGACGATGACGACGACAATAATGAACAATAATGTAGAAATGTCTAGTTGAAAATATTTTTTTTTTTGTAACTCGTTATTTTTTTTGCTAAATATTAATAAATTACATTAAAGTTACTATGCAAATATAATTTATTAGGTATAAAATTGAAATCTTTACTTTAAACATTTTTTTCCCCTTGTCTCTCTCATTTGTCAGTAAATTGTTGTTATAATTTTTTTTAATCAAGATCGGGCAAAATTTTTTTTTTAACTTTTTTATTTGAGCTTTCAACAATGCAATCAAACAATTTTTATGAAGATTCATTGACTGGCCCTGGATTCCGAGATTTTACAATTTTTATGTCTTACGGCGCTCCACTAACAGCTTTCTTCAAAGTGAAGTGAACAGAGGTACCATTCTTTATGTCGCCTCTAACCACTTTTTCTTTAGTCCTTCCTTTTTAGGAAACCTATAAAAAGTGCAAGTATTTTTATCAATAAATAATTTTGGTTACAGCTATATTATATTAGCATATGAAACTAAAATCAATAGGAAACGTCAGAAGCTATGTGCACGGTTCCAATTGGTGGTTTCTATGGAGAAGAGTCGGCAAGAAACTCCACGGTTACTCAAAATAATTGGCTTTTACAATGTTAATAGGTAGGGGAGGACAGTGTAGGCCTGTCAACAAGTACCAGGTACTTAAAAAAATAGAAAACATTGTAAAAGCCAATTGTTTTTAAAAGAGTAACCGTGGAGTTTCTCGCTGGTTCTTCTGCATAGGAAACCACCATTTGGAAACGTGCATCTAGCTTCTGACGTTTCATAAGTGCCCATGTAGGTTTATGTGAAAGAAAATATTTTGATTTTGGTGCTGTGTACCACGGGCCGGACCTAGCAAGGTCAATCGGAGCTAATAAGACGCAGGACTATTTATGTTAACATAGCAGAATATACCGATATCGTTCCAGCGGAGGAACTAGTTCCGGAAACTATTAGGCAACGGTACAACACTATTCTATTATGACATATTATTGTAAACAAACGAATGAATTAACAAAATAATAAAAAGGTCTGTTATACGGAAATTCACCCAAATATCAATACTTTAGCCATAAATACATGATCGCGTTACAATTATATCATCGAATGTCTATTATTGTATGTGTTATTGCATGAAAACCGGCTACTAACCTGTGCAAAGAAAGTTGAGGTTGATTTTCATTCTTCCTTGCACCACACTTCACAATACAACACACAGGTATGTTGAATTGCTGTTTTTCAACATTTACATGCAGTTTTAAAGGTAAAGTCCTCGTAATTTTCTCGCAAATCTCAATAATACAAAAAATAAACAACCATTTGACAGCTGAACTACCACGAAACTTGGCGACAAAGATGGCTGCTCTGGCACCTACCTACAACCGTGTATAGAATAACAGGGCATCTCCTGTTATATCCCATCTCAATGGTAGTTCCGGGGTGTTAAGTTGACACATCGCGTTTTGAAAAGAGAGTGGTTTACAAAGCACAGCTTTTTGAAAAACCCCGCGTGTCATATTATTGGCCGCGTACTGTAGATATTATACCAGGAGGCTTCCCTACACATTTCCAACCAGGAAGGTCCCTCCTCTAAACAAAAATAATGCAAATGTAGGCTTATACTCGTATTACTACTGTGATAGTACGTATACGATATGGTGTAAAATAAAATCGTTCGCGATATATCAAAATCTAGCGTAAGAATGACCTTGATCAGACAGGAGGCTATTAGGACAGCCAAGCCAAATCAGTAGGTAAATGGATGTATTATGTGATATAGGGCTGTTCTGATAAAGTTCAAAGTGTAAAACAGCCAGGCTTAAGTGTCTTGTAGATGTCTATTTATGTTATGATATATTGGAGTTGTGGCAGAGATTTCTATATCTGGCTAACTCCCCGAGGATTAGGTAGAAGAATGTCGAAGGTTATAATATTTCCTGGCAGATATAAAGAGTAGGACTGAGTAAAATGGTATTATGGCAAAAACAAACTTGAGCCAAGATAGCAGTTAAGAGGGTTCATCCGTTAGAGCCATGTTGGAGATTCAAAATTGATGATTTCCGACGGACAATAAAACCATAATGTGTTTAATTTATAGATGAGATATTGACGTCATATTATTGGGAATTTTATAATCTAGTGCATGGCTGAAAAACATTTTCAATTTTTCGTATAGTTTTCTCATCAGAACTGTTTTTATGCAAGTCTTTTTTCAAACTAGCGATCGACGGTCTAAGAAGATGCGAGATATTAGTAAAACCATATACCGTAAAACGGGGTGAATAGGAACGCAGGGGTGAATCGGAACGAAACTTTTAAATGGATTTTTACGTTGATGTAATATAGTTTGTAGCCAACAATTACACTTAATCGTCAACTATAATATAGTATACACATTAAGAGACCTTTTGGCAAAAAAAGATATTATTTCAATGTTAAAATCCATTTTAAAGTTTCGTCTCGATTCACCCCTGCGGTCCTATTCACCCCGTTTTACTGTACGACAAACTTATAACAACATTACTTTATAAAAAATAATAACATTTATTAGTGCATGGCTGAAAAAAAAACACGATTACTGTAAGTTTTCATTCAAGAAAAGTATATTCCCACCACGCGGGCCAAGTGCCTAGTTGGTGGATGTCACATTTCTTCGAATTGTTTGGTTCTAAGTTCCCTCACGATGTTTTCCTTCACCGTTTAAAAAAAAAAGTGTTCAATTTAACATAATTACATTTAAATGATGAATATTTAGATATCGGCATTATATGAGAAACATAGATAATCGCAGTGGATATTCCTTTCAGGGAAAATGGGGTTACATATCTTATATGCTTAGTTCGACGCGAGCACGTGCACCGAAAGTATCCGGAGATAAGATCTTTTGCCCAACAAGTATTCGCTGTTCGTATAGATTTGAATAGAGTTGCCTCGAGTTTTCCAATAAAGCCAGTCACTTTTCCGGTGTATCCGTTGTAGTTTCGATACCTTATATGCAGCTGCCGTCAACGTACGTTCAAACATTTGCTGTATCATAATATAAACTTGAAATGACATGGTGCGCAAACGTAACTAATTCTATAATTAGATACGATTATTTTATAGTGTTTGATACTTGAATTTCTTTTTGTAAACCTCTAGCCGTCAGGCTATTACGGAAAATGAAAAATGATTTTTCATTTCCTTTCTGTGTTGCTACATCGAGAGTTTGATTTACAAAAGAGATACGTCAAACACACCCTTCATCGCTTTACCGTGGTGTTTCTTTTTAACCGACTTCAAAAAATAGAGGTGGTTCTCAATTTGTTTGTATTATTTATTATTGCTGAATGGGCCAGCTCTTGACCTCGATCAAGCCTGATGGAAAGCGATGGATGAGGTCTATGATGGAACGAATGATGGAAAATTCTTATGTTTGTTACCTCAGAACTCCATCATTTAGCATCCATTTTGAAAAATTAACCTTTTTTTTTAAAGGGGAGGGGAAGGGAAGGAGTTTGGGGGAGGGGGTAAGGTAGTTCCGTAATATATTTGGTCAAGTTCTGATGGGTGGTTTTTGAGTTAGCTTCAATATTACGGATTTTTTCCATTTAGTTTATTTTGTTATAACAACTTCCTGTCACTGTTACTCAGCTAGTGAAGATATACGAATTTGTGTGTGGTAGGTACGACAACTAAAAAGTGGCAATGCTGCCAGTCTTCTGGGCACGTTTCCGGAAGACAGCGATGCGGACGAGTACTTGGACGCGTAAGTGTCCTTTAAGTTAGTTGTAAGTTAGTTAGTCATTACTTTTGAAAGCACTGCTTAAATATTAAAGTTTTGTACTAAAAAGTGAAAAATATAACTTTTTCGTAAAAAAAAACAACTTTCTTCCAAAAAAAATAAACACTACAAAGTGAAATAGTACATTATGATATAAGTGCGGTAAGTTGAAAATTACAGCTGAGGCGATATTGCTAGCCCGAGCCGTAGGTGAGGGCTATAAGAAACCAGAGGCTGTAATTATCAAACCGCACGTGTGTCATACGACGTTTTATAACACATTTGTGAGGAAATAAATAAAACTCGGACTTTCTTAAACGAATAAATCTTTAATTACTTGTTAAAACAGTTATTAAAATTCGAACAATTTGTAAAATTAATTATTACGTTGCCAGTTGGAGCGGAATAATTTTTACTTTTTCACAAATTAGCGATGCGCGCGCATCTGCGACTTTTGTTTATGGCAAAGGCACAAAAAAACAGCCAGTATTACTAATAAAGTAAATTAATACTTTTGTGTTTTTGTTACAGATAAATGGTTGTAATTAATTGTCAAAATTAATTAAATTAAAGAATTAAATGTTTATTTATTACATTTTATCTCCCAAAGCTAATTTTATTCATAAAATGTTGACCACTTTTCTGACATAATTAAACTCTTTGCTAAGATTTAAAAAAGTACCGTTTGTTTTAGACGGAGCATCTTGATAAACCGTGCGCTTTACATTACAATTACGCACAAGTACGTAATGAGATACATTACGATATTGAAATTGGTGCAGTAAGAGACCTTTTACGAGCAAATGTGTTATAAAATAAATTTAACTTCGAAAGTCGGTGGCAAAAACTATAATAAAAAACCAACGACGCACATTGTAGAGTTTGTTTGGAAGTCGGTTGTTAATTTTTAAAATAAAGTTTTTTTGAATTCAAAGTTTTCTCAAAACAAACTAACAACCATCATAACCAAGAATGAAATCCACATTTAAGTCAAATCTGCACAAACAACTAGTCAGACTTATGTACTTACGCCATAATATATTAACTGACTGTAGTTGAAACATTGTTTTGGAACGGCTAGATGTTGTAGTCATGTAAACTATGATGTGGGTGGAGTAATTATCCACGCGAGTTTCTTGTCAGTCCATACTAGTATATACATAGATAAATCACAGAAAGATATAGAAATGGGAAAGTTTTGGTTAACGGTAAAGATTTTGTTGGCAAATTTTTCACGGCCATACCCAAAATACTTATTTAACCCATTTTTATAATATTTCTGATATACATGTAGGTATATTATGAAAACACGACTCAGAAAGGTAATACATAGGTAATTGAAATATTCAAATAAAATATTCACGTAACGTTTAATCTCTGTTCACTCAAACGCTTGAATCCGACCGTAACAGACTTGTTTCCTTCTCTATGTATATAAATATTTCAGGTAAACGTACCTCGATGGTTTAAGTAAAGGTATAAGGGTAAACAAGATGATCATTACTGTGCACCTGAGACGGCACACCCTCAAGCGAGAGGTTGGCGCCCCTCACCTTAGTAAGTTGATCGAACTTTTTAGCCTCATATTATGGAATATGAGACTAATAATCAAAACCAACCACGGTAATTAATTACAAGATATAAAAATACCCAACACTTACAAGAAATCGTTAGATTTGATATTCTTTCTAACAAAAATCTGTGATCATATTTAAGAATGAATAAAAATCAAAATTCATTTATTCAAAAGAGAGAATCAGCACTTTTCGAACGTTAAATTATATAAGAGAGTCCCCCAAAACGCCCGCCCTTCACCACTACCCAATGCTTTCGTTGGGAAGAAGAAGTTTCTCAAAAATCTCCCCAGCAACACAGATGTCTGTTCAGTTAGAAAAACTTATTTCTATACAATAGTAGGTTGCAAAGTAATTAACATTAGGTACGAGACACAGAATATTAAATTAGATTGTTTGCGGTACGTACCATCAAACTGAACAACTGTCTCTATAGGATCAATCGTAATCCCTTAGCGATAAGACCGCCCATTGTGTCACCCTTTGTAAAATTTCTATATTTATTTCTGTAATTTATATGGTGTACATAATAAAGAGTATTCTATTCTATTCTATTCTAATCCCGAAAAAATAATCAGTTGTCCCATAAATACATTTGGGTCAAGTAGGTATTGAAGTTTTGTACGGGACAACTGATTATGTTCTCGCGTTTCTGATACACGCTATAATAAAAAAATAAGTTAGGCACGTTCAGCATCGCATTCAAGATTCGTATCTTTATGAAACTTCCGGTTACCAGAACGTCGCGATCGTAACAAACAAAAATATATTGGAAAATGTCAATTCGTGTTACTTTATCATGTCTGGTGGAGGCAGTTTAATAAATCCCCAGTCATTACGATAATGCGTTATCCCGCGCTCCTGAATTATTTAGCGTAACTGTGCGTGGAATTACAATGAGTTGTGTCTTGTCCTACGCGAGTGACGCAAGCGAAGATATTAACGAATCTAGTCCACTTTATTTCAGCAACTGCGTTGTCATGCATATGGAGTTTTCTTCTATGGAGTAGGTACAAAAGATTACTGGCTTCTAACTACTCAGAATTAGAAATCAGCTCAAAGGCATACCTAGTTCAAGAAAATCATTAACCAAATTTTTAGTTTTAGGGTTCCGTACGTCCGAATAAAAAAACGGAACCCTTATAGGATCACTCGTGTGTCCGTCTGTCCGTTCGTCACAGTCAATTATCTCCGAATCTACTAGACAGATTAAGTCGAAATTTAGTACACATATCGATTTCTGTGACCCAAACGCAGAGGTGTGACGTGAATAGACGAAATCTGTATATTGGGGTCACTTTTGGGGTCAAGATGGAAAAAAATAAAAAAATAATTGCAAACTGCATTGTGTGACATATCAAATGAAAGGGCTTATTGTGAGGATCTCAAATATATTTTTTTGTAATTTTAAAATAAATAGTTAAAAGTTTAAATAAATAAATAAATAAATAAAATTGACCATTCCCCCCCTTATCTCCGAAACTACTGAAAATACAATTTTGAAAAAAATACAGATAAGTATTAGTTTTCTACTTATAGATTATAGGAAAACCAATAAGAAGTCCATGATATTAAAACAACATGGTAAATCACTCAATATTGTCCGTACAAACTTACTTTTGCAGTCGGAATGTATGGGAGAACACGATTTTCAACTACAATGTTAAGTTTGTTCTTGCGATAAATTCATTTCAACTACGGAACCCTTCATTGTGCGTGGTCGGTCACGCACTTGGCCGGTTTTTTGTCAGTTACCTGGAAAACGTCGTCTGATTGTTCACGATTGGCCTCCCACTCTGGAGAATCAATGAACTGGTAGGGCTGTATGTAGTGGAGGTGTGTTTCGTCGCAGCTCACTCGCATCCTGTTCGAAAATAAGTAAACCACCTTAGTTTTATCAAAAAATAATTCTAACACTATTCTTGGACATAAATCGTTTATATGTTCTTAGATTAGAGCTTAAATTGTGGCCCTAATAACTTAGATTATAAGATAGTACAGCCTATTAGTTCCCCAAGAGCTTCCTACTGAAACTTATCAATGAAAAGGTCATGTAATCACTGCGATAAATACGTTTATTTGACGTGACACAATTATGCAGCGTTTGGAATATAATTAAACTTGATAATTATTATAGTTATACAGCACCGTACTGGTTATAAATTTGTATGAGCCTGGGTAATTGCCAGTGCTGCTGCGGTGTGTAGTGATTTGATATTGTGAATTAATTATATTATGCAAGTGTAATTAAGGCAGCCGTTAGAAATACCATGCTCTAATAAGGCGTATATATGGTGGTTAGGTAGACTGTGCACTTAATTTCATTATAGCGGGTGTGAAATGGCTTACGGGGGAATTGGAACCATTAGCGTAAGGACTGCCATGCATTAACCCGGTAGCCCAACCCAAACAAATACGAATCTACTATACATACATATAATTTATGGAACCGGTGATTAGGTGTATAAAATTGACCAACAATCGAGTGCAGTTATGAATTCATCAAGTATTTCTTCGATAGAGAAAAATAGTAGGTATTAAAATAAAAGATTCTGAACAACGTCGCACGAAGTCAGTCAATTAGTCACAGAATACGAAATGTTTCTTTTTTCTGAGTTCATGACATACAATACGAGTCCATACAATGCCAGCAATGGTAAAACAAAGAAAAATAATTCTACGACAAAAACAAAAGGAACATATGTAGGTATCTTATTTTACGTCGTGAGGGTCCTCGCTTGTCTTTGAATTGTTTATTTTTTAGCCTGTACCCTCGCAATCTTCATAGGATTTTTTGGGGACACTTATTCAGTATTCAATTTTATTTATTCTGCAACAGATGACGCACACGCCAACCTCCCTAAAGTTTAATTAGGTTATCCTTAGCACTCATGTAATTGATTATAGAGAGTTGGAAACAAATGTACTAAACTATATTTTATTTTCTAAGTTTGTTATGAACTGCGTTTCGAAAAGATCTTAACACTTTAAAAGCTAAATGATGGTGATGTGTCATGTCCAAAGAAGAACAAAACACCGAAATAAAGAGGTTAAGGTCTCTTGTAAAGGCCAGACAATTTCTTTATAATAGCCAGTTCGTTTGAGAACCTTACCATATTTGAGATGGTATAATTTCATAAAGTGTATATAATGTGAAAATAACACGTTCCCTTTAAGAACAAAACACCAAAAAAAAGTCAGAAAATCAAAATCAAGTCATTTATACAAACTAGGTTGAGAATCAGCACTTTTTGAACGTAAAGTCCAGACACTTTCTTTAACATGGTCAGATTATTTGCAAACCTTAAATGTTCATATTTGACATGGTATAAGTACATAAAAAGATGATGTAAGAAATGTGAAAATAACATACTTTCCCTTTAATAGTATAGACAATCTCTCGTCGGCCGGCGTGACGTCTTCGACCGCATACGCCTCGCCCGGCTCAAGCCGCACTATCCTAGCTTCGCGAGTCAGTTCTGTGAAGTGCTTCTTGTTCACTTTGAGAGGCTTGAACAGCTTCAAGTATAGATCTGTTAGCTCAAGAGATAGCGCTGGAGGAAGAAACCTGCGACAGAGAATGGAATGACGAATTGTCTTAACTAAACTCATTTCTGCAGTGACTTAACTATAACATTTTGATTTTCGTTTAGTTTGCAAACAGATATAATGGCGCTGATTCTCTTGTTCACAAATTAAACTTTTAAGTTCAGTGCATCTTTTTCTTTCTATTTCATTACGAAAGGACAGAAGATAAATATTATTTTTAGTAGCCAAGTTTTTAATAACGTCTAAACTTGTCTATGGAGTATCTTAATTTGACAGGACTAAACTAATATTTGTCTTCTGTCCTTTTCTTAATGAAATAGAAAGAAAAAGATGCACTGAACTTAAATTTAGTTTAGTTTGTGAACAAGGAGATCGGCGCCAGTGTATAGATAAGTACACGATCACCAGTACGTTTGCTACTAAAACTTTGCCCATCAAGATTGAGTAACGTTAACGTGCTTTAACTAATTATGTGGGAAAAATAAAATATAAAAAAAACGACGGGTCGCACTCCGGGAGTGCCGGCAGAAGTGAAAACTTGAATATTAACGTTGTGCATTTTTGATATTTTGGAATGGTTAGGGAATAATTTTGCGCGAATTGCTTTAATTATCAGTATAAAAGTACTATCATGTATGTGGCAGAATACAATATTTATTTATTGCGCTATCGTGCACAAACATGACAATTTATATTACTTACATTAAAAAGTTTATCTCTCAGAAAAATCAACTTCCATCCACATTCGCGCAAGCGCCCTGCGCCGCCTAAACGAAACAGCAGGCGCAGGCATACATTTTCGCCGCGCCGTAGAAAGAGAGGGGGATAGGTACTTCCTGTCCTACGCCGCGCCGGCTGTCTACTCTCCATCCGTCTTAGCAATTTTCGATCAGGTCACGTGTCCTGACGCGAGTTTAACATTTTTTACCCATAACAAAAAAAGTGTACAACGCCGCTAAAGAAGTTTTCACTTCAAAAATCCACAATTCAGCCATCTGAGTTCGTCCAGCGACCATTTAATGTGCAAGCATTACCCGGCAAGGGTTTTCTCATCCTGCCTTGCTAGTGACTTAGTTATCGGTACCTACATGTGCCGAGTTTGCAGAGTTTGTAAATAATTTAAGGGGAAATTGCCTTTAATATTTAGGTTTACTCTTGCCAAATGCAATTGCAATTAGTCAGTGATGTGACTGATCCAGGTATCTCGGTAAAGTACGACGTATCTACTACCGTATCTACGTGTCTTATAATAAGTTATAAGTGTGTTTTTGACGAGGCGTTCAAAGTTCGGCGCCCGCCCGCAGCCTCACGGGCGAGCACGTCAGTACCTAACTCATCTACCTTAGGTCTGTAATACTCGTACGTACCTTTACTCTTGCCAAATGCAATTGCAATTAGTCAGTGAAGTGA
>OX451388.1:12039191-12225689 GCA_949629135.1 Eremobia ochroleuca
CTAAAAAATCAAAAGGGAAGGTTTTGAAAATAATTAGTACAAAAAATCCAGTAACTACCTCCCAGTTTCAGCCGCAAGGGCCACTGCCATAGACAGACAAATCACCTGAAACAAATAAACAAAACATAAACACAGCAGTTGCAACAAGTTAAGTTATTCATTAAAATATTAATACTACAAAAAAAAAAATATCTGACACTAATAACTCGTAAATTAAATTAATACTATATAATATCCATAAAACTTTATTAACAC
Source organism: Eremobia ochroleuca (assembly GCA_949629135.1). Classification (NCBI taxonomy): domain Eukaryota; kingdom Metazoa; phylum Arthropoda; class Insecta; order Lepidoptera; family Noctuidae; genus Eremobia; species Eremobia ochroleuca. Next base: position 12,039,447 of record OX451388.1, read on the forward strand.
TGAGTGTTTGTTATAAGCTGCATACTAATAGCGAATCAAAGCCATGCACCGATGGGACAGCACATCACTTGACACTTACCAAAAACCCACGCATTTTCGTTGTTATCAAGCGAACTTAACTACTTGAATGTGCTCTTCTATAGATCAATGCCTATTTATACCTTTTTTATCTAATTTAATAATGTTCCTCTGTCCAGTTCGTCTCATTTATAATGTGTTGCCTGACGCTAATTCATTAGCCAGCGTTTCTCAATCTTTAGGTATCATCTTTGTTGATTGATTTAGTAGCTGCAACAATTTGTGATACGTATCTTTGATATATAGTCGTTTGTTGGTAAACTTTTACGCTATGGCTAGTTATTGTAGGTACTCTTCGCCAAGCCTTGACTTTATACAGATCCCGTGCTATCTTTAATTTCTATCGTACATAATTTTGAATAATACATTCACAAAAGCACTTGTCTTAACAGTGTCATCAAAACAACTTAATAGTATCTAACTCTAAATAGCGTGACTGTCTTTTTTTTTCATTATAAATTAATATTTTATTTATTTAGTGGGAGTAAAAATATTCAGTTTTAGAAATGTAAAAAGGCAATGATTAAAACCCATTATGCGTTAAAAAAGCCTGTTATAAACTTAATAACTCCACAGAACTTGGGCAAACCCACTTCACAAGTGTCAATTCCAGGTGTGATGAGTAACGAAGAAGCTTCTTTTGGCATTAAGAGCTTACATATTTTATTGTTCATAACAAAATATTTCAATCAATATGCCTCAGGCAGAACGCTTGGTATTTATTTCATAATAAAGTACATTGGAGATCTTTTGTTTTTATGGAGAATACATACGTTTGTTATTACGTGTATTTACGCTGGCTGGGTATTATGGTTTTGCCATCAAGATCAAGAATGATTTTTGAGAGGCAATCAATTCACAATTTTTCAGTATATTTGCAATAATTTTCTTCAACCAAGGGTTCTTCCACGGGATCCAACCAGCGTGTGGTAGATATTGAAGAAAACATTCGTACAAATCAATTTCATGTTTCAATTATGCTTAAACTTCTTGGTACAAAAAACTACACTAAAGGTACCAGATGCAAATAAGTTTATTTTAGGAGGACAATTCAAGACAATGTCAATACTTAGAAAGTTGGGCTTTAGATTCGGGAGTAACACAACAGCAGAAGCAGCCTTTTATTCAAATGAACCCAAAATATAAAACGATAAAAATGCCCTACGATAATTAGTTAGGTAGTAATCTTTGTGAGTTTTTAAATTATTTTCATGTCGTGACGTCATTTTTTTTTCTGAAAATTACATGTTGTTAAAAAGTTCATAACGAAGTACTTATTTATCTATTTCAGTTTATTTAATTTTTTTGTAAGCTATCCATGTTTCTGTTTGGGAGTTTTAACTATATGGTACCTACTAATATATCACAAATCAACTTTTCCCGGGGAAAATCTCGATCCTAATTCCAATAAAATAATATTTTCTAATAATATTTTTTCTAATAAAATAATATTTTTGACGTTTCAACGAGTCTTAACTTTTAGCAACGTGTCACAACAACGTACACTAAAACTCCTACCCCCTTACATAAAGGGGGTAGGAGTTTTAGTGTAAAATACAGAATTCTAGAATATAAGTTATAAGTAGTATAAGTTATATAAGACTATAATAAATTGTTATATGCGAGATTTGCCTTTCAGGGTTGTAAATGCTACTTTAAATGCTTCGTAGTAATAACTTAAGTAATTGGTATTTTTTGGAAAACTAAAGGCTTTACTTTTCAGGTTTGAAAATGTAGTAATTATTTTTGGAAAACTTTTTAACTTCAAACTTGAGGAATACGATACCTTTAAAAAAATTTACTTAGTATATCAAATTCAGCCACTTTTAGTCAAACTGGAACCTAACCCTAGCATCGTCTGGCATGAGGCCATGCCATTTCCCAAGTATGTCATACCACTCAGTAGGTAGCCAGTCTAACCAGATGCATTTTAATATCGTTATTTTACGACAGAACAGCAGTAAGTAATGGTGATGATTTTAAAATGTATGACTTCTTGTTTTCTGGTAAACGTGTTGCAATTATATTAATGGTAAGCAATAATTGCAGGTGATGTATTGTCTTATTGCAGCGCGTTAAGGCGCATCCGTGCAACTTAAGTAGATTGCGGTTGATTGATTGACTGCCTGAAAACAATCGATGAACATGGTCGATTGGCAGACAGCATGATGCATGGAAGGTCAATACCACAAAGATGGTTGACGTTCATTGAAAACACTCGATGCGACTTCTATTGTTTTGAATCTTATGCTTTTGACCACACCGGATCACTCCTTATTATGTTGTCGATCGTCATCGACCAACTGTAACCAGATTGTTTTGCACGTTTATGTCAGGGTGGTGATACAGGTGACGGCTGTTGCAATGAAGTGCAAAAGCCATTTCAAAAGTTTAAGACTAAGCAGTAAAGAAATAAACTCTCGTTACATTCATGAAATGATGAATGATATAACTAAAATGATAAGTTTCAAAAAGCAAACTATTGGAGGTTCAAGTGAAGGAGCAACGCGGAGTAACAGTCAGCAGACAGATGTGTGATGCCACATTAATTCTGTACTTAACATGTCTAAAAAGACAATTTTACAGAACGGCCGTTTAAAGGTTTGAAGTCATTTCTAGGTTACTGTAAATTCGATAATAACGTAGAAGTGTGATTGGTATTATAAGTTATTTTATGTCGTGTTTTAGATGGTGACATCAAGTCTATGAAATTCCCTGTATTTTCAGCAATAATAGAGATGTCAAATGATTTATCCACGTGAAAAAAATTGATTTATTGTCTACTTATTTATCTCAGCAATCATCGGGTTAGGAGTTACCAATAAGAGAAAAACGTTAAGTATGATGTAATCAATAGATAATTTTAAGCAGCAAATAAATACACCAAACGAGATTGAAATATTCTTTTTTCACAGATGTTTTATCCCTACAAATTATGTCAAAATATTCGATATTTTATTTTATTGAATCTTGTTTGATATAACAATTTGTAAGCAAGAGGGTATTTTGTTATTTACATAAAATCTACTAATATTTGTAGCTTGAATATTAAAATAAAATATATAAATTTATCAGCACTTTTAGTGTACAAGGTAAAGAACAATAATAATAACTTATTTAAAATAAAAAAGGTCTATTCTTAATAATATTATTTAATTGAACTTATCTAAATTATTTCAAAATCCTCCAAATCAGAATTGTCTTCTGTCAAGCCTGGGTCAAACGTTGCAGAGATATCATTGACAGATTTCTTAAATTCGTCGTCAATTAATTCAATCATATCCATTAAATCTTGCTTTTCTTTTCTGTACTGATTGGCTCTGTGTACTGAATGACTCTTTTGAAATTCGGCTCAATCTAAATGAGTTCATTGAAGCCCTAACTTCTTTTTTTTTTTATTTATTGATTGGAAATCAGTTTCACTGGCTAGGCTCTCCTTGAATTGTGATTTCCCTATACAACGTGATTGTATTGATGCCACTTTATTGGTTGCCATAGAAATTTGTTGCCTGAATCTTTTACTTTTTTTTAATAGAAAAGGGTCCTTTCTTTGGTTTCAATTCATCAAAATCAAAAAAGTCGTTTAAGGCCATAACTGCGACGCTGAATGGTTTCGTAACTTTACATGTCCTTATTAGTTGCACCCAATCATGTGAAGTTATTTAATGTGTTTTCAATATTTAATAGTAGTCCGTATTTGATGTTAAAAAATGTCAACTAAAATATTTCACTTAGTAGGCGTGAATAATTTGACATCTCGACTTCTCAAGATAAGTTTAACGGTTTTGAAAAGTTAATAAGCGTATTAGTTACTTGAGATATCAATTTCTCTCTCTAACTCTGATTATAGAGCATAAGTTAATAAGATAACATACACATTTTAGTTTTTTTTAACGTGGTATTTAACATTTGATTTATGATTTTGTCAAAATAAACACAGTAAAATGAAAGATGTCAAATTAGTTACGGAGACCATTTCTAAAAAACGAATACAGATTCCGAGAGGTTTTTTTTTTTCATGTAGAATCATATCCTAAGAAAGCGTTTGAGCTAATAAAAAAAAAACATACGAGTCGAGTTGTCAAGTTATTTACCAGGCACGGAGTTTTCGTGTTTAAATTAAAATTGTGAAACGTATTCTCGAAATTCTTCAAATATCGGACAGCAAAATTCATGGAAAAGTGAGCTATCCAATTTTCACTGGCTACAATTCCCACTGACTTTTTTATTTTTAAATAACAAAAAAAGACTCGGTTACTGGACAGTTCCAGTTTGAGAATCGTTTTTGTATACTAATTAATTATATGCTCTAATAAGATCCAAATCCCAATATTTTAACTCAGATGAGCATACGTTGATATACTGCATCATCATTGTCGCCGAGGCCAATTAATTCAATGTTGGTAGTCAAAATCAATCCAATTACAATATAAACTAGTTTTTTCAATTTCCTGAAAATCGTCTTTGTTAATACATTGGTTTTTGATATTAAAATGTTATTATTTCCGTGTTTTATAAAATAATAAAACGAATTATGAACTGACAAGAAAATATACTTCCTAAATTTTATAAAATCTTGCAGCCAAAATAGTTCATAGTGCCTATTTTTACCCCGAAACAGCAATGTGGGTAGATTTATAACTAGAAACTAAATTGACAAAGTTGCAAAAAGCAACGACCAGCACCCTAATTGCGTAACACACTATTCCTCTCGATTTTAATCATTTTGAAGCATATTGTTAATCCATTGCTCAGTATGTTCGAAAAAGGTGTCTGCTCAACAACTTAAATAACGCAATGAATGTTGTTGAACTGTCAAAATGAAAATCATTGCTACTGATAGTGTGTTACACAATTACCCTGCCATACCCGTATTTTTTCTAATAACAATAAATAATTGACATAAACACTATTTCTATCATCTCCTATTCATTCATTTAGTTTGTTGCGTAAACAGTAGTTCTAAGCAATCATTCATTATAACTGTACGGCTAGTAATGGCCGATTACGAGCTCTTATTGGGCTATTATGTTAATTTTAAGTTTTTATTTTTTTACTTGAATGAGTCTCCATTCATGTTTGAAGAAACTTTTCATCGTTTCTTAATGAAGCAATTTGTTTTTTTGTTGATTTAAGATTTTATTGAGAAATTCAACTGTGACATAGAATCAGACTTATAATATCTGTTTTAAAACCTGACATTAATTTGTGTACCTTATTAGCCTAATATTTTGGCCAAACTTTATTTGGGTACATGTTTTTTTTATTAGGTACCGTTCACTTGACTGAATTTAAAGTATCTAAGTATGTAGATAGCTATTTTTAAATTATGATGATCCTGTTTTTTTATGAACGCTTGATTTAACCAACCAGCAAACCATTGAATTAGTTAATTGCTTTAAATAAAAGTTGTTTTTACATCTTCTATATAATACTAATAAATGTAAAGAGTTTGTATTTGTTTTTGTTATTTTTGCATCTACGTATATACCTACTAGTAATACAAGAGACTGAACAATTTTTGACTCTGAACCTTCCAGTCGGATTTAAAAAAATCTTTTTGCATTTGATAGATTCTTTATGAAGGCTATTTTACATCACGCTAGGTCCCTAGGGAGTCGAGCAAAGAGAAAAAAGTCAGAAATAACGCAAACCGAAAATTAATAGCGCGGGCCGGCTATGCGATGCGATGCGACGGGCTGGGTCGGGGGACCAAGAAATTTCCCGCGGACGAAGTCACAGGCAGAAGCTGGTTTAAACATAACTTGTAAATGAGATCCGTTTGAATTTATTAGAACTACTCTCATTAATTTATTGACGTCAAACATTTTTAGTTTTTTGCCGTCGGCGAAACCCGTAAAGGCAACTTAAAATTCATGTTCTGGGCTAATTTTAAATAATAGGCCGTTTCTGCTGTTTTTTTTTTTTTAAGTTTATTGGATGTTAGTAATTTATTAAAATACAGGCTCAACGTGCGAAAGTAGCCCTGATGGTTAATTTGCTCTTGAACTCGGCTCCTTATAGAGGCACAAGTTACCTGAAGTGTATTTTATATACCTACTACTTTATAGTGCCTTTGTCAAACTAATTGAAACCGTCGATAGCGCTCGCTTACTCTAAAACCTAACAATATGGATATCCACAAAATAAAAATAAACTAACAGTTAAGTGTTTCCGATTACCTGTTTGTTTATTTTTATTTTACCCACCACCACACCCGCCCTGGGCCCGCGTAGTGGATTACGACCCGCTCCCTCTCACAGAGTGGAGTCCTGTGTCCCAGCAGGGCTGTGGACATTATAGGTTGATAATCGGAAGAATGGTCCCCAAATAATATCCTAACGGACAGCCAGGGTTATTTTGCCTGCTGTACCTCATATTAGTAGGATTATGTCATAGGTCAAACTTTTGCTCTTTTTAAAAAATCTGCTATCCTTGCTAAACCAACATCCTAACGTTTAACATATCAATTATTTATTATTCAAGATAATATTTACATAATATAAACTAACATTCAAAATAATAATACATATGTACATGTACATGAAAAAAGAAGTAAAATAATAATTTAAAAAATCAAAATCATGTATTTGCATAAATAAGGTACAGAAGGTAAGGAATCGTAGGGCACCGAAAATTCGTCCGCATCGCTGTCGTCTGCCCAAAAGGATTTTTGCCACTTGAATATTTTTTTGTCCACGTGTACCAGTCTGTATTATTTTGTATGTGATTAGCTCATATTATCCACAAATACGGTGTAGTATTGCGAAGTGCGAATACATTTCTAAGTTCACTGATGCGTAATTGAAGATCCTGTCATCTTCATTATGACCAAACTATTAATTGAACATAAGTTATCAATTTAATTGACACAACCTCCATTTGTAACATGCAAATTTTCAGTTGATAACATATTAATATGTTGTTTTTATCGTTTATGGTATGGACATCCTCGGAGCACAGTCATAATCATAGGTAATCATATTCCTAGGTATTTGCTTCGTAAACAGCTTAGCATTGAATGCAGCAGCTAAATATCTGTCTAGCTTCTAGGATTTACGTAGGTTTAATAGTAGTGGCATAACCTTAACTAAAAGCCATTTTTGGGCAGTTTTATTTGAAATGTCATGTGGTTATTCAAATTAATACCTACATGCCCAAAAATGGCCTTGTAGGTAGGTATGTATTTTATTAAACACATGACATTTCAAATAAAATAATATTAAGGTAAGCAACTAAATCTGCAATAATGTAGATATAAAACTATGAATCTATTAAGACCTACTTACCTGTTCTAGAACTTCTAATCTGGGATGATCTATGATCGGGCTGGTCTATGGTCCGGTCTAAGAAAAGAGTCATGTAACTCCTATTCTAATTTTAATAAAGTTTTTACTCATTTAGAATATAGTATAAAATACTCTTTATTATGTACACCATATAAATTACAGATATATGGCGTACATAATAACGGGGCCCGTGGCTAAATAATAACAGCCGCACATGTCGATAGATCAGGTTAAGCTACGCTTGCCGCGGTTGGCCTGTGGATGGGTGAGCATCTTTACATACCGAGACCCCTCCGTGCCTCGGAAAGCACGTTAGGCCATTGGTTCTGGTTGTCATTTGTTAATCTTTGAGACTCGTTACGGGTAGTCCGAAGCCCGAAAGTCTGACAACCAGTCTTACCAAGGGGTATCGTATTAACCAGTAACTGGGTTGTGGAGGTCAGATAGGCAGTCGCTCCATGTAAAATACTGGTATCAAGCTGCATCCGGTTAGACTGGAAGCCGACCCCAACATAGTTGGGAAAAGCCTAGGCAGATGATGATAAATTACACATTTAAATACAGAAATTTTACAAAGAGTTAAAAAAAATAAAAATAAAAAATTTACAGTGTGCGGTTTTATCGCTAAGAGAGATCTTTTAAAGACAACCTTTGGATGAATTACAAAGGGGGAGGAGAGACAATACCCATACTGTAGATAGTATGTGGTGTACCATTTACATAACACAATAAATACGTATATACAGTATATTATACTATTCTATATATATAATAATAATTATAAACGTTATATCTTCTGTGCTCCTGGCACAGAAGATATCACGATAACGTTTAAGGGAGAAAAGAAGTGCTTTTTAACACGCTTTTATTAGTTTCACCTGTATGTTTGTTTGTTTGTATGTAACTGACTCGTTTGGGTCCGATTTTGCCCCACTTTAAGCGATCAGATTTACTTTAAACGTTGTAGACTTATCATCGACCGATGACAGTACAATAGTTAAAAAAAAAAACTAAGTAAAAACAAAATAAAATGTAGTTTAAAAAAAAAAAACACGCTTTAATAGCAAATCGAACTAAAAATCAGAAAATAACTTTTAATTTATTATATATTTTATTCAACTGTTATAAAAAGTATACTAACTCAATATGTTTTAATAATTTTCAAAAATTCTAAAATAAAAATAATGTTATGAAAAGAAAGTTCTTTGTAAAAAAGCGTGGGGTGCTCGATATTGATTGTTTTAAATATATAATTAGTAGTCATTTTTAAACGTAGAGTTAGTATAGAAATATGATAAAAAACACCCCACGCTTTTAAACAGTACGCAGTATACGAGTAGGAGTGCAGTCACGTAGTTTTTTCATAACATGGATAAGTTTCCTGACTCTGCCATATAGCGCGTGTTTTTGTAGTTTAAAAGACAAGTTCTCATCTAAAGCAATTACTAAATATTTCATGGAGTGTATACGCTAATCACAGTGCATGAAAGCCCGCAGTTCGAGGGTTAGGGTTATGGGAGCAAGTATGTAGTGTGATAGTTAGGTGTTGGGGAGGTCTTGATGTCTTGGTTTTATACAAAGTAATAATCTTGGTCTTTTTAACGTTTAAGGTTAGTAAATTCCTATCTAGAGCTTTAGCTACTGTGCGTATTCCTTCTTCGGCAATGCTGTACACCTGGTCCCAATTTTTACCATAAAATATGAGCGTTGTTCCATCTGCATAATCCATTATTTCAGCGCTGGTAAGAGATATGTTCAAGATCTCATATAAATTAAGAAAAGCGTCGGACTGAGTGTACTACCTTGCGGGATTCCATAGTTGGTTGGTACATATTTGGTACATACATAGTTCAGTTTCACAAAAGAGTTTCAGGAGAACTATGTATTTTTTTTTTTTAAGTCCGATGCCTTATTCTCGCTGTCAGTTTGCCGTCAATGCTACATTCACATTTTAGTGCTCCGCCATTATTGCGCATAAAATATAATTATGTTGTTTATTTACGATTTACGTTGTTTTCTCGTTATGAAACTATAAATTGATAAATCAATATTATGCTGAGAAGGATGCAATTGCATAGAAACGCATGTACCTATTTGGAACATGAATGCAGTGAAACTTTAATCAACTTTAAGTTTTAATAAAAGTTAATGATACCTTCTAGGTAGTATTTGCAAATTTCTGGGATATATAAAAGATTAATTCAATTTTTAAACCAGCTCTGACCCTGAAAAAATAATAAAATTCAAGGTACTAACCCACTGTAAAAGAATTAGCATGCCTATTTAATAGCATGCATTTACCTCCCGGTCCCTATTGAATACGATTTGATATACTTAAACCCTAATTGAAACGATACTATTTTTATCAAAAATCAGAATGTAAATGTACACTCACATTTCGTTTCATGCGTAGGTGTAAATTCCATTCAGTAAACACTATCTAAATAAATTAATATTATTATGTTGACATATTTTCCCTACATTAACTATTGGGGGGGGGGGTTGGGTTTCTATTGCTACAGGCCTATGTCTATGCGATTAAGTATACGATTAAGTCATAAACCGCGTAGGCGGGTACAATTCCTTCATCATCGCACAACACCAATAAAGAAATTTTTTTGTTGTACAGGGTATTTATTTGTATTCGCTTTATATTATTTAGTATACTCGTTCAACTGAGAATGGTGTTGCAGACGCTGAGACGCTGAGACGCTGAGTGTTTATATGTCAAGATGAATAAGTTCATCTTGACATATAAACATCTTTGACACTCCAAGCTTAGACCTTCTCGCAAAGTAAGGTCAGTTTACTGTCTGAAATATACCCCGAAAGAAATGTATATAAATATGTTTACCTACCTTCCTTAAACCTAAAAGTGTTAGCAAAAATATTATATCACGTCACATTTCTTCCTGCAGTCAAATGTTTTTTTTTTTTTTTAACTACTCAACGTGCTGACGACAGTTTATTGTTTATTCGTTCGCTTCGAACGACAGTTATTTTTTGGGTTGTTGCATAATTAATTAAAAAAACATAACGTTTATTTTAAAATCATTAAACTTAGGAGGTATGAGTGACGAACTAGGGGAACGTTTCCACCAAGATTTGAAGGTTGTTGAAGAACGACATCAAGGGTTTTGGGATGAAAACATGTTAGGGGATTACTGTTGGTCCATTATAAGAGAAACTGGTCCAAATAAATATAAAAAGAAGGCAAAAAATAATCATTTTTAATTTTTTTTTAATGTATTAATACCATCATTGTGTTATCCAGTTAAATAAATAAATATTTGTTAAACCAGACGTGACACAATTTTTTTGTTATTTTTCTGGATAGTTCTACCTAAATAAACAATAATTTAACAAATTTCAGCTGGGGTATGAAAATCGTGTAAGCTAGTGTTATTAAACGCTTTTACATTGAATTGGTCAGCTTATATTTTTGTATGGCCTATTATATACCTACAACAATTCTTACCTCCGGCACTCACTAGATACATTGGCAGATGCCAGCGGTCGCTGTAGCCAGCTTATTGTTCGGGCATCTTTATTTTCGAAGAGAGCTTCCCTTAACTAATTCTAAATATGTAAATTCTCTAGTTTAATCTGATTTATTGTAGCCATTTTTTTTTCTTATTGATTCGGTCATTAACAGGCTTTGTATGTGTAGGTACACATAGACATGGAGGAGGGAGGTCTTCTGTTACAGTTATCTCTATACTTAAAAGAAGACCTCTAAAGTGTATTTGTTAATACCTGTTGATTATGAAAATAATCTTAAAACCCTTAAAAAGTTTTTGAGCTAAGCAATGCGCGATCAACGAAATGATTGCTACAAAAATAATTATAGGCGGGTAACACCTCCACATCAGTCATGAGCCTTATCACCTACTAAAACGTTCCACTTTAAAAAAAGTGCAGGAATTCAAGCCCTCTATAGATAGTTACGAGTCATACTTACAATTAGTATTTTTGCATCTAGCAATAATAGGCACAATGTGGTTAACGCGCATAAGAATTACTAAAAGAGTTAGAAACAAACACCTGACGCCTGCTACAGTTATATTGGCAATGCTATTTTAGGTGCTACAAAGCTAAAAAATTGACAGGCATTAGGAAATAATAGACGTATGTACTTTGTAAATGGGCCCAATGTTAAGCGATTATTAATAATGGTGCAACACTAACTAAACGATGGCGTTGTGTCTGCTTTTCCGATGAATCTCGTTTCGGTATCAGGCCAGATACAAGACGTTCTCGAGTTTAGAGTACCTCTGGATATCAAGAATGTTTGAAATTTTGTCAGGAAGTTCTTCCATATGGAAGGAGAACAATAATGGTTTGGGCCGGTATTTGGATCAGGGTCAACCTCAATGCTCAGATTTATGCGGAGAGGATTGTTTTGAATTTAATAGTCTGGTTATTTATTAATCAACACAAAATGTTTTAAAAAAAATCCAGATAAACACATTATGTAATTATATTTCAACAAATTACCTCGATCGTAAGATAGTTTACTAGTTACTTTAATTAAAAAATAGGTATCTAAAAGACGGGTGAACAGGTGAGATTATCATTAGTAGATTATGTATTAATTAATAGATATTAGTAAATATGTAGGTTGATAACAATCTGATGAATGGTCTAGTAAATTATGGCCGTGGATATAATTAAATATAATTAGCATAGATCCTTCACCTCTTACAATTTCCATTTCTGTAGTTAATAACGTTTTTATAATTAAATAAATACTGGTATTCAGCTGCATCCGGTTAGTCTAGAAGCCGACCCCAACATAGTTGGGAAAAGGCTAGACAGATGAATAACGTGTTTATAATTTAGTTACCTACTTGAGTCACGAAATCGCATCAAATCTTATTAATCAGTTCCGTATCCTCTTATTTTTTAAAGTGCCTCAGCGTCCAACTAACTACCAAAGCCATGATAATAATCGGCCAAGTGCATGTCGGGCCACGCATAATGAAGGGTTCCGTAGTTGGGATGAATTTATCCCAAGAACTAACTTAACGTTGTAGTCGATATAACAAACGGTCAATTCTCCAACTAATGCAAATGTAAGTACGTAATCGCAAAAACATTTTTTTTACTACAAATTAACGATTTTTGAACTTTTTCCTTTACTTGTGCTATGATAGTTTGCTTCTTGCCAAATTTCATGATTCTAGCTCAACCAGAAGTACCCTATAGCTTGCAAAAGAGGCATTGATAAGGGAAAGCCAATCTTAAGACTAATATTAAATAATTCAGATTTTTTTATCAGCCTTTGGCAATTAAGGAACAGTTGTTTTTCCTTATTATATTAATATTAGTGTTAAGATTGGCTTCCCCATACGTGACTCCATCAATGCCTGGTTGCGGCCAAGGCGTGTTTAGTACTTTTCTCAAATAATAATGTGCGGAAATTCAAACTATTGTGAGTAAAGTAATAATAAATTCCAGAATCATAGACGAACAACAATAACTTTTCACGCGCCAATATATTCATTTGTTTCTTTTTCTATTTGCAAGTCAATTTAAATAAAATCTTTGATAAGTTGTGGTCTCCTTGATTACCATGTTTCGAAGTTAAAAGTACTGATACCTGACCAGCGAGTGAAAATTCATACTTATCTATACTACTATAGATAAGTATGAATTTTCATAGTAATTTATTCGGCCGCTTAGTAGGACAGATATGGATTTTTATACTAACATTGCCGGCCACTGCTCGATATATTTGACGATTTTTTTTTTCTATTGTTAAGAGGACATCACTTGAAACTCTTAGTCACATCTGTAGTAATATATTATAATAAATCAAGTAAGTAAGTAAGTTTGTTTGTTTGTTTGAACGCGCTAATCTCTGAAAGCACCAGTCGGATTTTAAAAATATTTTTTACATTTCATAGTACAATTCTTGAAAAAAGTTATAGGCTACATATTAACATCACGGTACGACCTTCAGGAGCCGACCAAAAAGAAAAAAAGAAAGCGCGCCAAGCGAAAACGAAGTAATAGCGCAGGCGGGCGATGCGTTGCGATGCGGTGAGTCGGGGAACAAAAAATTTTACGCGAACGAATTTTCTGACAGAAGCTACGAGTAGTAATAGAAATAATAGCACGGGGCGAAAAAGTGGCCGTAATTTTAGTATATTGTGGTGTCTTATCATCGAATATTGTTGTCTCTTTCTACACCGTTCTCACATGTATAATTTCAACATGAGTGACGTAACCAATATTATGTAACAATTTTATGATTTAAAAGAGAGTCCGTGGAGTTTCTTGCCCGTTCTTCTCCATGGGTACCTACTACGCTTTGGAATGGGCAACTAGCTTCAGCTTTCTGATTGAGCGACCCCTTGACAATTCAAAAGTGCTTGTAATTGGTTTATTTGAACTAAATGCTTTGAGTTTGAGTTTATGTCTTCCACGCGAACGAAGTCGCGAGCAGATGCTAGTACATGGTATACCTCCTTACATTCACGTTAATCCGATTAGTCAGTTCCTCTATATGTAGAAACTCTGCAGCATGATCAGCATAAACCTAAGCAGGTATTTCAGTTATCCTTGCACGGGTTCCATACCAGATTAATTAATTAACAATTAAGATTCACAAACTGCAACATTGTATTTACACGTGGCGGACATGCTAGAAACACTTGGACAGTATTTTATTTCTAAGTTACTTATTGTGTCTGTACTGAGGATATTTTAAAATATATAGTAAGGCACAGTGGGTAGGCAGTTCTGTTTTACTAAAATACCCCAACGCTTCATATATTATAATAAAGTGCTCAGATTTACGCTGGGGGGTGTACAATAATATGCAGAAGTCATGGTTACACTGGTTAAAAATATATTCTGTATGCATACAGGCTGTTACTGAAATAACTGAAAACCGCTCAACCCCTCATTGTACTCATTATTATTAACAACTTACTTAATCCCAAAATCGTGAAAAAATAATATTGATTTTCCCATAAATAAAATGATTCCATGACTGATTTTCTTTCCGCGATTTCAGTGTTGAGCTCATTGTAAATGTTCATCAGTACGTTGTTGAGTTGCAATTAGATTTTATTACTGAGCGTATTTGCTCTTCACTTGGCTATGTAATGTATGTGACACTTGAATGTGAGGACTATGTGGGTCTTTTTTCTCTTTTCTTTCTTTGTTAGTTTTGGTGTGGGTCTGTTTGGGCAGTTTGAGTACTTTATGCGGCCTACCCTAATGTCCTATCTTTGGTATTGTTCGTCGAGTCGTTAAGCTCCTCAAGTTCTGAATTGAGCAACACGATTACTGACAAATGCTTGCACTGACTGGACTGGTCCAATCAAATCTGTGTAGTACTTTCCTTAAAAGACCATTTATGGCACTAATCTACATTGTCCTCACATGATCTAACCAAGATTATGTCTGAACTTTAAAAGAGACCTTTGACCCTTTAGTTTGTTTCGCCGTTTCTTTTCAGGGGTAGTCAGGTAGGTAATGTCTACTCCATCTAGCTTATTATTATTATTATTATTTTTATAATAAGTCATGTAAAACTAATCCCGATATTTTATTTACAGAACAAACAATTTATATTCATTTCATGTATTTTTCTCGGTGTGAGTCTAGCGAAAATAGCTCTTACTGCCGTACAGATTGGTAGCACGATCTATGTATGACTACCCGGAATGATCGTATCTCGAGGAAGCTCTTTTAATTTACCCGATTTCACAACCTTCATTTTGTATTTTTAAAATCTACCTTGCATCTCGTTGCTTGCCAATTCATAATAATCAATCAATAATAATCAATTTTGATTCCACACTAATCATTATTCCATCTGACGATTCTTACTTTGTGAAAACAAGAACTTTAAGAAAGACTAACAGCATTATTGGGAATAAAGAATCTGAGTTTAATGAAAGCATAAAATTATGGCGCAGTTCGTTTATTAACACAAAAATTGCTGCAATTCAGCATCGAAATCTTCATATTTTTTTAGGCAGTGTCCTTAGTCTAATCGCTGGCATGTTCAGCGATCTCTGTAGTTGGGCTAGTCAAGACTTAGTACTTCTGGACGGTATCCTTGGTTTGGGCAGCGATGTAGGCGAGGGAGCGGGCGATCGCCTCGGGGATAGCGGGACCAACGGGGATGGAGTCGCTCTGAAACAATAAAGGTACGATTACTACCTAATCTGCACCGTAATTCTGTAACCCACTATCAATCTTAATCATTTTGAAGGATATTGCTAATTCAAAGCTTCATATGCTCGAAAACCTTGTCTGCTTAACGACGTAAATAACGCAATGAATGTTGATGAACTGTCAAAATGAAAATCGTTGCTACTGACAGTGTGTTACGCAATTACCCGGCTGAATGGCACACTTTCTTCTCCTCCCACAGATAGGAAGCCTCAGTTCCAACAGTGGGACTATTATAGGCTCATTATGATTATACACTTTCGTAAAATAACTAAGATATTTTCAGCAGAGAAGCCATTCCCAGAAAGAGTTTAACATGGGCTTTCTTGACTAAATAAGAGGTTTGTCTCCTGATAAACATAACTACAATTGAATCACCTGAAGGTATTTGATTTATGAATAAGCAAATATGAATCAGTGTTAGTTTCTTATATTTTTATGGGCTTAACTGTTTCTTTTTTTTTATCAGTTTTATACAAATAAAAGTATGCTTAACTTCTCTTCCGATCTTGCCTGGTTTTAAGAGTTAAATATTGTGGTGTATTTACCTGGGCCCGGTAGCCGTTCTCGTCAGCGGTGTAGGTGACAATCACTGGGGTACCGTCGGGGGAGGTGTACCTGTACGAACCCTGGGACACCTGTTGTACAAAATAAAATATTTTTAGCACTGTGGTGTTCCTACGTCTGCAGCATAGATCAAAAATAATTTATCATATACCTACATTATCAATTAAATCACGACCTTCTAGCCTGGTCTGGGCGTTACCAGGCCTGCTCTTCATAATAGGTATACGTGCATAGACATCACACAGTTTGTAATAGTTAATGGCCTAAGTGTGTAAAATTAGTTCATAATAAGGAAATGTACTCACAACACCGCCGGCTTCTCCGACCTGCTTGTAGGTACCGACAGATTCGGCGCTGATGCCGTTTGCGGTCTCGTAGCTGGTGAAAAAAGGAAATTATTATTGTAATATGTAAGTACCGTCGCATTTAGGAATAAATACTGAACTGAACATTTACAAACATAAAATTCAATTAACTCCTTTTAAATCTCCTTTTAAAGGATCTGGTTCATCATCATCTGCCTAGCCTTTTCCCAACTATATTGGGGTCGGCTTCCAGTCTAACCGGATGCAGCTGAATAGGTACCAGTATTTTAAAAGGATCTGGTTCTGGAGTTAATTTGTCACTCTCCGGATTCATCCAAATTAGAACGAGTCAGTAAAAAGTGAACACTTACGCGTATTTGAAGCCGTCTGCGCTGACGTCAGATTCAGAGCGGAGGATGGCGGCTTGACCTTCTTCGGAGCCGTAAGCCTTGTTGACGACCTGCTTGGCAGCCTGATAGGTG
Source organism: Eremobia ochroleuca (assembly GCA_949629135.1). Taxonomy (NCBI): domain Eukaryota; kingdom Metazoa; phylum Arthropoda; class Insecta; order Lepidoptera; family Noctuidae; genus Eremobia; species Eremobia ochroleuca. Next base: position 12,056,361 of record OX451388.1, read on the forward strand.
GTGGATCCAGCTCCGTAAGCGGCGGCGGAGGCAACGGCGACGGGGGTGACCACGGCCTTAGCAGCCACGACGGCGGGGGCGGTTACGGTGTTCTGGAAACTTTTGTAGGGTTTGTAACCACCGGCTCCGAAAGGAGACGCGCCGTAGCTCGCCGCGCTGGCAGCGCACACGCACAAAGCAAGAACCTGCGGAATTAATTAAAATTATTAGTTAATGAACGTCTTGTTTTACTTTAAACCTCATTGGAAACTATCAAAAGAAAGTTTTCAACAGTAATTTATATTATTTAATTCAATTAATTGAATGATATTATACAAACAATCTCACCAAGAATTTCATTTTAGATGAGATCTGTACGAATGTCAGAAACAAACAGGTACCTTCCCATTGAATTTGAATCCTTTTATATTAAAATCAAAGTTAACAAAAAACAGCGCCTAGCATTCTTAGGGTATTGACACGAAAGAGTGACCTTGAATAAAACATTAATTTCTCGATGTCAAGCAGAATATTATTAAAACTGGATATATTATCAAATCGTTTAAACTTAAGAAACCATTATTTAATAAGCAAACATTTCTATGCATTGTCGATATTATCATTTAGTTATTGTTCCGTATTATCATTTAGTTATTGTATGATAGAAATGGATGTATTAAAGATTAATTGTATGTAGGTATCTACCTATTAGTGCATTTACCTGCGCCTCCATACAATATGTAGACAAAATAAAGTCCCAGTTTTTTTTTTTTTTACAATAAATCAACTTATTTCCAAAAAAAAAAACATTCGACGCCCATAAGAAAAAAGATTTTTACAAAAAAAGAACCGCTTTCCAATGCAAGTGGAAATTAACCGTCATATCGGAAGTCGGTATCTTTGGTTTTGTATTTTTGATTTTGCCACAAAGTTTTTTTTTTAATATTAAAATGTTTTGCGGTGGCCACAAAAATTCGTGCTTGCCATGTAAATAAGAGTGATCAGGAAGTTATCACATCTCATAAATAGGTTCCTGTAAATTTAAGCTAACTCCAAAACATAAAAATTTACATGAAAAATCGGTCCATTAAATACGGAGGAATCCCACCAAAAACATGAATAAGAAACCTTACTGAATGCACAACCTCCGCCTTGTTAATCGGCTTAGTCGGCTAAAATAACATAAACTCCTCCCAGAAATGTGCTAAAATTAACTTTTCTATTAGGTAATATTAGTATATTTCTGGGGATGGCTTATTAATTATTATATCTTTCACATATATCGGGACCCTCGGGCACTGGGCCTTTGGAATGCGTACGAGGGGCCGAAGCCAACTCGTAGAGGCCCGTTTGACGTTTTTAATGAAATGAGCACCAACCGACGATTATCCATGTACGCAGTATGCAAGTGCACCCAAGTAGAACTCCCGGTTGGTATAGGACTATTGCAAGATAGGAAACCAATATATTGGATTATGGATTTGGGTAGCTAAAGTGAACTGGTTATCTCGTACTATGGGAAGACTATGGCCCTGCTTGACCAAGGTTTTATTATTATTAAAAGCCTGTGTGCCCACTGCAGGGTAAAGGCCTCCCTACTCTGTTTCCACTTCCCTCTGTTTAAAGCTGCTAAGGACCAGTTCTTGTTGGAGGAGTCCAGCTCATCCCGCCATCTCCGTCTGGGCCTGCCGCGATATCACTTGCCATTAAGAGGGCAAAGTTCGTTTGGTCGTAAGTTTAGCCCCATTGGTCGTCTAAAATGCGGCAGATGTGTCCAGCCCAATTCCATTTTCGCGTGGCAGCTTTCCAAGTGACATCAGTTATTTTTGGAGGGGCCCGTGGCTAAATAATAACAGCCGCATAGGTCGATCGCCGGTTAAGCTACGCTTGCCTATACATACCGAGACCCCTCCGTGTCTCGGTATGTATAGGCAAGCGCGTTAAGCCGTTGGTCCCGGCTGTCACTCGTGGATCTTTAACCGTCGTTACGGGAAATCAGAAGTCTGAATGTCTGACAAGGGGTCTTACAAAGGGGTGTCGTATTACCCAGTAATTGGTTTGTGAAGGTCAGATAGGCAGTCACTCCATGTAAAATATTGGTATTCAGCTGCATGCTGTTAGACTGGAAGCCGACCCCAATATAGTTGCGAAAGGCTAGGCAGATGATGATGATCAGTTATTTTTGTGATAGGACGGACAGTCGTATTCCTAACCCGATCTGTAAGTTTGAAACCCAGAATACTCCGTTCCATAGCCCTCTGCTGATTTGTCAATTGGCTTATAAAAGTGGCTCTTCCAGAACGAACGTTGTGTGTGACATTAATAATAATTATTATTATCATGTCCTGCCATGTCCGACCTTCTTATACGGGTACACTACCTACATAAATACGAAAAACTTTATTCCGTCAGTCACAAATACGAATTTAAAAATACCGATTTTCATAATTCCGAATGGTTCAAAACTCCGAATATAACAACTCCGATTTATCATTACTCCTATTTTTATAATTCCTAAATTTCAATATTCCTAACGTTTATAAGTACTATTCTCAAAATAACGAGTTTTTTTTAAATCGAATAACAAAAAGCCCGACTTCATGATAATTCGAAACATCAAAAATAAGAATAAAATACCGATTAGTACAATTATTCCAATTTCAATTTTGCTGCTTGCATGTTGCAAGCAAGCATGCGACATGCAAGCAGGCACGCAACATGCAGCAAGCATTGTTTCTGTCACGGCTCCGGCGCGGCGGGGTTTGGGCGGCCCCACGCGAGCTTATCGTTGCAGATGGTTTTAATGCTCACCACCGCAGCTTCGGCTTGCTGACCAGCCTCAGCCGCGGCGGCGGGCCTTCAAACCACCTGCTCCTCAGCTCGCGGGCCGCCCCACCCCTCCGCGCCTACGGGGGCTTAAATTACACTCTAGGGTAGGACAGACGTGACTGCGTGAAGTCGGTTTTGCAGCGATTCGTTTCCGTCACTAAATTTTGTAGCACAACATGTTGACCTTTTATGATAGTGTTTTAATTTAATATTGAAAAAAAAAATGCATATAGCAAAAAAGACGTTGGTCAGTAGTTTGTGATAAAATGAAATATGAACAAAACAAAATTCGTAAAAGTGATTAAGAATCCTAATTTTAGTAGTTTATTCGAACCGAGAACCCATCGAGCATTTGATTCCTCGAACGTAAGAAAATCGAAAAACTAAAAAATCGCATTTACGACTTTCGGTAAAATTAATTTCGTGATTTTTAATAATAGACATTATAATTCTTAGGTATTATGAAATTCGGGCTTTTGAAAATCGAAACATCATAATTCGGAATAAAATATTTCAGAGTATTTGGGTGTTCCCTTTAGATACGTTTGAAAGAAGTTTTAATAAGATCAGTTTTTGAAGGCAGTAAATACAGACAGGTACAGAACATACAGACAAACGTTACGTGTTTTCGGTATAAAATAATCGCAATACACATTTAGAGTTTCTTTGGACGTTCTTGTGTAGAATATAAACCTCTTATATTTAGGAAGCGAACAGTACTCATAAGGGTTTCCTTTTTCATTGTTTCATGACCGACTGGTTATAAATATAACTGCGTTCTAATAATATGGTCATATCTATACTGGGATATACAACATTATTTTTAGTATTTATGGCAAACCCGAAAAACGTGTCTAGTATAATATTTTTATGTAAAGAATCTATGTACAAAATTTCAAAACTGCATCATGAAAAATCACGAAGTTATAAGCTTGTTATGTTACCTGATTGTCCGTACAAAAAGTTGGTTACCACTTAACACGCACCGTCGGCCGACTGGCTGTGGCCTGTGTTGTACGCATATGATTGCGGATATCTACTTAGTGTTGATGGCTGTCGAACTTGTTACCATTTTTAAATATTTTTGGGACAAAATATAACATGGGGTAAAAATTATTGGAATCGATTCAGTTACTTATTCTAAACAAAGTGTATTCAGGTTTGCAGTATACTAAAAATAATATTCTGGATGCATACAGGCCGTTACTGAAATAACTGAAAACCACTCAACGCCTCATTGTACTCATTATTATTAACAACTTACTTAATCCCAAAATCTTGAAAACATAATATTAATTTTCCCATAAATTTAATGATTCCATGACTGATATTCTTTCCGCGATTTCAGTGTTGAGCTCATTGTAAATGTTCATCAGTACGTTGTTGCGTTGCAATTAGATTTTATTATTGAGCGTATTTGCTCTTCACTTGGCTATGTAATGTATGTGACACTAATTGAATGTGAGGACTATGTGGGTCTTTTTTCTCTTTTCTTTCTTTGTTAGTTTTTGTGTTGGTCTGTTTGGGCAGTTTGAGTACTTTATGCGGCCTACCAAAATGTCCTTTCTTTGGTATTGTTCGTCGAGTCGTTAAGCTCCTCAAGTTCTGAATTGAGGAACATGATTACTGACAAATGCTTGCACTGACTGGACTGGTCCAATCAAATCTGTGTAGTACTTTCCTTAAAAGACCATTTATGGCACTAATCTACATTGTCCTCACATGATCTGACCAACATTATGTATGAACTTTAAAAGAGACCTTTGACAGAGAGATTTCTTTTCAGGGGTAGTCAGATAGGTAATGTCTACTCCATCTAGCTTATTATTATTATTATTTAATATTATTATAATAAGTCATGCAAAACTAATCCCGATATTTTATTTGCAGAACAAACTATTTATATTCATTTCATGTATTTTTCTCGGTATGAGTCTAGCGAAAATAGCTCTTACTGCCATACAGATTGGTAGCACGATCTATGTATGACTACCTGGAATGCGCAGGATCGTATCTCGAGGAAGCTCTTTTAATTTACCTGATTTCACAACCTTCATTTTGTATTTTTAAAATCTACCTTGCATCTCGTTGCTTGCCAATTCATAATATTATATATTGATTCCACACTAATCATTATTCTATCTGACGATTCTTACTTTGTGAAAACAAGAACTTTAAAACAGACTAACAGCATTATTGGGAATAAAGAATCTGAATTTAATGAAAGCATAAAATTATGGCGCAGTTCGTTTATTAACACAAAAATTGCTGCAATTCAGCATCGAAATCTTCATATTTTTTTAGGCAGTGTCCTTAGTCTAATCGCTGGCATGTTCAGCGATCTCTGTAGTTGGGCTAGTCAAGGCTTAGTACTTCTGGACGGTATCCTTGGTTTGGGCAGCGATGTAGGCGAGGGAGCGGGCGATCGCCTCGGGGATAGCGGGACCAACGGGGATGGAGTCGCTCTGAAACAATAAAGGTACGATTACTACCTAATCTGCACCCTAATCCTGTAACCCACTATCAATCTGAATCAGTTTAAAGGATATTGCTAATTCAAAGCTTCATATGTTCGAAAACCTTGTCTGCTCAACGACGTAAATAACGCAATGAATGTTGTTGAACTCTCAAAATGAAAATCGTTGCTACTGACAGTGTGTTACGCAATTACCCGGCTGAATGGCACACTTTCTTCACCTCCCACAGATAGGAAGCCTCAGTCCCAACAGTGGGACTATTATAGGCTCATTATGATGACACACTTTCGTAAAATAACTAAGATATTTTCAGCAGAGAAGCCATTCCCAGAAAGAGTTTAACATAGGCTTTCTTGACTAAATAGGAGGTCTGTCTCCTTGCTGATAAACATAACTACAATTGAATCAACTCAAGGTATTTCATTTATGAATAAGCAAATATGAATCAGTGTTAGTTTCTTATATTTTTATGGGATTATTATGTTGATAACACCATTTTCAAACATATAGGTTATTAACGAAGTTCTTGGAATTAGTCTTTGTACTACTCGTATAAACGTAGAAATACCTTAGGTCCCATCATTTTTATACACATAAAAGTATGCTTAACTTCTCTTCCGATCTTGCCTGGTTTTAAGAGTTAAATATTGTGGTGTATTTACCTGGGCCCGGTAGCCGTTCTCGTCAGCGGTGTAGCTGACAATCACTGGGGTACCGTCGGGGGAGGTGTACCTGTACGAACCCTGGGACACCTGTTGTACAAAACAAAATATTTTTAGCACTGTGATGTTCCTACGTCTGCAGCATAGATCAACAATAATTTATCATATACATTATCAATTACATCACGACCTTCTAGCCTGGTCTGGGCGTTACCATACCTGCTCTTCATAATAGGTATACGTGCATAGATATCACACAGTTTGTGATAGTTAATGGCCTAAGTGTGTAAAATTAGTTCATAATAAGGAAATGTACTCACAACACCGCCGGCTTCTCCGACCTGCTTGTAGGTACCGACAGATTCAGCGCTGATGCCGTTTGCGGTCTCGTAGCTGGTGAAAAAAGGAAATTATTATTGTAATATGTAAGTACCGTCGCATTTAGGAATAAATACTGAACTGAACATTTACAAACATAAAATTCAATTAACTCCTTTTAAATCTCCTTTTAAAGGATCTTGTTCATCATCATCTGTCTAGCCTTTTCCCAACTATATTGGGGTCGGCTTCCAGTCTAACCGGATGCAGCTGAATACCAGTATTTTAACCCTTTATAGCTCAGTGTAGACTGTAGGTAACATACCGTAAAAACGCTTCGAAATTTAAAATAATTGATTTCATAATGTAATCGCGCACTGTAACTCGTAGTCTACACTCCGAACTAATGAACTAGTACCAAAAAATACGACTAGACGGCGATTCTTGTTACAAATTGAGATTTGTGTTACGACAGTCGGTATTTAGGCACGAAACGTGGCGGTTCACTGTGATTTAAAAAATATATAAAAAATTCTTCTGCTCGTGTCTTGTGTATTATATTGATAAATTGGAGAGGTGAGTGTTTGAACTTTATTTTGTAAGGTTATTTTTCAACACTTTCATATTTTATTTTGTTTTTGTTGGTAAAAGTGATTGTTGCAATTTTTGTAATTTTCTTCCCAAATAATTAAAAATAATGAAAATCCAGAAACACGTGTATTTTATTTTTTTGTAATCTTCTCTAATCCAAAAAATCAAATAAATCCCAGCTTATGAGTCATAAAGGGTTAAAAGGATCTGGTTCTGGAGTTAATTTGTCACTCCCCGGATTCATCCAAATTAGAACGAGTCAGTAAAAAGTGAACACTTACGCGTATTTGAAGCCGTCTGCGCTGACGTCAGATTCAGAGCGGAGGATGGCGGCTTGACCTTCTTCGGAGCCGTAAGCCTTGTTGACGACCTGCTTGGCAGCCTGATAGGTGGTGGATCCAGCTCCGTAAGCGGCGGCGGAGGCAACGGCGACGGGGGTGACCACGGCCTTAGCAGCCACGACGGCGGGGGCGGTTACGGTGTTCTGGAAACTTTTGTAGGGTTTGTAACCACCGGCTCCGAAAGGAGACGCGCCGTAGCTCGCCGCGCTAGCAGCGCACACGCACAGAGCAAGAACCTGCGGAATTAATTAAAATTATAGTTAATGAACGTCTTGTTTTACTTTAAACCTCATTGGAAACTATCAAAAGAAAGTTTTCAACAGTAATTTATATTATTTAATTCAATTAATTGAATGATATTATACAAACAATCTCACCAAGAATTTCATTTTAGATGAGATCTGTACGAATGTCAGAAACAAACAGGTACCTTCCCATTGAATTTGAATCCTTTTATATTAAAATCAAAGTTAACAAAAAACAGCGCCTAGCATTCTTAGGGTATTGACACGAAAGAGTGACCTTGAATAAAACATTAATTTCTCGATGTCAAGCAGAATATCATTAAAACTGGATATATTATCAAATCGTTTAAACTTAAGAGACCATTATTTAATAAGCAAACATTTCTATGCATTGTCGATATCCGTTGTATTGACTATGGAGTGGTTCCGTATTATCATTTAGTTATTGTATGATAGAAATGGATTTATTAAAGATTAATAGTATGTAGGTATCTACCTATTAGTGCATTTACCTGCGTCTCCATACAATATGTAGACAAAATAAAGTCCCAGTTTCTTTTTTTACAATAAATCAACTTATTTCCAAAAATAAAACATTCGACGCCCATAAGAAAAAAGATTTTTACAAAAAAAGAACCGCTTTCCAATGCAAGTGGAAATTAACTGTCATATCGGAAGTCGGTGTCTTTGGTTTTGTATTTTTGATTTTGTCACAAAGTTTTTTTTTAATATTAGAATGTTTTGCGGTGGCCACAAAAATTCGTGCTTGCTATGTAAATAAGAGTGATCAGGAAGTTATCACATCTTATAAATAGGTTCCTGTAAATTTAAGCCAACTCCAAAACATCAAAATTTGCATGAAAAATCGGTCCAGTAAATACGGAGGAATCCGACCAAAAACATGTGCCTTGTTAATCGGCTTAGTCAGCTAAAATAACATAAACTCCTCCCAAAAATGTGCTAAAATTAAATTTTCTATTAGGTAATATTCGTATATTTCTGGGGATGGCTTATTAATTATTATATCTTTCACATATATCGGGACCCTCGGGCACTGGGCCTTTGGAATGCGTACGAGGGGCCGAAGCCAACTCGTAGAGGCCTGTTTGACGTTTTTAATGAAATGAGCACCAACCGACGATTATCCCTGTACGCAGTATGCAAGTGCACCCAAGTAGAACTCCCGGTTGGTATAGGACTATTGCAAGACATGGAAACAAATATATTGGATTATGGATTTGGGTAGCTAAAGTGAACTGGTTATCTAGTACTATGGGAAGACTATGGCCCTGCTTGACCAAGGTTTTATTATTATTAAAAGCCTGTGTGCCCACTGCAGGGTAAAGGCCTCCCTACTCTCTTTCCACTTCTCTCTGTTTAAAGCTGCTAAGGACCAGTTCTTGTTGGAGGAGTCCAGCTCATCCCGCCATCTCCGTCTGGGCCTGCCGCGATATCGCTTGCCATTAAGAGGGCAAAGTTCGTTCGGTCGTAAGTTAGCCCCATTGGTCGTCTAAAATGCGGCAGATGTGTCCAGCCCAATTCCATTTTCGCGTGGCAGCTTTCCAAGTGACATCAGTTATTTTTGGAGGGGCCCGTGGCTAAATAATAACAGCCGCATAGGTCGATCGCCGGTTAAGCTACGCTTGCCTATACATACCGAGACCCCTCCGTGTCTCGGTATGTATAGGCAAGCGCGTTAAGCCGTTGGTCCCGGCTGTCACTCGTGGATCTTTAACCGTCGTTACGGGAAATCAGAAGTCTGAATGTCTGACAAAGGGTCTTACAAAGGGGTGTCGTATTACCCAGTAATTGGTTTGTGAAGGTCAGATAGGCAGTCACTCCATGTAAAATATTGATATTCAGCTGCATGCTGTTAGACTGGAAGCCGACCCCAACATAGTTGGGAAAGGCTAGGCAGATGATGATGATCAGTTATTTTTGTGATAGGACGGACAGTCGTATTCCTAACCCGATCTGTTAGTTTGATACCCAGAATACTGCGTTGCATAGCCCTCTGCTGATTTGTCAATTGGCTTTTAAAAGTGGCTCTTCCAGAACGAACATTGTGTGTGCCATTAATAATAATTATTATTATCATGTCCTGCCATGCATTTTACAGGTACACTACCTACATAATCAACCCATTGCAATGTTTTCTAATGAGTTGATTGCAATATGTGGTTAGCTAGTGACCTCGACGATTGATCATATTATTCTTACCTGAGCAACCGGCAGCAAGTTCGTCATGCTCCCTTAGATGTCACTGCTTGCGGTAGCGTCGGGGGTCGGGTTGTCTCCTTCCCTCAAATATGACGAGGGGGGTAATGGCTGACCTTTGCGTTATGCTCGTGAACGGGTGCTGCTTGTGGTGACTGGTCGTCTTGCTGACCATAGTTTTATTATTGTTATCATTATTAATAACTTTTTTATTTAGTTTCCTTCGATGGTCCTAGTTTATCATTTGTGACTTCAAGCGACAGCTATGTAAACAGAACCCAGCATTGCATAAATATGTTAGCGGTCACGCCCTTTATACCTGGAGGCTTCTATTTAATTTCAATTTATTCATTTTTGCTTGAGTAAGTATAGTTTTTTATTGTATTTCTTGGTATTTTGGCGTTGCTAGCTGACATATGGCAAAAAATTTAATTTAGTATTCTGTGTCTTGTAATGTTAATTGCTTTGCAGACCTTGTATTGTATTCAGTCAAGTATTTTCTAACTGAACAGACAGCTGTGCGGCTGGGGAGTTTGTTGCGCCACTTCTTCTTCCCAGCGAAAGCACTAGGAAGTGGTGAAGGGCGGGCGTTATGGGGGACTGTCTTTTGTAATTTTGACGTTCGAAAAGTGCTGATTCTCAGCCTAGTTTGAATAAATGACTTTTGATTGATTGATTGACATAAATACGAAAAACTTTATTCCGTCAATCACAAATACGAATTTAAAAATACCGATTTTCATAATTCCGAATGGTTCAAAACTCCGAATATAACAACTCCGACTTATCATTACTGCTAATTTCATAATTCCTAAATTTCAATATTCCTAACGTTTATAAGTACTATTCTCAAAATAACGAGTTTTTTTAGATCGAATAACAAAAAGCCCGACTTCATGATAATTCGAAACATCAAAAATAAGAATTCCGATTATTAAAATACCGATTAGTACAATTATTCCAATTTCAATTTTGCTGCTCACAGAAACAATGCTTGCTGCAGGCATGCAACATGCAGCAAGCATTGTTTCTGTCACGGCTCCGGCGCGGCGGGGTTTGGGCGGCCCCACGCGAGCTTATCGTTGCAGATGCTCACCAACGCAGCTTCGGCTTGCTGACCATCCTCAGCCGCGGCGGCGGGCCTTCAAACCACCTGCTCCTCAGCTCGCGGGCCGCACCACCCCTCCACGCCTACGCGGGCTTAAATTACACTCTAGGGTAGGGCAGACAAGACTGCGTGAAGTCGGTTTTGCAGCGATTCGTTTCCGTCACTAAATTTTGTAGCACAACATGTTGACCTTTTATGACAGTATTTTAATTTAATATTGAAAAAAAAATGCATACTTATAGCAAAAAAGACGTTGGTCAGTAGTTTGTGATAAAATGAAATATGAACAAAACAAAATTCGGAAAAGTGATTCAGAATCCTAATTTTAGTAGTTTATTCGAACCGAGAACCCTTCGAGCATTTGATTCCTCGAACTTAAGAAAATCGAAAAACTAAAAAATCGCATTTACGACTTTCGGTAACATTAATTTCGTGATTTTTAATTTATTTTATTTATTTATTTATTTCAGGCAACTAAGGCCCATAGAAAAAAAAAGCAATACATACTACTACAAACATACTTATAAACTAATACATACAAAATTATCACAAATACAATACTATAATAATATAACTTAAAAATACAATAAATAAATACAACATAACAAACTTATACTACTGCACACGAGGTGTCGGCGTCGTGTTTCGCTGACTGGTGTCATGTAGCCGGCCACAAAACCGGTGATACACAATACCCTTCGGCCAGAACTCTTCCTTGAGGAACTTCTCGAGATCATGTGTCGGAACACGCACCACGAACGACTTGAAGTTCGTGTTGTGACGCGGCTCCAACTTCTCAACCCTCAAAGTCCAGTTGGTCTTCACACGCAGGTACTCTACGATCTCCTCAACCTTCGTGGAGTGGTGCAGCCTGGACACGTACAGCAGCGTCGTCGGGATTGCTGGACGCAGCAGCATGTTGGGTCCTGCCGGCGCGGTGCCGCACTGGTTCCGACAAGGAGGCTTCTTCTTCTTCTCCACCTTGATGAAACCATCTCCGTCGCTCGTGTCCTTCCCTGGACCCTGCCTTACCAAAACCTTCTTGGTTTTAGACCGGCTTCGTTTACCCCCTTTTGGTTCTTAGGTATTATGAAATTCGGACTTTTGGAAATCGAAACATCGAAATTCGGAATAAAATATTTCGGAGTATTTGGGTGTAACCTTTAGATACGTTTGAAAGAAGTTTTAATAAGATCAGTTTTTGAAGGCAGTACATACAGACAGGTACAGAACATACAGATAAACGTTGCGTGTTTTAGGTATAAAATAATCGCAATACACATTTAGAGTTTCTTTGGACGTTCTTGTGTAGAATATAAACCTCTTATATCTAGGAAGCGAGTAGTACTCATAAGGGTTTCCTTTTTCATTGTTTCATGACCGACTGGTTATAAATATAACTGCGTTCTAATAATATGGTCATATCTATACTGGGATATACAACATTATTTTTAGTATATGGCAAACCCGAAAAACGTGTCTAGTATTTTTATGTAGGTAAAGAATCTATGTACAAAATTTCAAAACTGCATCATGAAAAATCACGAAGTTATAAGCTTGTTATGTTACCTGATTGTCCGTACAAAAAGTTGGTTACCACTTAACACGCACCGTCGGCCGACCGGCTGTGGCCTGTGTTGTACGCATATGATTGCGGATATCTACTTAGTGTTGATCGCTGTCCAACTTGTTACCATTTTTAAATATTTTTGGGACAAAATATAACATGGTGTAAAAATTATTGGAATCGATTCAGTTACTTATTCTAAACAAAGTGTATTCAGGCTTGCAGTAGGTATACTAAAAATAATATTCTGGATGCATACAGGCTGTTACTAATAATAATAATAATAATAATAATAATATTCCACAACTTTCACACAACGCCATCTAGTCCCAAACTAAGCAGAGCTTGTGCTATGAGAACTAGACAACTGATAAACATACATATATACTTCTAAATACATACATATTATAGATAAATTACACCCAGACAAAGAACAAATGATCGTGCTCATCACACAAACATTTGTCCTAGGTGGGAATCGAACCCACGACCCTGGGCATAGCAGTCAGGGCCACTGACCACTAGACCAACAGGCCTGTCGAAACTGAAATAACTGAAAACCATTCAACCCCTCATTGTACTCATTATTATTAACAACTTACTTAATCCCAAAATCGTGAAAACATAAAATTAATTTTCCCATAAATAAAATGATTCCATGACTGATTTTCTTTCCGCGATTTCAGTGTTGAGCTCATTGTAAATGTTCATCAGTAGGTACGTTGTTGAGTTGCAATTAGATTTTATTAGTGAGCGTATTTGCTCTTCACTTGGCTATGTAATGTATGTGACACTAATTGAATGTGAGGACTATGTGGGTCTTTTTTCTCTTTTCTTTCTTTGTTAGTTTTTGTGTTGGTCTGTTTGGGCAGTTTGAGTACTTTATGCGGCCTACCAAAATGTCCTTTCTTTGGTATTGTTCGTCGAGTCGTTAAGCTCCTCAAGTTCTGAATTGAGCAACATGATTACTGACAAATGCTTGCACTGACTGGACTGGTCCAATCAAATCTGTGTAGTACTTTCCTTAAAAGACCATTTATGGCACTAATCTACATTGTCCTCACATGATCTGACCAAGATTATGTCTGAACTTTAAAAGAGACCTTTGACAGAGAGATTTCTTTTCAGGGGCAGTCAGATAGGTAATGCCTATTCCATCTAGCTTATTATTATTATTATTTAATATTATTATAATAAGTCATGTAAAACTAATCCCGATATTTTATTTGCAGAACGAACAATTTATATTAATTTCATGTATTTTTCTCGGTATGAGTCTAGCGAAAATAGCTCTTACTGCCATACAGATTGGTAGCACGATCTATGTATGACTACCCGGAATGCGCAGGATCGTATCTCGAGGAAGCTCTTTTAATTTACCCGATTTCACAACCTTCATTTTGTATTTTTAAAATCTACCTTGCATCTCGTTGCTTGCCAATTCATAATATTATATTTTGATTCCACACTAATCATTATTCTATCTGACGATTCTTACTTTGTGAAAACAAGAACTTTAAAACAGACTAACAGCATTATTGGGAATAAAGAATCTGAATTTAATGAAAGCATAAAATTATGGCGCAGTTCGTTTATTAACACAAAAATTGCTGCAATTCAGCATCGAAATCTTCATATTTTTTTAGGCAGTGTCCTTAGTCTAATCGCTGGCATGTTCAGCGATCTCTGTAGTTGGGCTAGTCAAGACTTAGTACTTCTGGACGGTATCCTTGGTTTGGGCAGCGATGTAGGCGAGGGAGCGGGCGATCGCCTCGGGGATAGCGGGACCAACGGGGATGGAGTCGCTCTGAAACAATAAAGGTACGATTACTACCTAATCTGCACCCTAATTCTGTAACCCACAATCAATCTGAATCAGTTTAAAGGATATTGCTAATTCAAAGCTTCATATGTTCGAAAACCTTGTCTGCTCAACGACGTAAATAACGCAATGAATGTTGTTGAACTCTCAAAATGAAAATCGTTGCTACTGACAGTGTGTTACGCAATTACCCGGCTGAATGGCACACTTTCTTCTCCTCCCACAGATAGGAAGCCTCAGTTCCAACAGTGGGAATATTATAGGCTCATTATGATGATACACTTTCGTAAAATAACTAAGATATTTTCAGCAGAGAAGCCATTCCCAGAAAGAGTTTAACATGGGCTTTCTTGACTAAATAAGAGGTTTGTCTCCTGATAAACATAACTACAATTGAATCACCTGAAGGTATTTGATTTATGAATAAGCAAATATGAATCAGTGTTAGTTTCTTATATTTTTATGGGCTTAACTGTTTCTTTTTTTTTATCAGTTTTATACAAATAAAAGTATGCTTAACTTCTCTTCCGATCTTGCCTGGTTTTAAGAGTTAAATATTGTGGTGTATTTACCTGGGCCTGGTAGCCGTTCTCGTCAGCGGTGTAGGTGACAATCACTGGGGTACCGTCGGGGGAGGTGTACCTGTACGAACCCTGGGACACCTGTTGTACAAAACAAAATATTTTTAGCACTGTGATGTTCCTACGTCTGCAGCATAGATCAACAATAATTTATCATATGCATTATCAATTAAATCACGACCTTCTAGCCTGGTCTGGGCGTTACCATACCTGCTCTTCATAATAGGTATAAGTGCATAGATATCACACAGTTTGTGATAGTTAATGGCCTAAGTGTGTAAAATTAGTTCATAATAAGGAAATGTACTCACAACACCGCCGGCTTCTCCGACCTGCTTGTAGGTACCGACAGATTCAGCGCTGATGCCGTTTGCGGTCTCGTAGCTGGTGAAAAAAGGAAATTATTATTGTAAGAAGTAAGTACCGTCGCATTTAGAAGTAAATACTGAACTGAACATTTACAAACATAAAATTGAATGAACAGTTTAAAAAATCTCCTTTTAAAGGATCTGGTTCTGGAGTTAATTTGTTAATTTGTCTCCGGATTCATCCAAATTAGAGCGAGTCAGTAAAAAGTGAACACTTACGCGTATTTGAAGCCGTCTGCGCTGACATCAGATTCAGAGCGGAGGATGGCGGCTTGACCTTCTTCGGAGCCGTAAGCCTTGTTGACGACCTGCTTGGCAGCCTGATAGGTGGTGGATCCAGCTCCGTAAGCGGCGGCGGAGGCAACGGCGACGGGGGTGACCACGGCCTTAGCAGCCACGACGGCGGGGGCGGTTACGGTGTTCTGGAAACTTTTGTAGGGTTTGTAACCACCGGCTCCGAAAGGAGACGCGCCGTAGCTCGCCGCGCTGGCAGCGCACACGCACAGAGCAAGAACCTGCGGAATTAATTAAAATTATTAGTTAATGAACGTCTTGTTTTACTTTAAACCTCATTGGAAACTATCAAAAGAAAGTTTTCAACAGTAATTTATATTATTCAATTCAATTAATTGAATGATATTATACAAACAATCTCACCAAGAATTTCATTTTAGATGAGATCTGTACGAATGTCAGAAACAAACAGGTGCCTTTCCATTGAATTTGAATCCTTTTATATTAAAATCAAAGTTAACAAAAAACAGCGCCTAGCATTCTTAGGGTATTGACACGAAAGAGTGACCTTGAATAAAACATTAATTTCTCGATGTCAAGCAGAATATCATTAAAACTGGATATATTATCAAATCGTTTAAACTTAAGATACCACTATTTAATAAGCAAACATTTCTATGCATTGTCGATATCCGTTGTATTGACTATGGAGTGGTTCCGTATTATCATTTAGTTATTGTATGATAGAAATGGATTTAGCGACCCGCCCCGGCTTCGCACGGGTGCAATGGAGAAAAACTGATATTTTTTTTCGTAAAAAGTAGAGGATAAAAATGGTTATTGTGGGTTATCCCTAAGAGATAGACATATACCATCGCGGACTTTTTTGTAGACCTTTTTAAGGTGTACAATACTGTAGTACATTATTTTGATCTATCTCGACGGGTTCAGCCAGCGTTTACAATGTAAGCTCAAAAAAATGTGTTTATTTACGACATCACATTAGAAACCTCTAAAATTATCAGTGTTTGTCTACTATATTATGCATGTTTTATACATATAAACGTTCCTCTTGAATCATTCTATCTATTAAAAAAAACCGCATCAAAATCCGTTGCGTATTTTTAAAGATCTAAGCATATATAGGGACAGACAGGGAAGCGACTTTGTTTTATACTATGTAGTGATTAATAGTATGTAGGTATCTACCTATTAGTGCATTTACCTGCGTCTCCATACAATATATAGACAAAATAAAGTCCCAGTTTTTTTTTTTTACAATAAATCAACTAATTTCCAAAAATAAAACATTCGACGCCCATAAGAAAAAAGATTTTTACAAAAAAAGAACCGCTTTCCAATGCAAGTGGAAATTAACTGTCATATCGGAAGTCGGTGTCTTTGGTTTTGTATTTTTGATTTTGCCACAAAGTTTTTTTTTAATATTAGAATGTTTTGCGGTGGCCACAAAAATTCGTGCTTGCTATGTAAATAAGAGTGATCAGGAAGTTATCACATCTTATAAATAGGTTCCTGTAAATTTAAGCCAACTCCAAAACATCAAAATTTGCATGAAAAATCGGTCCAGTAAATACGGAGGAATCCGACCAAAAACATGTGCCTTGTTAATCGGCTTAGTCGGCTAAAATAACATAAACTCCTCCCAAAAATGTGCTAAAATTAAATTTTCTATTAGGTAATATTAGTATATTTCTGGGGATGGCTTATTAATTATTATATCTTTCACATATATCGGGACCCTCGGGCACTGGGCCTTTGGAATGCGTACGAGGGGCCGAAGCCAACTCGTAGAGGCCCGTTTGACGTTTTTAATGAAATGAGCACCAACCGACGATTATCCCTGTACGCAGTATGCAAGTGCACCCAAGTAGAACTCCCGGTTGGTATAGGACTATTGCAAGACATGGAAACAAATATATTGGATTATGGATTTGGGTAGCTAAAGTGAACTGGTTATCTAGTACTATGGGAAGACTATGGCCCTGCTTGACCAAGGTTTTATTATTATTAAAAGCCTGTGTGCCCACTGCAGGGTAAAGGCCTCCCTACTCTCTTTCCACTTCTCTCTGTTTAAAGCTGCTAAGGACCAGTTCTTGTTAGAGGAGTCCAGCTCATCCCGCCATCTCCGTCTGGGCCTGCCACGATATCACTTGCCATTAAGAGGGCAAAGTTCGTTCGGTCGTAAGTTTAGCCCCATTGGTCGTCTAAAATGCGGCAGATGTGTCCAGCCCAATTCCATTTTCGCGTGGCAGCTTTCCAAGTGACATCAGTTATTTTTGGACGGGCCCGTGGCTAAATAATGTCAGCCGCATAGGTCGATCGCCGGTTAAGCTACGCTTGCCTATACATACCGAGACCCCTCCGTGTCTCGGTATGTATAGGCAAGCGCGTTAAGCCGTTGGTCCCAGCTGTCACTCGTGGATCTTTAACCGTCGTTACGGGAAATCAGAAGTCTGAATGTCTGACAAGGGGTCTTACAAAGGGGTGTCGTATTACCCAGTAAATGGTTTGTGAAGGTCACTCCATGTAAAATATTGGTATTCAGCTGCATTCTGTTAGACTGGAAGCCGACCCCAACATAGTTGGGAAAGCCCAGGCAGATGATGATGTCCAGTTATTTTTGTGATAGGACGGACAGTCGTATTCCTAACCCGATCTGTTGGTTTGATACCTAGAATACTCCGTTCCATAGGCCTCTGCTGATTTGAGAATTGGCTTTTAAAAGTGGCTCTTTCAGAACGAACATTGTGTGTGCCATTAATAATAATATTAGTATCATGTAACGGCCTTTTTTTAGATAACTTTAAAGAAGTTTTAATATGATCAGTTTTTGAAGGCAGTACATACAGACAGGTACAGAACATACAGATAAACGTTGCGTGTTTTAGGTATAAAATAATCTCAATACACATTTAGAGCTGCTTTGGACGTTCTTGTGTAGAATATAAACCTCTTATATCTAGGAAGCGAGTAGTACTCATAAGAGTTTCCTTTTTCATTGTTTCATGACCGACTGGTTATAAATATAATATGCGTTATAATATGCGTTCTAATAATATGGTCATATGTATACTGGGATATACAACATTATTTTTAGTATATGGCAAACCCGAAAAACGTGTCTAGTATTTTTATTTATTATTTATTTATTTTGTAAAGAATCTATGCACAAAATATAAAATATCATGAAAAATCACGAAGTTATGAGCTTGTTGTTACCTGATTGTCCGTACAAAAAGTTGGTTACCACTTAACACGCACAGCCGGCCGACCGTGTGCCGGCACACTGTGGCCTGTGTTGGGCGCATATGATTACGGATGTCTACTTAGTGTCGCTCGGTGTCCAACTTGTTAACATTATTTTTAGTATACTGCAAACCTGAATATACTTTGTCCAGAATAAGTAACTGAATCGATTCCAATAATTTTTATAACATGTTGTAAAAATTATTGGAATCGATTCAGTTACTTATTCTGAACAAAGTATATTGAGGGTTGCAGTATACTAAAAATAATGTTGTATATGGATAATGTATAGGATATCTATACTGCTATTTTTATACAGTATGATAAGCATCTGATATCAAAACCAAGTTGGTTTAATGTTACCTCACCCAACTTGCATGATGTCACTATCGTTCCATTAGGTACTACTTAAGAAGGTAAAATAATAAAAATTAAATGGGATTCTGTCTGCACGAGGTATTTAAAGTTTTCGAATGTGCATAGCCAACTGCGATTCAGAAACAGAATTCCTGAAAGAAATTCCTGAGCGAAGTTTAAGACTTCTTTTCGGAAGCGAAACGGGACACACCTGAATGAAAACACCAATGAATAAGTATTTGGTGACGTCAGAGTAGAATTCAGTTGTTTGACAAATAAGTTTTTTCTGGCAAGCAAGAACTATATAGTCTGTCTAAAGAAGGTTTAAAGTTAGCAAAGGATTACAAACAAATAACCTTATTTGCTACAGAAAGGAGTTTTCCGACTTCCATACGGGCAGAGTCACGGGTAGCGCTAGTATACAAATAAGCACATTATTGAAAACAAAATACCAATCTATAGATTTATTTTCTCAATTTGTTTTGTAACGAAAAGAAGAAATACCTGAAATGATTTATTGAAGTAGTCTGCTGACAAGACTGTGTGTGTGTGTTTGCTTCAAAAAATATACTTCAACATTTATGTGAAATTCCGATATACTTACGTAATGCCTAGACTAAAATAAAAATAGGTAAATAAAGCGTTGTGTTTATATGTCAACTATGGGATCATCCTACAGATTGGTCCATATTCAAACAAAGACTACCTACATATTCAATCGTCTTTCAAATTATACCTGTGGCCTTGATTTATAAAATGGTAGTCATTCAGTTGCTTCATTCTCTATGTAAGTAAGCTTAGAAGTAAATTATGACTCGAATTTTTGCAAAATGTTTCATTTCGTTTGGAGAAACTGAACAGATAAGAAGCAATTTTTTTCTTGCCTCAACAGAATACTATTTTAACAGGCGTGGGATACAACGCCCACTCATACTTGTCTTAGATTATACTATAAAATTTAAATAATACATCCTAGTTAACCTTGGTGATAACACGCCACAATCTGGAAACGTGATTTCCACCGAACGTACCACAAATCGAATGAGGGCCTCTACACAACTAGTTTCCATCTTCTAAATGTCAACGACTATTATTATCATCTTTACAGGTCATCAGGGGCTGACCCATGCCATCTGCAGCTCACAAATCACGCAACACATTTATGACTGACATAATATGTTAATATGTTTGTACGGCATAAATTCCACCCATTAACACCTTTGTAATTAGTGTACTTTTTTTTTTTTTTTTGAAAATTAATTCCGAATTCTATTTCTGGCTTCGAGATTGAACTTATAGCGGTCTGAATATAAAGCTGAATGCCACTGTTCAGCGTGTTTTAAATTTAAATATCGTGGAATAATTTCAAGATTGTATCCTGTAATTTAATCATTTTTGGCGGTTCACTATAATAAAATGAAAAATTATATTCGACGTCAAAGGTCAATGTGAATTTAAAACAAATCTATTGCATTAGATACCTAGATTATAGTTTTGATACAAAATCAATAAGTGATTAGGTATTAAACATTCAGAATGTTTCAGGGGTTAATATACTCATTTAAACAAGACACGTTTATCCAAAGCTACCAAAATATATATGTTTAAAACATATATAACGAATTTTTATTGGTACCTAATCTGAATAAATTCAACCAGTTTACTAAAAATAATATTCTTTCTATAAAAACTCGGCGTGACAACGATCAGGAGATTACCTCAGTCCTCATAAAAGTTTTAAATTAAATTTCAGAAAAAAAAAGAAAAGATGGATGGACGGTGTGAGGAATGATATAAAAGAGAAAGGAGTAAATGATGCCATGACGTCTAACAGGGAAGAATGGAAGAAGAAAACGTGTTGCGCCGACCCCAAATAAAATGGGACAAGGGCAGGAAGAAGAAGAAGAACTGTGAAAAAATGTCCTAAAATATTTTTCAGGCGCATTTTTACCAGTCACAAGTCTTAAAAGTCGTGATTAAAAATACATTTTCACTTGTTCCATTTCATTCCCTCACAACAATAAAAATAAATAAAAATACCAAAGATGCTACATAAATATTAGGCGCACCCACCTTAGTCACCGCCGAGAAAGTTCACCATACTTCCTGGAAACGCAACGGAAATGCAAGAATGCAGTACCTACTTAATCGGCACCTTGACCTAGAAGGTGGCAGACGTGGTAACACCCCTCCTCCGGCGGTTATAAATAGACGCTTACCTAACTTAACCTTTTTACCTTTCTAGGTGAACTATGAGCGTTTGTACTTTGTAATAAGGCTCCAAGTGACAAGTGGGCGTGTGATTGGTTAAAAATAAACTACAATTATAATGGTAGCCTTACTGCTGCCAATTATTACAATCGCTAAAAGAAGAATCATTAAGTTATTATGTTGTTTGGAGGCCTTGCAGTTTTAGTTTCGAAAGAAGCACATGTGCTCGCGCTGAATTTGGTTTGATTATGACTACCTATTTGATTTCTTTTTTTTTTGTATGCGGAAATTTCGCCGGTCAAAAGTGTTTACTCAAATATTGTGAATGTGTTGTTATTAGGTACAACACGAACGTGTGCTAACATTCTAGCGACTCTGTTACCTCTCATTAAGCCGAGACAGGGTTCACTGCTGGAAGCTATAGAAAAGAGATTTCTTATAATTTATTTATCTCTGGATGCGTAAAATGTATATACTAACAATATGACAGTTACGTAACATTATGTGCCCACATGATGTTTGTTTTGGCCTGAAGGCATAGTCTTGTAACTGTATACCTATACATGGATACCTAAAAGAAGATTTTATATAATAGTATTGGTAATAATGCCACGCGTAGTACAAAAGATGCCTGCATGTTACAAAACAATGGCACAATATCTACTAGAAATCGTTGATTGTCACTTGTCCACACATCAATCACTAAAAATGATTGATGTCATTGAAATGCTACAGTCATCCTTTTAATCTAAAGAATGTTGTTAGTACGAAACCAAAACCAGATGGTGTTACCAACGAACCTGTGGTACCTTAGAAACCCATCAACGCCACATTTAGCGTGAAGGTAGTGGATATAAAGAACAACGCCATCTTCATATTTCTACTAGAAATAATTAAATGAAAACACAACTTCTTGACTAAAATGACAAAGATGAGATAAAATTGACGTTTGACATTCAAATTAATTCCGATGCTAAAAAGTTCACGTATGTGTCGCCAGATGGAGCCGAGAAATAATCATTAAAACCTGTTGCTACCGGTGTCACGTTCGTTAATTAATGTTTCTTTTATAAAAAAAAAGAAAAATCAACATAATCTCATTTTTCTACTATAAAAGCTTGGAGCTAAAATAATTTACCACCATACTTCAACTACACACCAATACATCGATTAGTAAGCGCGGCTCTCCTAATTTGTGCCCTGCTACCTCCCCTACTACCACCAACCGGTGGCAATGGGCTCGCCCCCTATTACATGAGACTTTAAACATAACTGGAGAAATGTGAGTGTACTAAGAACACTTCTGCCTAATTCTTCGGGGATTTTTTTTTTTTTAAATTTGTGAAAAAAAACAGTACCTAGTTTATTAAGCATAAACAGTGTAGTCTTAAAATTGAACTTAACAAATACACAACATCCACAACATGTTCCAAAGATTACCATATTATACAGGGTGTCACTGGAAGTATGTATCAAATCAAATAGAGGCGTGGGCAAGGTCATTTCCAAACTTTTTAACCCTGAGAATGTCGGTGCAATCGAGGTCGGGTATAACTATCTGTGTGTCAAATTCCATCCAAATCCATTCAGCCGTTTGTGCGTGAAGAAGTAACAAACATTCAAACACACTCACAAACTTTCACCTTAAGAGGGTTCATGCGTTAGAGCCATGCTGGAGTCAAAATTGATGATTTCCGACGGACAATAAAACCATAATGTGTTTAATTTATAGATGAGATATTGACGTCATATTATTGGGAATTTTATAATCTAGTGCATGGCTGAAAAACATTTTCAATTTTTTGTTTAGTTTTCTCATCAGAACCGTTTTTATGCAAGCCTTTTTTAAAACTAGCGATCGACGGTATAAGCAGATGCTAGATATTAGTAAAACCATATATGACAAACTTATTACAACATTACTTTATAAAAAATAAGAACATTTTTTAGTGCATGGCTGAAAAAAAAACACGATTACTGTAAGTTTTCATTAAAGAAAAGTATATTCAAAAGTGTCAATTGTAGCCACTTTTCGAGATATTAAACGTGTTAGTTTAGGATGAAATCTGAAATATTTATATTTTTTTTTAGACCTAGTAAATTAAGACATTTATGTTCTAAAACATGGTTCAAATATTTTTTTAATAACTTATATGTTTATTTTACTATGAATTATTTAGTATTGCTATATAATCGGCGCGGATTCACGCCACCGCTCATTGCCGGCTGAGGCCTTTCAGAGACAGGACGTGTGTCGCTCCCATCGCTGCGTGTCGCGTAAAATATTATCGTACTTTCGCGAGTTTTTAGCGCGACTGGGACATATTGATACTTTTTATTATAATATATTTTTATTATATTACAGAACTTTGGTGAGTACATATTTTAATGTAATGGTATTCAATTAACTTAAGAAGATTAAATTAGACTTCTTTATGTATGTTCCGATTTTACTTTTTTTTAGATATGGCTAACAAAAGGCGCTATACGGGAATACAAAGAAAAAAATATGAAAATTTAGCCAAGGCTAATGAAGCTAAAAGGTAAGTTACCGAGGAGCCACTTTTTAACTATGTAACAGGTTATAGCCAATTCATATTTTTCTTACACGGGGATAGAATTCGTAATAATTTGCGTTTATACTGTCTTATAATCTCATAAACTGAATTGACCATTCTGGGGTTGTCAGTTTTGGATAGTTGAGAATATACCACTGAAACGAGGTGGGTTCTCTACTTATAAAAAAAATATCTATATTAGGTGTACTTAATTAGTAAACCATAAGAAACAATATTATACTCACTACTTTCTGAAGTCAATATAATTTTTTTAAATTACTTTTTGTCTAGGTATTTTTATGAAACACAGTAGTAATAAGATAAAATTAATATCCGATTCGTTGTTATAGGCAGAAAAGAGAAGTTCAAATATTTCAAAATGCTGTTGTAAGTTTTATTTTTTTTTACTTCTTCATATTTTATGGCAATTTTTGAGATTTTATATCTAAACAGACACGTGTTTCCTTTATTTTGAATTAGCACCTATTAAACCAAAACTAAATAACAAATTTCTTCGTTATTTATTTATCTCAAGCCGACAATCGATCGCCTGTCGTGGTGCTTCTTATGGTTTGTGTCAGTTCATATTATACTCTGCACATTATTTTCAGACTCAACAAAAAGAAAAAGTCACTGAAAAAACACTGGAAATTCAGGAAAACTTGCAGGCGTTACAAACGGTTCCAACTCAAGATCCTGACGCAGGAAATCTTGTAAGAATGACTTGGACATTTGTAAACATATTTTAGCACAAATAATACATTGTTGTGTCTCAAGCCGACAATCGGCCGCCGGACACGATGCTTACGATTTGTGTCACTAACCGACACAAACCGACCAACATGTTATTTTCAGACTCAACAAAAAGAAAAACTCAGTGAAATAACGCTGAAAATTCAAGAAAACTCGCAAGCATTAGAAACGGCTTCATCTCAAGATCCTGACGCAGGGAATCTTGTAAGAATTACTTGGTCGTTATATATATATTTTAGCACAAATAAAACATTGTTGTGTCTCAAGCCGACAATCGACCGCCGGACACGATGCTTACGGTTTGTGTCACTATGTTATACCTACATGTTATTTTCAGACTCAACAAAAAGAAAAACTCAGTGAAATAACACTGAAAATTCAGGAAAACTCGCAAGCATTAGAAACGGCTTCATTCCACTATACATAGAGTACTCACGGAGGATTTATGTCTGGTCAATAAAAGTGCAGTGTGGGTGCCCCACACTCTGAACACGGATCAGAAGGAGTTTCGTTATGAAACTGCGCGTAGCCATTTATCGTGGTATCGCCGTAAGAAAAATATACTTAATAGATTCATATGCCTTGATGAAAATTGGGTCGAATTTTATACTCCTCGTCAAAGACATCAGTCACGATGTTGGGTGGAACCGGGCACTTCAGCTGAACATTTACCACGTGCAGAGCTACATGAACGAAAAATACTACTAATAGTACCTATGGATGTCAGAGGCATTGCTTTTTGGAGAACTTATGATGAAAATACAACTATGACTGGAGAGCGATATAAGTCATTTTTAGAAGAAAATATTCCTATTTGGGCAGACGAACATCATATAACGAGTCCTATAATTTTACATGATAACGCCAGACCGCACAAATCAAAAATAGTTCAGAATTTAATTGAAGAAAAGTATGGATTGAAATTATTCAGCCGCCATATTCCCCGGATATGAATCCTTGTGATTTCAATTGTTTTGGCCATGTGAAGAGGAAATTGTCGGGTACTCGATACAATAGCAAAAAGGAGTTAGATATTAAACTAAAGAGCATTATTGATGAATTAAATGAAAGTGGTACTTTAAATGGTGTTCAAGATTTGCCAGCAGTCTGGGAGCGAGTGATTAATAGTGGTGGAGATTATTGATTAGTGTCACAAGGTTATATAGTATAGTAGTCAGTTTTTGTGAAATAATAATAATAAAAAAATATGACACTGGAAGTGGGATGACCTAATATAATATTAATCGTTGTAGGACTTTACATTTGTACTACATTTCTAACTTTTCACCCCTGATTAATATATATAAACTTTATAAAGTATCCAAAACTGCCTATTTATTTCACAAGGTTGTAATAAAAATAAGAATAGTAAATAAAAATCAACTAACGGTTAAATAAGTATCATTATACATAACTCAACGGATCAACATGGGTTAGTTTGACTATAATGACAGAGAGCACACCAACTCTACGCACACAGACACGCGCGCATCTGTGTGAGTGCAAAGAGCACTGGAATTACCTAAACTTGGTGCCGCGGATTTGGCGTTAACGCTCTTAATAACATTATTATATATATTGTGATACACCTCTTCCTAACCCTTCGGGGGGTATTCCCCGAAGGTTTAGGCAGATGTGTAGGTGTATAATATATGAGAGGTGAGAAGTGTATAGGTGTGCATCCATCAGGAACTAAATTATTTTCATCGCCTGATGTCCTCGACGAGGATGTGTTTATCATGGAGTCAAAGAAAGGGAAGAAGAATCAGGAACATTGACAATAGAATTTCTGTACCTAAATCATAATTGACGATTAAGGAATCTTAAAATATGATAGAACCTTCTATTTAGTTTCAGCCCACCCATGGTCATCCAAAACTTTCTGTTTTTATAAATGATAAAACCATGAATAAATAAAGGCCGCATCCTTGACCATTCCTCAACGCATATTTACATTATTGTTATCAAGTATTTCCGATTATGAAAGCTTTGCATACCTACCTTTTTAATTTCATCATCATCCCAATAAACAAAAATATGTGCAGTCTTCTTGCGTTAGGGTGTTCATCACACACATCACATAAAATAGATTTTATTGCACATCATATCTATTTGATAACAGCGCCGCGCGCCGGCGCATCTGTTGTCACTTATTTCGTAAAAACGAGAATTAAGTACGCATATCACAGACGCATGTTTAATATTGTAATTAGTATGTATTATCTGCTGCAATATTGCCAAATAAGGTTTCAAAACGCGTTAGTTGCTTTTAAAACTTAATTATAGGTTTATTGATACAACGCTATGTCAAAATCTCTCAGGGTTACTTACTGGCGCATGGTAGTTAGGGCGCTTTAACATGTTAACAAACATAATCAATGTTTTATTTCCATTACATTTCTATAGGTTAAAGCGTTAACATTTTGATGTAAGGCGATAAAATGTTCATTTCAATTAACATAACTGCCACCTCCAATTGAATGTCAGCAATACCAACAACAATAATTGCACACTGAAGTTGATGATAGGATAGCAATGAGGCTTTTGGTTTTCATGATCGTGATAACGAGTAAATGAATGTGCCTGTTGCATTGTCCTAGCCTTTCGTACCTACAGTTTTTGCTAAATTTTTTTTCTTTCCAAGCTCAGTGGCTTCTGATTAGAGAGGCCTATGTAATAATGATTATGATGATTAAGACTTTTTCTTTCAATGTATTAGTTATCAATAACTAGGACTTGGATGCAGTGTGTCATTTGATGATAGTGAGACTAGATCCATCCCCGCTAATAGTACCTAGGCTTAAGAAATTGTAACCATTCAGTATGATTATGCGACTGTTTTGGTGCTTAGAAGGTTGAGGAGCATAATCAGACTATAGTGTCCCCACTGTTGGGACCTGGGCCTCCAAACTCTAGTCCATAATTTGACTGGTTGACTGGTAGAGAATGCCTAAAGCATTACGTCCGAATTGGTACCTTTTTGTGTACGAAAAGTTTAAATAAATAAATAAATAATTTATATAGCCAAAAATTATGTTGTTTTTTCTTTTTACAGGACTCCTGAGGGACAATTCTCGTAATTTTTAAGAGTGTTCACAGTCTGATCTCAATCTGTCAAAAATACCTCTAATTTTCCTACATTTTTGACAAGTTTTTTGACATCGATTATCGCTGAGACTTGCAGACTTCAAAAGTCGAAGATTTTCGCTGAGGTTGCGACTAGATTTTGAACATTGTTAATTACGGGAATTGGCCTTCTGGTAGGAGGTAAGGATTAAGGGAAAATGCAATCATTAATTTTTAGATTTTATATTTACATCATACATAACAGTTTATGTACACAATAAAAAGGTATAAAATAATGAATTTCTAATAGGCGTTTTAAGTATTCCATAATAGAGCAATGGACCTTGTCTATTGAAATATTAAGGAATACTTTATCATTTAAATTATAATACATTGAATAGTGCTTAACCTATAATTCAAACATGAATTTACTTTTCAGGCTGGGGAGGTGCGGTGGCGAGGTATGCCAGGGCGCGCTGGATGGCCTCCGGGATCGGGGGAGGAGTGGGGATATGGGCACCCTGTGGCTGGAATCCATTTTCGTCTGCGATGTATGTCAGCTGGATGTTGCTACCGTCCTCACTGGGGTATGAGAACTGTCCTCCCACCTGCAGGGCAGGCTCTTCGGCGCCGATATCCTTAAGGGCTCCCTTCTCGTCAGCCTTAATACCGTTGCCGGTTTCGTAAGCCCACGAGTAGGAGCCATCGGGGTTGATTTCGCTCACTTGCTTCACGATCGGGATAGGTTCAGTTGGGCCTTGAGGTGCGGCGAGGGCGACAGCCAAGAAACCGAGGAAGACCTGGAATAAACGAATTGTTATGAATATTTTATATTACCACTTAACTTTTACCATGAGGGGTGTTTTTTTATTGAAAGTTTAAGTTTATTTTCTGTTTTCTGGAAATCCCATTCAGGTATTCCACACAACACTGCGATCACAAGGCACTTTCTTTTAGGTATCCAATGAATGAATGCACTATCACAACACTTACAATGGTTTTCATGTTTGTGTTTGTTTGTCGGTGAAGGCACTAGACAATGTTGATCTAACAGTGTTATCGGTATATATACGGACGGGTCAATATGCCGCCTACCACCTCTGGATGGTATTGCACCATTGGACACGTCAGAATAAATTCGACAAAATATGTGCGTGCCTACTGTAGTCAATGCGCTTGCGTGATATTTGCAGCATCATGTTTTAATCGGCCCTCAGTTAATTCTTTGCCTTTTGATGCGATAGGACGTTCAGCAACGAACTTATTAAAAATCATGAATTCGTAGTCCATTCCTAAATTAAATAATATCCGGAATGGAAGTCCCCAAAAAAGTGGAAATTATTTTTCAAATAATTTGAACGATCAATTGTATTGTGCTTTCTTTGTAGAGACGCCAGCACATCAAGCTACCCGAAACTGTCAATTTTTTCCAATCAATTTTGAACCTTATGCTGTACCGATAAAGTTGAAAATCAAATGGAAAATCAGATGGAGTTGTATTAAAGAAATTTGATAGATTGTAGTAGCTTGATATGCTGACGTGTGTACAATAAATTTGCACATTCTTTACGTAAAGGTATACTGAATACTTTTAAACAGGAAAATGTTTCATAAATACTAAGATATCGCAAATATCATGTGCTTAATCTATTTTAAAATATATCTTTACATGTATGTAGTTGTATTTCAATTGAAACAAAATTGTTGTTTATAAATCAACCTTATAACAAGTGGCACATTGATTGATTTACCGTTTCTGAACAAAATTACTGTTATAGAACTGTCGATACACAACACCACACATTACTTTCTTATAAATCCACATAAAGTTTTCTGGTCCTACAACGAATCCCGTTTACACATATGTTTCTGGGTGATTAGGTAAACTCTACAACATAGAAATGAATAATATGAATAACATGTTTGTAGAAAGATAATTTTATGCAATAATTCCAATAAAAATATGTCCTAAAACATTAGAACACAATAGTTTACCAGTTTTACGAAACCGGTGATACAAGGTCGTCTCATTATAAGACTGTAGGTACGCAAGTATAAATAACTAATCAAGTAGGTTTTTACAATATATTGTGAAGATTTTGGGAGATGATAAAATAGTCTTTTGTAGAAAAAAAAGACGTTAATGCTTGAATTGTAAGCGGTAACGATACTAATATTGAGCATAGAGGTAAAGGTTCCTAAATCAATTTATATTTACCAACTTTAGAGTATCCTGCTAGGAATTTTAATTAAAATGTTACTGATAATCAAAAGGTCAATATCAGATTATCGGTACGAATGTCTGTTTGAAGTAAATTACTTCATTTGAAATAATAGCTATGCTCACTTGCGATATTATAGATAATTGATTAGCACGTCTGTACGAAGGCCATGTATGATGGGGCCTATTTTGTAAGACCTTCATGTCGATTCTGTAAAAATTTCACCGTGAAAACTTGTGTGGAGTGAGCTGTCAGTGTCATCCCACTGATGCTAGGGATTGACTAAGCAAACATCTACAATCATAATCGAGATATTAATCATATTTTTATACTAATTCTATTGATAATTTTATATAATTACAAAACTAGTATTTTAGTTGTCAAAACACTATTATTTTGTGGGGTTTTAAAATAAAATAGCAACACAGAAACTTAGTCAGAATATCAAATTGTTTTTTTTTTCTCCTTTTCCTAGATTAAAACAAATTAAATTTTAAATTGGCATAAAAAATATTATTAAAATCTCGATTATGATTGTAAATGTATTCTTGGTCAATCCCTAGTATCAGGTGGGATGACACTGACAGCTCACTTCACGCTCACTTCACCTAAGTTTTCACGGTGAGATGGTTAGAGAATCGCACTGCAGTATGAGGTTATTTATTACTTTAGGCCAAAATTCCTTGTTCATCACTAATACAAAAATTCGGACAATTAACTACCACAATTAAACGGTACAAATATTGCAAACTTTGGGCAACTACTGTCACAACAATATAATTTGACAAATAGGTATAGCGCTATTAGATAGAATAACAATTTTCGACATATTACATAAAACCTTAAGTGACAGAAGCAGTGGAAGTTACAGACCCGACTATTTTCACCATTTCTACGTTATTTGATTAATTTTAATGAAAATCATTTCTCTTAGCCAGTTATTGAAGGGCTTTCCTGAATTTATGTAGGTAAGACATAAGGTATATTTGGTAGTCAAGTAATTAATGAATAATAAATAATTCACTAAACACGATATAAATATAAATATCAAATAATATCATATAAGTCATAATTTAATTGATAGGTAGTTAAAAGCTTATGAAACACTTATTTTGGATTTATTTGAAATTATAACGACAAGTAGTTTCCGGTTTAAATTTTATTTATTTATTATTTATTTATTTTATTATTTATGTACACACACTAGTAGCGTTCTAAGTAGGTTGATATTTTTGTAATCGTTAAATATTATAATAGACCCATTTTTTTTTTTAATTTAAACAGGCTTTCTCAACCTTTAAGGTGGTAAGCCAAAATCACACAAACATCATCATTTAGTCAAAAAAAATCATATGCATCACGTGTATGTACTATTGATACGTTTCCTAAGAGTTATTGCTGTGCCAATATTTATTTAATATACTTTTTATGTTTATTGATAGTACACGAGGCAAACTAAGAATACCACATGGCAAATATTAGTCGTTTGATATTTTTTAACGAGATTTAACTGTAGTTAACGTAAGTTTTATTCCATGCCTACTCCAATAGCTAGGCCATTCATAAAAATCCAAATAAAATAGGCTTAAAGTTGAAATTACTCAAAATATGCGAAAAAGGTCAGCGAAACGATTCTGCATATTCGTGAGAGATAGCGCGTCAATGCTGCTGCTAAAGTTTGAAACCCGATTTACATTGAGTAAACCATCTAACATGTTCAAATTTTGTAAAAATTACGAGTAATTTCTGTACTTACACCTACTGTATTTTTTTTTATATCTTATTGTTTTTGCATGCTGTGTCTATCGCCTAATATTGTGCACTTGGCTTGTATGTTTGCTTGACTTTGCTATAACCAAACCTGAAATCGCGAAAAAAATCAGCTGTTCCCTACCTTATGTTCGCATAGCTCGTCAAAATGTAAGGAACAGCTGATTTTTTTTTCGTGATTTCAGTTTAGGTCCCATAGTAAAAGTTGTTCATAATAATGTGCGTTATTATCTTGTATATCTACATATACAATAAAAAAAAAATTATACGTGTTTGTAATGTCAAAATTTCACAACTACCGTCCCACCGTACATATATACTTTCATATATATTTAGTAAAAATGCATATGAAAGTATATACGGTACTTGTAACATATTTTTAACGTGTTTCTGTTTGTCCGGTTAATACCCGAAAAGGCTGGACCTGTTTTGACGGGACTTTCACTGGCAGATAGCTGATGTTATAAGGCGTAACTTAGGCTTTTATTTTAGAAAAAGAATCAGGGTTAAAATAATTAAAACGTTTTCCAATATGCACGAGAATGAAGTCGCAGACACAGCTAGTAATAGTATTCTAAATTAGCTAGTAGTAGTATAATAAATATTCTTAAAAATTTACTTCTGTTCCGATTTTAATTAAACATTTAGCTGAATAAGCAGCAGCTGCTTTCTTTGATCCCATTTTCACACGGTTAGAAAAAAAGAAAACAAAAGAACATTGGATCGATATTCTGTTCTTAATCATTCTGTTATAAAAGTGCTACAAGTTTAACTTTTGAGCCGTAGGCTTAGCCAAGTTGACAATCTACAAGCGATAACGCTAGTAGAAAACTAATCAAATGTATAGGAATGACATCATCTCAACGTTAAGTCACGTGGTCAGAACAAACGAATAGAAAATTCGTAGCCATGTTTACTCGTTCAAAATTGTAGAATGAAATGTAATCGTTTCTACAACGTTGATCGCTACATCCCATACAAATGGTAGCCATGTTACAATTTTGACAAGCGCTAACGAAACGATATCGAAGTTTTTGAACGATAGCTTAGCGATCGCCGAGACCCAAGAGTTAACGATAAACAAATGACGCCTATTATGATACAGCTGTGTTAGTGTGTTAAGACCGAGAATTATAAATATTTATTTACCATAATTTTGGACTATATTAGCCATCTAACATTTAAAATGCATACTTTAAATATGTTGTGTTGCGCTAATAATGAAGTGTGGCTTAGGCGCCAAAAAAGAGACATAAATCGTCAGTGCACGGAGACAATAATCCAAGTAAGAGCCATGCTGAGATGTTTATTGAATAGGTTATAAGATTATTTTAAGCTTTAATGAAATTTTATTTACATTCCCTAGTTATAAATAATAATTGAATTAAAATATTTAATTGATCATATAAATATGAATAATAAGTTATTGATAGTATTTTGAAAATGTCTAGTTAATTTTATGTTAATTTTATGTTCAATGTAATGTAATTAGATATTATATTATTAATAAAACAGCTTTATTATTACAAATAAGTTTATTATTGTTTTTATTAAAAACACTAACATTCAAGAAGTGGCGTGCACGGTAAGAAGTAAGGATTTTTCAGTTATTCAATACTTTGTATTTACAATTCACTCAATAACTACATTTTAGGTATTTTTTGTTACTTTACATAAAAAAACAATTACCTACAGTTACTGTACATAAATATTGGTTTCATTCTTACATTTCAAGTGTAAATTAAAATAGGTTTTGTTTTAATATTACAAAAATATCAATTATTATACTATTAAGAGTATAATAATTTACGATTTTTGCAATTTGCAGCTCAGTGTCTGGGTGTACGTTGATCAAAATATAATTCGCGACTGTAACAAATACGTATTTACAGAATTATAATCATTAGAATAAGTAATACAACTTCTTAAGTTAGTATAATCCTAAATGTCAAGATTTCGCGAATAAGGGATCTGTCGAAGGTAGTGATGATGGTCTCAACTGTGTTAAAATTTCTATCAAATTGTCTACAGTAGCAGCTAAAGGACTTCAAATAAGATTTAGCTTTTCTTCCATTCCAATTCTTCTCGATTCCAATCGCAACCTTTCCATCTCCCTATCGTGATATTTTTTTTCCCAGTCTGCCTCTAGTTGTAGCCGGCGATGCTCGACAGCCACGAACTTGCTCGTGGCTCGTTCGAGGGGCGTTTGTATTCGCCGTGTGCGCGCTCGAAGCAGCCCACAGCGCCACTGCGTGGATGTGGTGGGCGACGGGCTAGCCCGATGCCGTCGCCGCTACGGAGCCGCCCGTGACGTGGACGTGGTAGGCGACGTCGCTGACGGCGTCGGCGCGGACGCAATGCCGGGCGTCGTCGTTAGCACTGGTGGTGGAGGATGGCATGGAAGTTCTCCAGCGAGAGTAGGTGGCAGTGAAGGACAGGCGAGATGCTGGTGTTGCTGAGAATAAATAATTACAGTCATATATTAAAATGTGCCCAAATGAATTATTTAGCCAAAACATTGAATATTAAAAAAAAAAAATTAAATGTACCTTGTATATAACCAGAAGGAATGAAATCCAACATAATTGCATCTGTGGCAGAAAGGGACGGGCAGGCAATATGTACAGAATCTCTGGTCGGTGGTGATAGAGAGTTTAGCTGTGATGGTGGCGCCTGAAAAATATGTGGAATTTAAATTAGAAAAAATACACTTCACACAAGCAACGAAAAACTGATATCAAAGCCTCTCCAATTCCAGCTTGACCAATGACAGCAGTCAAACCCATTATGCCCAACACTCTCCCTTCTGAACCAATTAGAGTTTGTTTGCTGCTTGGACTACCACCAGTACTAGAAGACTCACAACATCTTCCCAAGGCTTTTTTCTTTCTTTTAGTTTTCCAATCTGCCCACACTTGAACTTAAACATTCATGCATGTTTTCATCAATCATTTTCTAGTACCTATATGAAGTAAACTGATTGTTGTATGTACTTCATCTTGTAGAATACTAAATGTTAATAATAGGAAACCAAATAATATTTTACAGTGGTTTGTGTGAGAGTCTTACTTTCTTCCATTTGTCCAATGGCTGTATTACTCCTCCAGCAAGGGAGTTTAGTAACTCTCCCAGTTCCTGCCATAGTCGGTCAGCTTTTATTCGGCCTTGGGGCCTTGCTGGGGCCTCGTTAATTCGCCATTTATTTATTTATTTTTATAGCAATTGCTTGCTGCACTTACAGTCAACACCAAAGCGCGCAGCAAGCCAACAACATAAGATTTAACTAAAAACAAAACTATTTCAGAGAAACAAAGGGTCTATTGATTAAATAGAGTCAAACACAATTGTTTTGTTTGTTTCTTACGTATTAGTTCATGTCGCATATCACGTCATTGTTTACGTTTCAAACTTTCAAGTATGATAGATTATCAAATAACAAAGGAAGATATTTACGAAATAACTCATAATTTACGTACCTTTCCATGAATTCCAATAAAACTGCGAACTGTTTTGGGCTTGCTCAAGATCTAGATTCCATCCTATAAAAGTTATCACTTCATTTAAGGTATCTTTCATTCATATGCAGAATCATATCATAACATTTCGAGACACAGTAATGTTTAAAATTACATTCCAAACTGTGATTTAATAATAAACCAAATATAAGGAGAACTTTACCTTATTTCGCTTACTTTCTAAACTTTATTTGCCCGCGCACTAAGTACACAGTCTGACTTCGACTTAATTTGACTTTTGTAATAACGCTCACCATAGACTAAAGTATAGGTTTTTTCTAGAGACGTTGACGAATGAGCGTTCTACTCAGTCGTGTCAACATGGCTACCAACTTATCGTTTTCTAAGATCGCTTACGCCGAGGCGTTAACGATTGTAGAAAGAGATTCGATACGAAACGTTTGTAACTTGGCTAGGCCCGCTGTTATTTTTTTTCAAGCGTCATTGTTTTTTCAACTTCAGTATAATGTATGCACTACATTTTATAAACATTACAAAGTTTCCCGCTGCCGCGTCTGCCGCATCTGTCGCGTCACGAATAAAATATCTATCGTTTCGAATAGCCTTTTTATTGACGGGGCTTGTGGCTAAGTAATAACAGCTGCACGGGTCGATCGATCAGGTTAAGCTACGCTTGCCGTGGTGACCATCTTCACATACCAAGACCCCTCCGTGCCTCGGAAAGCACGTTAAGCCGTTGGTCCCGGCTGTAATTCATGGATCTTTGACAGTCGTTACGGGTTGTCAGTAACCTGAAACTCTGAAAACCAGTCTTACCAAGCGGTATCGTATTAACCAGTAACTGGGTAGTGGATGTCAGATAGGCAGTCGCTCCATGTAAAATACTGGTATTCAGCTGCATCCGGTTAGACTGGAAGCCGACCCCAACATAGTTGAGAAAAGGCTAGGCAGATGATGATGTTTCGAATAGCCTTTTTCTAGACGATCTGCTATTTTCCGTTTATACTCACATTGCCGGTAACGATAACAAAATAAAGCAATATCCATATTTTTTACATTTATTCCAACTGCAGTAATTGTTAGTTTTTATTTCAGCCTAACATCCATTTCGAATGCTATAACAACATTGTTTGGAACGACCATTTAATTCGTTTCACTGGTCCATAACCTAATGTATGGTTTTATGTTTCTTGTTTGTAGGTACAGTGTCGGCTGAATCATGTGGTGATGATTGTGATTGTTATGAAAAGTTACAACACAAATGGGAATACTGAATCTTTTTCAGACCATCTTTTCTTCTTTGCCTTACTTACCAAAGGAATAAATTAATTAATTAACTTTTAAGAGTTCCTAGGTACCGCGAGGGCTGGGTCGAGGTGGCGCGGGAAAAGAGTTCCTGGAAGGATTTGGCCTATACTGTCACACATCTTGGCAAATGCCTCCCCTTTTGCCCAGCTGTGTGACAGTATAGGCTAACAAAACAAAAAGTGTTCCGACTTAGGCACGTAAATGTTTATTTTTTTCTATTATTTTTGATGATATTACATTTTGACAGTTCTTTAATGTTGGCTTTCGAATGATAACGATTTATTACCGACACGAAATGTATTTAATTTCTCATTTTAAAGTTAAACTATGTGGCCTACAACTGTTTGTCTCAACTATGTGCCAATCTCATTCAAAGTCTTATTCACCTTGCGCCATGACCTTTCGACACTTCAGATGTGCGTCCGCGCCGATACTCATTAATGTTTTTTTATTAATTACATAATAAGTTTGGCAACAGAAGTTAGTTTGATAACTTCAAACTTTATTCTTCAACGTTTAATTTGGTTGACATAAAAATATGTAAAAAAAATAATACAAGCAGTTGCCTAGTTTAAAAAACATCGTATTCATCATCAAAAAGTGAAATACAGCTGGGTGGTAACTAAACAAAACTCAAGGAGCTTTCCTGCTCGTAGTTATCATACATATCATTTAAGTGTATGATAACTACGAGCAGGAAAGCTCCTAAAGGCTATGAGTTGGTAGGATATAAAGGATCGAATCCTTTATATCCTACCAACTTACCCAGAGTTGTCAATACTGTGATACAATCTAGCGCTTCTCTTTAAATGCTCGTTGATTGGATTAACCACGATAGATTGTTAACGTCATTACCAAAATGTATGCATAAACACTGGGTGTGGTGATTATAGCAATTAACGGTTATTGCAAAGATAATGTCAGGGGTAATCGGTCACACTGCAATATGCTGTTTAAATATTAATGTTTGCAACGACTTTATTACGTAGTTATCCAATTTTAAGACTTTTGCGCTCTAACGTATTTTTTTAATATACTAGGTACATTTGCCAGCACATTAAGCTACTACAATCTGTCGAATTTCTTCAATAGGTTTTCAACTTTATCACTAAGGCATTAGGTTCAAAGTTGATTGGGAAAATTAGACAGTTTCGGGTAGCTTGATGTGCTGGCTTTTGTACCTACCTACTGTGACATTCAATAAAAAATATCAAGGAATTCCCCTACTTTATATTCTGTCTATAGTGTATATTTTTGCAAATGTGCGTTTATTCAGCTGATACGTACCTACTTAAAATTAATTAGATAGCAGCGGCCAGTTTGGCCGGTTCCTAAAACAGTTCTTATACAAATTATCAGCTGACCTTCACGTTTCCACTTAGTTCAAATAAGAAAAGAGAGTAAAATGTATTTTAAATGAGAATCAGCTATTCCGTGGCTAGACTAGTTCTATTAATGTATTTATCATTATAAAGTCTCAAAGTATTATTCAAATTCGATTCAGTAGATACAAAAAAATAAAACTTGGGATTTAAGTGTTTCGTTAGCTTTATTCATAGTAGAAAATTATAAAATACACATCACTATATATGATTTTGAGTATTGTTGCATCAGCCAACATGAAATCTATTGTGGGGAAGCAGCTCCCTGTGGGGGCGCGGCGGTGGCGAGGTAGGCGAGGGAGCGCTGGATGGCCTCGGGCACCGGGGGCGCGGTGGGCAGGTGCGCGCCCGACGGGTGGAAGCCATTCTCGTCAGCGGTGTACGTGAGATGAATGGCATCACCATTCTCGCTGGGGTAAGAGAACTCTCCCTGCACCTCCAACGCATCGACATCTCCGACCTTCTTCAGCTCTCCCTTCTGATCAGCAGAAATACCATTGCCAGTTTCGTAGGCATATTGGTATGATCCGTCACCGTTGATCTGACTGTCATCCTTCACGATGGGGATGGGCTCGGCCGGGGCTCCTTGTGGGGCTCCTTGAGGGGCAGCGAACGCCACGGCAAACAGCATGCAAGCCAACACCTGTCACAAAAACTATGGTTAAACGATGCAAATAAATAATCATACAGAATATTACTAGTAGTTAATATTCTGTAACGTGCTGCGTTAATCGATGAATTTTAAAATAATTTATATATCAAAACCCATTCGAATTTGTATATATCGTTTAGTCCACGAATGTAATGGTCTGTAGGTATTGATGAAGCACAACACTGAACTCGGTTTCATACCAACGTCAATCAACTTATTTTAGAAAACACTATGTTTTGTTGGAAACGTAAAGGAAACTTTTAAAGCACAGAATTTGTTATCACTTACAATAGATTTCATTTTGTAGTGTTTGGTGATGGTGGTACAAGCAGTGATGATAACTGTTGTCGACTGATGCTTTCAGTCCTGAAAATTTGAGTTTTTATAGTTATCATAATTTTCCCACCTCCCTGCATTCTAGTTTCACAATTCATTGTGATGTCGTAAAATCTATGAGATAAGTAAACACTGGATGCATTACCTCGCCTCGTGTATGTCAACTTGGCCTGCGTCGTAATGGTAAACAACAAACATAACGGATCCTCCATTTGCGCGGCCTTAGTAGCGCAAGCTTCGTGCTGTTTGCACAAAAGATTTACATTCATACAAATTGGCAACTATCCACGGCCGAATTTGCCACAGTTACTCAAATTCTCAAAAGTAGGTATCACACGCCAAGCATCCAGGTATTATTACTTTTCTTGGAATTCGTTTCAATAGTTGACATTTCCAAAACGAATTAATAATATTATCTATTTTTATGAGTAGACATATCATGTTTAATAGGCAATAAACTAGTATAATTATCATACGTATGTACACGCGATCCGACGGTTTTCGAGGTGAAGTTCACGAGGCGGGTGCGTGATAGCAGAATTTCTTCAATGGCTCGTGGCGAGCTTCAAGTACCTAGCGTACTAACGTACAACGTCATTACGTAAAGCTCTCGAGGGGATCCATGACACACCGATCCAATCAAGTCTATAGTTTCGCCATCGTTTGAGCGCAAATAATGAGCATGGTTATTAACCTCTCTACCTATTTATGACGTATAGCTAGAGATGTGTAACTGTAATGCCTGTGATTATTTGAAAGGGATACGCTATCTGGTTAGTTCATCTGCCTGCCTTTTCCCAACTAGTTAGTTGGTTGGTTGGTTGGTTGGTTTGTTGGTTAGTTAGTTGTTAGTTATTAAAGTCAATACGAATAAGAATAATGATCCAAGCAAGCCCGTCTGGCACATACACTCCTGTTTAGTATGGAAATTAACTGTGGAGGAAATAAGTGTAACAACAATGTACTTACAAATCTGTGGAAATAACCTATAGACAGACGTATATAAAATAAGCTTAGTATTAATTAGCAGCTACGTCAATCTGTGAGCTATCGTATGATGTACCAAATTAATGTGTTTTTCCAGAACAAATTTAAAAGACTTGCTTGTCTAGTTCAAGTTCGCCAATAAATACAATCATAAATAATAGTAGTAAAAATAGAACAAAGACAATAAAACTATAAGGTTACCAATCCATAAAACTAAAATTGTAAATTGATAAAATAACGTTATCCGTATCGTAAGTGCTGTCTTTATTTTATCAATTTGCAAAAGCTGGGATGGTGGTACATTCTAATTTCACTAGGTACTTTCAATGTTTTCTTTTTTGACACTGAGGAGTTTATTTGACCATCTGTCTTCACCGACGACGGTCGTTTCGGTGACTACTATATTTTGTCCACGAAAATATTCAATACATCTTCTTCAAGGTAATATTTTCGTGTATTCATGTGGCTTACCTTCGAGCAGTGTGTCCTCCCCGTAATGGTCTATGGCTCAGAGACTTGGACGCTCACACAACAGATCATACACTGCAGCTGCAAGTCACTCAGAGAGCAATGGAGCGTGCTATGTTAGGTTCATAACTTCGAGACCGAATTGGGAACACGGAAATCCGAAGAAGAACGAAACTTACCGATATAGCCGCGGTGATTACGCAAAGAAAGTAGAAATGGGCGGGCCACATAGGGCGTAGAACAGATGGCAGATGGGCTAGAACAGAGCTGGACTGGAGACCGAGATCTGGTAGTAGAAGTGTGGGCAGACAGCCAATGAGTTAGACCGACGACCTGGTCAAGATTGCTGGACGACTCTGGCTTAGGAAGGATAGAGAGAAGAGTGGCGTGCATCGCAAGATGCCTACACTCAGCATTGGGTGGCGAAAGGCTGAAGAAGAACAAGAGATGCGATTTACTCCAGTGACACAATTTTATAAATGCAGGTTTATCCCTGTTTTTGCACTACCTGAAACTAGGTAAATAGCATTCATGTGGTGACATGTATTAGTTTCATGCCATAATTATGTTACAAAAGTACTTACATTTCAATGGTAAGTGCTTACTCACGCTGACTTATAAAATCTCAATCATTTGAAACTGTCAGTGTCGGATCAATACAGCCTACGTTATTATGCAAGTGATACCTTCCACGGTAGTCTTTATGAATAGGTATTCAGACAACAAAAGATTTCACTCCTATCTCTTATGTAAATCGTATTGTAGACACTTTAGTGAATAGAATGTCTTCAGGCAAATTCTGATATTGCTGCATTAACATCTATTAGTTGGGAGTGGCCTACGAGTGACTTATGTATGGCTATGATAATTTGATGAAGTCATTTGACATTTAAAGCTCCAGTACATATTTGTTCGACTAACGATTTTTTTTCTTAAGAATTATTCAGTAGTTTTTTTTGCAGCTTTACACGTCTCATCCCGTTTCGTGGAAGCAGTAAGCTCTACAAGTCGTGCCGTGAATATCGGTCGATTGATTAGCATCTAAATGTAGGTGTACATTTAAATAGCTAT
This sequence comes from Eremobia ochroleuca, assembly GCA_949629135.1. Classification (NCBI taxonomy): domain Eukaryota; kingdom Metazoa; phylum Arthropoda; class Insecta; order Lepidoptera; family Noctuidae; genus Eremobia; species Eremobia ochroleuca. The sequence goes on from OX451388.1 coordinate 12,097,584, forward strand.
ATTTGCAAAAAGTACTAGTTTATACTTTACTCATCTAATTATACTTGGAATGTGGAAGGTACCAAACATACTAAACGTCGTCGGTATTCGGTAGTCAGGTTGCAACTATCACTCAAGTAATGAATAACGTACAAAGTAGGTAATTACAGAAGTCAAAAAAAAATTACAGCATTTATTTCAAATAGGCACATATAAGGCACTTTTGAACGTCAAAATTAAAATTAAATTAAATAATATTAAATAAAATTAAATAAAAATGATTCTAGTCGCTCCTTTCAAAAGAAGGATGGAGAAGAATGGGCAGTGAACTCCACCGTTAATGTTGTAAAATATTTTATAATATTTTTTATACGTTAATATACGTGAAGACGATTCACCCAGAATAAAATTACTATATCACAATAGGTATGAGAACTAAAAATGAAGCAATGACGGAAATAAATTAATAATGTGATAGATATACGGTGCTCAAAAATCTTAAATTACTTATTTTATTTCAAACAAATATTTACATTCCTTAAAAAAATGACTTAACATACTGACTGTACCAGGTGCACTGCCATAGGTAAGTATATGTAGCGTTACCAAACGGGTGGTACCCCACATATTTACAAGCATTGTAAAAGTAGACGATTTCCCTAAAAAAAAAAAATAAGTCCACTGACTTGTTACATGTTTTTACTCATTTCTGTCTTCGTTAGTTAATCACAGATTATAAATCAATGTCACATAAAATAATAAATTTAACAATTAAATTAGCAACCAGTTTCATTTTGTCTAGTCCATGACATACAGCTGCTTGTTTTGTATCATCTATCAATGTAAACTCAAGAACTACTTAATAGATGTTTAAATAGAGATTTAATATATAGCTGAAGATAGCTATTATTATCCTAAGATTAATTTAAAGGTCAAAAGATGAAATATCGCTTTTGAAAAAATCGGGAAGGAGAAGGGATTAAGGGATTGAAAAGTTTTACATAATATACAACGTGTAACGTTAAATGCGCAAAACCTCAGACACCCCAACTGATTTTTAATTCAATTGACCTATTTCAGAGAGAAAATAAGTCATTAAAAAAATTGTAAAGCTTTTATGTGCTGTTTTAGTTTTACTGGCCATTCTGATCGTTTCTTGCGTCTGCGACGACGCTTTATCGAATGAGGAGTCGTCACCGGGCCGTTGCGCCGAGCTGACATTGGGTTGCTTGACCTATTAATAAATAGACAAGGCAACGTTTTTAATGAAGATTTTTTGAAAAATGTGACCTATATTAAAAAGTGGTTCAATTAATTTCTGCTCGTTATTCTGATCAAACTATTTTCAGGTTTAGCGCATTTAACGTTACGCGTTGTATATTTAATACCACGTGGAGGTATTATTACCTACCTACTTACTTCGTGAGTACGCCTATTAAATACTTCAGTTCTATGCTAGAAACAAGTGTTTACCTTTGCAAAAGTGCTTCGGCAACGTGATGAAGGCAATTTTTCGTAGTAAAACGCAGCTTAGGATAGGACTTTCGTCAATATCAAGTCCTAGCCTGAACATGATACAAACAAAACGAAAAGTAAAGTAATCATCATGCTTATGCTAATAGCGGGTCACTGGTTGGATAGGAAGTTTTTATTATTTTTATAAGTTATTGGAGACATTAAAAATAATAAAAATGTCCAACCCGGATACAATCAGGATACAAATCAATGATAAAACAAGTTAATAACAAAGCAATATGTATTTAAAACACCAATCAGGTCAATGGGTTACGCAAGTACAAAGTTTAACCTTCACAACTAGGCACGATGCACAGATCAGGCATATTTTGGGTATTCTCCGATGTTTTCCTACCTGTTTGTAGCATGGCGACGATGGGCGAGCGACCTTGACACGGAGGTGCAGGGAAAGTGAACAGACCGGTTGTTGAGCAAGGGGTCGCGCCGAACGAACTTCAGCCGCTTAGGAGTCGAACACATGTGATGCTTTTAATATGGCAGTTCGGATGGTATTGGAATGATGACCGTTTCAGAAACGGTGACGGTGTTGCGTTTTAATTGGTTTTGGTATCCTATGGATGGCTTGTTTTTCCTCATACTCGAAGGTCACAATAGATTGGAAATTCTAGTGGTTTACGTATAAGACTTGTACCTTTTGTTTAATGCCTAAGACTTATCGGCCGTTATCGGTTCAATCAAATCTTCATAGCTTAGTTAATGAACCCATTTAATTTCTGGATGTTTACAGCTAAATTGCGGAGCCTTCTAAAGCCCGACCCTTATCAGATAATAATAAATAATAATAATAATAATTTGTTTATTTTTACACAGAGAAAGGAAAGAAAAACTTACATAAGCTCAGTGGATAAAATGTTGTACAGTAATGACAATCAAAAAGGCGAACTTCTGCCTCCTAAACTAGGCAAGGAACCTGTGTTTTAGGAGACAAAGATGCTACCTTCAGCCTATAATGTTCCTATTTCTGGGACACAGGCCTCCTCTCTGTGAGAGGGAGTGGGCCGTAATCTACCACTCGGGCCCAGTGCGGGTTGGTAGTTGTCACATGTCTTCCAATTTTTGGTTCTAGGACATGCCGGTTTCCTCACGGCGTTTTCCTTCAGCGTTTTGAGAGCAGAGGTGATGATATAGTTTACACAAAGTAAAGCGCCTGTCTGGGTTCGAACCTACGACCTACAACTCGTAAGTCGCGGGAGTAACCACTGGGCCACCACTGTTCTTGAGATGCTACCTACGATTTGCAATTTGTCAATATTGCAATTTTTAAGGTTTCACTATGATCTGAATAGCATTGCAATAAGAAAGACCTACTACGATGCTACGAAATAATTACAATTTAATAATCGTGGGAAAACAAAAAAATATTATTATGTACAGACGCCAGCACATCAAGCTACAACAATGTGTCAAATTTCTTTAATAGATTTTCAACTTTATCGCTAAAACATAAGGTTCGAACTTGATTGGGAAAATTTGACATTTTCGGGTAGCTTGATGTGCGGGCGTCTGTACATGTATTTATGTGTGCAATTACTTTATCATTGAACTTATAAGCTTAAACTAAAATACGCTTAACTCCAACTCCTTATACATTTAAAATACTTGACGCTTCTCGAACGCGAAACATGTGTCCATCGCGGCGCAAGCGCAGGGTGTAATTACCATTGACAGCCAGTGAGCCGATAATCACCACAAACTGTTATTATAAACTCTAACCTTGTGAATGAACAAACAAATATTTAATCTTCGAGTTGCGAAATGAAATTATTAGATCAAAATAAACGGTTTTTAATTGAGGCTATAACATTCTACACTTACTTGCGCAATCCATAAACAGTTCCATATTCTCCTTTAAGCATATTTTTTATCACCGGATACTAAGTTTATTTATGGGTCCTGTAGTAATTAATAATTTTCGTCCAAAACATGATCTTGATATTAATAAAAAAATCAAGTTTGTATCGCAAATTATTAAACGAAAACTCGTTTTGATAGTAATTCCAATAAAACGAGACAAGCTTAACATAAAACCATAATATATTATGCAAAATTTACAAAAAATTAAATTATCAAAACTACTTATCAACGGACATTATACATTACATAACATCTTCTTTTTTTTTTCTTTTAAGACCTTGTATCACAAAAGTGAATAAGTAAATCTATGACTGAGTTTCAATTGTTTAAATCCTAGTCCCTTATAAACAAACCCGGAGTAAAGTTTACCAAGAAAATAGTAAATAAACTATCATTTTGATGTGTAACTATATTCCGTGTTTTATTATTAAAGGTGTACATGTTTAGCTGTGGTTTAGTTCCTGGCGTATTCTCTATTGTCTGGGTTCTGTGGAGGGAGCGTCGCAAGATAGTCCAGAGCGTCCTGGATTGCTTTGGGAATAGGGGGAGCAGTCGGGAGGTGAGAGCCCTGGGGCTGGAACCCATTCTCGTCAGCCAAGTACTGCAACTGTATCACCTGAAAAACAAATAAATTTGGCCAATGAGCATACATTGCACAAAACTTCATATTTTGTTTTATTTATCCGAAAATGAGGCGAGACCTGGTAGTACCTGTGAAATGCCACAGTTACTGAAATTACTATTACTGAAGTGATTTGTTTGATTACAGTGGATCTTCTTGTGTAAAATAGAAGAAAACCGGAAAATATGAAATCACACGTTAGCCATTTTAATTGAATGACTAGATTAAAACGACTTGGTCATATCATAATTTGCTCAAGTTTAGACGAAGGCTTAAAAGAATACCGTTTGTGCTATTTCAGCGGGATAGTAGCGTAACACACTAGCAGTAGCAATAGCTTTCATTTTGACAGTTCAACAATATTCATTTACGTTGTTGAGCAGACACATTTTTCGAACATATGAAGCAATAGACTAGCAACATCCTTCAGAATCATTCCGATTGTGATTGATCGTGTGTCGCAATTAGGGTGCAGGCCTGGTCTTCACATAAATCCAATTCCATAAGCTAACAGTAACAGTAGTTCCCAACTCTATAATTAAATAATTATTGTTTTATTAGTCATGACTTTAAGGAAAACGTATTCCGTCATTATCGACCATTATCAACAATTTATGGAAGGCATCTATTTTTTTATTACGATTGCCTTGATTAGTAATAATATTATGTATGAAGGTAATTATGTGTGTCATCACTAAGGCATCCTAGTAAAAACATTATTAGTGGCTGCATATATTTTCTTTTTTCAATGCTCTTAAGTATTCTTTCATCAACATACTTTCGAAATACTACAGTTTATCGAAGACTTTATTGACTAGGTTAGCTAACAATGAATACCTAAGTAAGGTATTTTTGTTTGCTTGTATTTTTGAGATCTTAACATTATTTGTTTACTCAAATAAAACCAGTCGTGTATCTTCTTAGAATTGACAAGGATATTCTAATTGTCATGGTTTTTCTTAAGAACGTTTAATTAAAAATATAATACGGATAATAGCTATAAGCAGATATTTCAGTTGAATTCAAGACTGAAGCTTTTTTAATTTTAATTTTTTTCAACCTTTTTCTTTATATATTTTTTTTTCTTTTTGTTCTATACTTGTATATAATATTTGTATATTTTTTAGTATTAATTAGGTATTAGTTGTTCTTTATTATAATTGTATGTACAAAATGAAAAGACTGAAGCTCAATGTTGTCAAACTAACCAAACCTAATAGATAAATTATCATTTGATTAATAGTGAAACTGGCGGAAGACAGATAAATGACGACATCTTCCTAAAATTAAAGATTGATATGATGCGGTAACCACTAGTCAAACATTATTTATAGACGTTTGTCATAAGTTTAATGGTTTTAAAGTAATTTCAACATATTCATTTAAATATGTGGACTTGTTTAACGATGTCAAAACTGACAGACTGATTGTCATCTATCGTGAGCTAGAGCCGACACGCAGTATAACTAAGCCTGTGAAAGTTTTCGATTTAGCTGCATAGCTTATCAAAGTAAACGCTGCTATATTTGTTTGCGTAGGCGCAACTTTACAAAAATTCTAATATGATTGTAATATTACAAAAATCTAAGTTATGACGAATAAATATTTTGATAAATGGACAATTAAATCAAAGAAACATTAATAATTTCAGCGACAACCATCATACATATTAAAATGATTACAAATGGCCGAATAAACGCACATAATTTGGTTACTTTATTAAAGAGGTTTGCATCATGCATGATATGACTACTTGTGAATATTTGACAATAAATTTTACCTAATCGGCGTAGCAGAAAAATATCAACTTGCCTAAAGCTTTTGATGACTATCCTGCTAGAACAGGAAAATATGATATCTTTTTTTTTTTCCAGTACCATTATGTTTTTTTTTTTTTTGTTTTCTTGCAAGAAGCAGAATAGTAGGTACATATTGTATTACCTGTCCATCAGGAGCGGTGTACTGGTACTGTCCCTGGGCGACCTGAGCTTCTTGCTCCGGGATACCTTGGTTCTTCACGTATCCCTGTTCCTCAGCTGAAATGCCGTTTCCAGTCTCGTAGCTGAAATCATGAACATGTTTAAAAAACAGAAGTAGGAAATAATGGAGTTTAAATCTTCGACACAATTCAAATAAGATGAAAACACCCAAGACACGAATTAATTTACAAAGAAATAGATACACCAACTAGGAGACGTAGAGCTTTTAGTTTTCGTAACTAACTAAGTAAAGTAAGAGATTGATAAGGCAGGGTATGGTATAGTATCCACTTTTATGCTCCCAAAATTGTACAGCATTCAACAATTCTTGAGTCAAAAATTGTGAATATGGCCAAATTTGTCCGACCGCCGACGAAATTTCTATACTTAATATTCTTTTAAAATCACTACTCTCATAACAAACATCAAATAGGGAGGACACACAATTACTAAACATTAGAATACTGGTGAACCTTGAAAGTAACTTACTTAGTGTACTCATAAGCATAATTGATCATATAAAGATCAGTTTATCAATTAAACCAGTGTATGACACTAATTTATTTGACCCATCCACTTACAGTTGAACTGTTACTAAATTTAAAGTGGCATCATAAAGAGATCAAGTTGTATGTAAGTTTGTATGTTTGTAAAAAGTAATATTTGATATCACCTGGCTGATTACCAAAATTCTTTAATTAATAGAAAGCTACGCTATTCTTGAGTAACTAATGTTTTCTCTTCTCTGATCAATAAGGCATTTTTTTTTACGGTTACTGTGAAATCTTCGTGAATCTTCTTGCGAGTGAAACCACGGCGTGAAGTTAGTAGAGTATAAACTAACCTCCATTTATATGATCCATCTGGGTTTTGCACTTGTTCTTGTCTTATGATGGGGATGGGTTCCGTGGTGTACTGTGGTTGTTGTTGTTGCTGCTGTTGATATAAGGGCTGTTGTTGGAACTGCTGGAAACTGCTGACGTCAGCGTAAGCTGCGCAAACCAGGAAAGCTAATAATATCTGAAAATAAAATTTGTATTATTAGACCTGAAATAGTTTTCGTTTTGGCAGGTTCTCTCAAAGGAGGTACAACCTAAGATGATTTCTCATCTGTTTTATTATAATAGATAATATTTGTTGTGCTGCGTTGTTGTTTTCAATTAACGATTTGTATGAACGGTTTCACCGTTAAGGATGTCATTTATTACAATTTGTTTAATATAATTGATCAAAATCTTCTATCCAGATATGAATCAATTACTTAGGGCCAGTTTTTTAATCCGCAGTTAACTCAATTGTTAAAAATAGTAATTAATGATTAAATTTATGCAAAATTGAACCACATTTCGCCAAAATTTAACTATTAGTTACTATTTTTAACAATTGGTTGAGTTAACTAGGAATAAAAAAACCGGCCCTAAGTAGACAAAAGCTGACAGGTACAAGCGAAAACTGAGAACTTCCAGAACTTTTAATTCAAATGTAAGTTGAATGTCACTGAACCGAACATTGCATGGATAGGAGAGGAAGAAAGTAAATAATTTACTGAACGAACACAAAACTAAGTATGCGTCGTAAAATGAGAACTTTATGAAAGAAACTGAAACTAAGAAACTTTGAAAAACTTACAACACACTTCATGTTGAACCGAGTACAAAACAGTTGCAAGTCGGATGCGTGTGATACAAAGGCAATGTAATGATGCATTTTGGATTCACCCCCAGTATTTATACCGAAAACTTTTGTCGCAATCACACATCGCAGCGGATTCTGTATATATTTTATGATCATCTGTGCAACGAAGGACAGTTGGGACGTCCCTTATGGTACCAAAACATCGCAAGAAACGATTGAATAAGAACTTAATTCTCTTGCTGATAAGACTTAAATGATACACCGTCAGCTGCAGTCGAAATTGGAAATTATAGCTTTTGCGTGAAATTTTAATGCATTCATTTTAATTTTATTGCTATAGTTTTTTGTAATGTTTAAGTTGAACGGTAATGTACGTGCTAATTAATACAAGATGGGATTTTTCGGTCTTCATTATTGAACGCTGTACACCAGTCAGACAATAATAACTAGGTACCTATAGTGTTGAATTCATACAGGGTAACTTCTTCTCCAGGATATTTTGTAATTAAAATATACACCTATATTTGGCTAAGTGATAAAACGTGTTATGATGAACTAGCGACCCGCCCCGGCTTCGCACGGGTGCAATGCTGATCACTACATAGTGTAAAACACAGTCGCTTTCCGCTGTTTGTCTGTCCCTATGTATGCTTAGATCTTTAAAACTGCGCAACGGATTTTGTTGCAATTTAAGCTCCAAAAAAAGTGTTTATTTACGACATCACATTAGAAATCTCTAAAATTATCGGTGTTTCTCTACTATATTATGTATATATTATACATATAAACCTTCCTCTTAGACCATTCTATCTATTAAAAAAAACCGCATCAAAATCAGTTGCGTAGTTTTAAAGATCTAAGCATACATAGGGACAGACAGCGGGAAGCGACTTTGTTTTATACTATGTAGTGATGACCACTCCAGCCGGTCGATTCTGTAAAAATCTCACCGTGAAATCATAAGTGAAGTGAGCACTTAATAGTGTTAATCCCTAGCGAATGACAGCTCACTCTACGCTCACTTCACCCAAGCTTTCACGGTGAGATGGTTACAGAATCGCACGGCAGATGTTGACATATATCATGACTCCGTAAATATTTTGAAAACCCAAATTTTGAGGTCCCAAAGCACGCAACCCACACAATCTAAAGATTCATTGTGTTAGTATGTAGGTAGTTTTTGCTACCTCTCTAACTTATTTCTTGTGTCATTTTATGTTTCTGTTTATATAGTTTGTTAGCACTTAATTTTTATACATTTCCTTCTTACCTTAGGTTATCACTGTATTTGAGAATGTTGGTCCCACCTGTTATTGGCAACTGTATAAGACCATAACTGTTATCTACTGTTATTTGATATTTTGTATACAGAAGCTGTTGGTGTACTCGTACCTTTATAAACAAATAAGTAAGCCAAGGAGAGTCAATTTCAATCATCCACATATTTTTCGGGTTTGGCATCTTTAAATTGAACTTGTACTAAATGAACATTTTAAAACGTTAGGAAGTACCTAAAAGCTTTTCTGAATAGTTCTGGTGGGATGCAAAATGTACAAAACAATTGAAAGACTATAGCATCATGATGTAACTTGTCTCAGTAAAGTTAACCTTAAATCTTAAGCACATCAGCGGAGGCGGATCTCAGAAACCAGTCGCATCTCACGCTTGTGAGTTGTGACACACTTCAACAAGGTTCAAAGAAAAAAACCGGCCAAGTGCCATAACTTGGGGAATCACTGTACACTACTAGCTATAAATCATATATGAGGATAATATGCTTGAAAATAACAACTCTTGAAAGGCAGGTGTACTCGTAACATCGAATCTCCAAAGATCCAAGTTTCAGTTCTTATCAATACCCAATTATAATAATAATAATAATTTTATTATCAGGCAACTATGGCCCATAGACAGAATACAGAAAACAATCTTATACAATAATAAACTAATACATAATAAAAACCTTAAAACTATGACTATACTCGTAACCATCCATATTCTTAACGTAGAGGTTACATTCCATTCTATATTCTACTGTTCCACACAAACTAAATACACTGAAAATAAAATAAAGGTATTTTTCATGATTTTTGATGCTCTTTTTAATGGTTAAAGTCATTTTGGAAAAAAATTATTAGAAATATGTGAAAACTGCAAACCATCATTTTGGGGTACTAACTTTGAGAGTGATTTTCACCCCTTTAAAACGTTTGTTAACAAAAAAGAAAAAATACTTATCTCATCATTTTTCATGTAGATTATTATAGTAAAGCCGCAACTAAATCGATGAGGGACACCTCGCGAGGTTTCCTTGTTAGTTGCAACAACGCCTATATTTACATGTATGTAGATCCAATCTCCAATACATACAGTAACTAATAATAATATTAAATTCAGACGTCAGCATCGTATAGTATTGCGTGAAGTTATGCTCAAGATGCGACAATAGGACATTATCATAATGACTGTGATAAAGAAACCAGCTTAACATTTTGGGAAGCTGAGGGTGAATGTTGTAGACTTGAGTAAATTTCTTTGAAAGCTAAGTAATTGGTATTTGGTAAAAAATGATCAGGACATTAAGTTTGTGTACTTGTATACACATTATGTTGGTTATTTTAAAAAAATAATAACCTTTTACACAGGTGACTTCGCACAGCTTATTAATAATTTCATGTAGTTTTAATCTTTTTCAAGAGGTTACCGCAAAGTGAATGATTTAAGTAACCAGTACATAAAACACTAAATTGATCACTACCCCACGCCTTGCTACATTCATACTTCTGTTAAAGTTATGACTGGTAACACGAGTATAAAAATTCTTATGCATGAACGTGTACATGAAAAAATACGTGAAGGTATTCTGGTGAAATCTTGATGTCTCTTGTGCCGGCTAATTTAATCAGCTATGGTAGGTAGATATATAGTGGTTTTGTACATTCATTAAAGTATGTACAGACGCCAGTACATCAAGCTACAATCTGTCAAATGCGTTTGTACCTATTCTCTGTTAGTAAATTTTGTTCTGGAATAAACTTGTGGAGGTTATCGCAAGTCATCACTCAGGTACTGTTGTATTGTTGCATTAATAAATAAGTCACTCTTGGAGTCTAGGCAAAGGAACCGGTATGATCTTTTATACCTTATGTTATACTTTCTATCGAGTGTAAGATCAATTCAATAGTCCGCCAAAGCCTTGTGCTGTTCCCGCCCAGAATCATTATGTACGCATGTAACAGCAAGACAGACAGAGGTGTCTTCACGTAAGTATATGTATGTAGATTCACGTTTCACAGTAGTGCAACCATCATACCTGACCTGCTTACGCTAGGTTAATATCTATTTGACCAGAAATTTCAGAATAGGGTCAGCTCTTGTAACCCTATTCGGTCATTTCTAGCGAATGGGCAGGGACTCTGTACGTGAATATATCAACACAGTATATTAAATGCAGTCTGTTTAGTCAAGGAAATCAAGAAAGTTTCCCGCTTCCAGTTTCCACCAAATTTGCTCACCGTCAAAACAAATTTGCTTTTTTTTTACATACAAACTGAACCGACAAAGCTTATGTTTATGTTCTTTGCCATAACATGAAAGAACGTGTCTACGTTACTTTAACGATGCAGGACATAAAGTAAGTATCTCGTATTGTATTAAGCGTCTCGGCTATTTATCTTCAGCGCCATATTGATTAATATAAAGTGCGGGGCATTGGAATGACTGTTGGGCAACCCACGACATGCAACATCTTTAAAAGCCGCTTAATGCAGGTACTTGCCGGAGTAAACACTCAAACTCAAAGCATTTATTTCAATTAAACCGTTTTTTGAACTGTCAAAAAATCGGTAATTCAGAAAATATGAAGCTAGTCGCCCATTCCAAAGCGTACCTATTAGGTACCTATGGAGAAGAACGGGCACGAAACTCCATGGACACTCTTTTAAATTATATTTTAAAAAATAAGCCGAGGCAGCTAAGTGATGACTAACTTTGTAATAAATGATAATATAAAAAAATATATATACATATATATGCATATATGATGTATATTGTGTGTAACGATGTGTGATGATAACTGGCGGCGCCCGTTCACGAACATAACGCATGGATCAGCACCATTCAACTCAACTATTTAGAAGGGATGATGGGGAATGATTCAAACTCACACGCCACCGTCAGCGAGACATTTGAGTGAGCATGACATACTATTAGCCGCCAGGGCACATTCAAGTCAATGAAAGACATACGAGTATTACCCTGTTATAATAAATAGAACTGACATCTGTGCTATGCAATTATACAATACAAAGGAAATTGAGTTTATACAATGCAAAGATAGTCTTACAATCTTTAGCAGCTCCAACAGTATTTTCAAGTGTTACTCAATTACCTAGTTGCGGTTTTGGAGCAGGAGCAGCATTGAGCCAGACATTTTTCTCAGCGATGTAGGTAATCCCCTAACTTTATCTGCATAGTGTGCGTTGTACTTGCAAAGGATACGAAGAACAGTAAAGAGAACCTGATGTAATATTTAGCTTCAATAACAAGGGTATTATGAGTTAGGTATTGATAAACGGTTTCCAATCTAAACAGGTACAGCTGACGCACACGCTGACGTCTAAACAATTTTTATTGCAATCATAATCAAAGTGATTGCAGACTTCAGTTTAATAAAAAAACGAAAGGTTTCGGTTTCTAGTAAAAACCCAACAACTTTATATCACAGGTTTTATTCATATACCATGAAAATTATACATTTCCACATTTTACAATACTTAAAACTTTTCAATTTCCGTAATGGTTTTCATTCAACATTGTCAGTACCAAAGTCTAGGCGGAATTCTTTTTAGCCTCTTGGTTGGAATTTCTGTAATGGCCCCCGATTTGGTAAGGGTTATAATTGTTATTGTTATAGTAGGGGTTGACCTTTGTAGGGTCGTAGGAGTATCTTGGGTCATAAGGTCGGTTATTGAACTGACCAAAGGTATTATATCTGTTTCGGTTTGAGTAAGGATCGTAACGGTTGAATGTGGGGTTGAAGACTTGCTGGTTGACTCGGTTCACTACGGGCACTATGGGGGCAACCGCTTTTCCGTCAGCAGGAATATGCACGCCTGATGGTCGGAAACCTGCAATATCGAATTGAAATAAGAATGAAGAAAGTTACATTCAAGGATTATCATCACACAATTGAAAAAAGATACTTCTAGGAATAAGTAATTGATATACTTGAAGAGTAAGATAATATACTTGATATACTTGAAATAAGTAAATGATATATATATTAACACAAGCTAGTTTTAGGTATTAATATAACAATATGCTTTTTCTCATAGTCGTTAACAGATTATATTTATATCAGTTGTACTTAAAATTTTAATGTTCCAATGTAATTGAAATGTAAAGTGATGGCCTGAAACACAGGTTTGAGTAAACCTCGATCGGGCGGGTCGCTACCTAACAGTCTAATTTCGATCTATCATTAGTTGGACCTGTAATAAAAAATAAAAATAAATTAGCCTAGTTTATTATTAGGCACTATAATTTTATAGGAAATTTACTAACTGTTGCCTACATCTACACTTTTTGTAAGCGTCAACTACAGCGCTTCTAGCTGTATCCGTAAGGCCCTTTTTACACGGCAATGTTTCATTACGGTACAGCGTATAAACCGCGCCGTAAAAAATACGTGTCTGTCAACAAGCTTTTATAGTGATCAACACTGATGAACGGCGCCTAGAAATGGTATAGAAACAGCGCTGTAGAAAAAAACTATCCGTGTACAAGCGTCCATAGTGATCCATAAAACATTGACGACCGTGACGTGACGAGTTAAACGTGTGTGTACAAAGGGCCTAATTCTATATAGTCTGCATAGTGGTAGGTGCTAAGTATATGTATAGAAACCAAACGTGATTTATTAAAAAAAATAAGTTACCATTTTCATCGGCGACGTAGCTAACTTGAATGGGTGTCCCGTCAGGCGATATGTAAGCGTAACTTCCCTGAACAACCTGAGGAAACGAACAAAATTATGAATTACCACTAAGCAGGTATAGGAAACTCAGTCACGTAACACCCTACCAATAAACAGATTGCCGACTATTGCATATGGAAAGCGCGTGAAGAAAAAAGTATTGTTAATCTATCTTCTACATATCTTGTGTGTGGACTGTCTTTTGTAATTTTGACGTTCGAAAAGTGTTGATGGCTAGTTTGAATAAATGACTTTTGATTTTATCTATCTATGTGTCGCAGGTTTATGACAAAATCAGGTTTTTAATTAAAAACCGGAAGAAGACAAAATGATCACTCTATTTATTTAAGAAAATAGCAAATGGTTGTTTTTATAATAAAACTAATCCTGTCTAAGTTTTTGATCGAAAAACTGGATTTTCTCAGGTTTATAACATAAAGTAATAATTATGTCTTCTTCCGGTTCTTGATCAAAAGCCTATGTTTTTGATCAAAAACCTAATTTTGTCATAAACCTGCGACATATTATGTATATTGAGTTTGTTTATTTATTTAATACTTCAAGCAAATAAATGTACAGAGGCGGACTTAATAAACGTGCTAACCTCTAGAACAACCAGTCGATTTGAAAAAACCTTTTTGCATTTGATAGCCCAGTTCTTGAAGAAGGGTATTTAACATCATGCTCATTTTCTTAGGCAAAAAGAAAAAAATAAGTAAGAGCGCTAAACGAAAACGAAGTAATAGCGCGGGCAGACGATACGATGCAACGGCCACCCCGTTGCATTGTGTCGCCTGTCGTCTGCCGTCGGGAGAACAGCAAATTTCAAGCGGGTGAATTCAAGGCAGAACCTAGTACTACATATATCTAGGTCAAATGAATAATAAAAAAAGCCTAAAAGTATTAATAAAATTAATAAGTACCTGAGTCCCTTGCGGATTTCCAGTATTGTCGGTGTAGGCATCTTTCAAGTATCCACTTTCTTGAGCTTGCTTGCCGTCAGCAGTTGAAAAACTGAAAATATTCATTGGCATTATAAAGTCACTTAAATAAGAAAAGCTTCCCCATGTAGAAAGACAATTAACGGCAAATTATTAACACCAGTCTTGCAATTTAATTTACACAAGTATATAAATTAATGTGATTCCACAAGTCACAAACCTGAAAGCATAAGTCCCATCCAAACCGTGCTCGTTAGAGTACGACAAGATGGGAACAGTTCGGCCTCCTGCGTAGTTGTAGTAAGGGTTATTGACGTCAGAGACAATCGGCGCGGCCCCAGGAGCGAAGGGAAGCGCAGTCGGCACTATCGGCCTGACCCCCGGGGCGTAGGGAATTGCAGTCGGGACTATTGGCGTGGACCCTGGGACATATGGGAAGGGTGTCGGTATCACAGATGTTGGCGCGACTACCGGCGCTGCGGGGAATGGAAACGAATATCCCGCGGTCAAAGTGCTGTACAGCAACACACAGCTGATGAGGCGAAACATTCTGGAACATGTACGGATTAAAGCTGTGAAGTCATTTAGTAAAACGCCTACAGTTTCATGAATTCAGAAATCATCATATTGATTATGCAATTCAATTTTATACAGATTTTGTAAGCGAAAGTTTTCCTTTAAAGGAAAGCAACCCATTGCAATGAATCATCATCGCCAATCAAATACCGCGGACCACGAATCAATCGGAAGTTTCGGAAGTTGCTTGCCGAACGCGTTCTTCTCGTGCAAGCATTTGCACGAAAAGACAGGCCAGGTCAGGGTTTGACCAAAATCACTGCACATATTACTTGTCTATGAAAAATTACCTACACGTTTTTTAAATTAAAATTGAAATTGTTTATTGAAATAATTGATTTATATAAATACTAACAAAATAGGGCCTTGAAAAGAATAAAAAAGGTGTAGGGAATTTCAGACCCGAGATATGTAACACAATACTGGTTTCTGAGAATGAAGTATGATTTTAACGGAATTGAATTTACAACTCGTTCATTTACCTCAACAATGCTCAAATGGACTGCTGTCGTTGTACTCAAAGTGTTACTGTTAGCGTGGGATCCGAATATTCCATTTATAGGCAGCAGGATTGCTCTGAGCTGATATTTTTTGTTGTGCCATCGCTCAAACGTGAGTGTTACACACGTCTCTTTAACCCATCAGCAGGTATTAGCCGCGTTATAGTTGCCAATACCCACCAAAGCTCAACACGAACACGATGGTTGTAATCATTTAGCAATTTTAAGCCAAAATTATGGTAAATGTTACAGGGCGCAGTTACTTTTAGACATAAACTCAATTAGGATATTGCAGAATAACGGCCGGGTGGCCTATTAGACACAGCGGCCGTCGTGAACAAAGGTAACCTAAGATCCTGGACGAACTAACTACATAGTTCTATTAATTTCGAATCATTATTTTGATTTCCATTTTAAAGATAAGTAAGCTACTATAAGTATAAAAGGGATATATAGGGGTATTCATTGTTACCAAAATATCTAAGTTCTCCATCTTTTTCAGAAACGTATATAGCCTTTATATTTTTTTTTAATTTGACACGTGATTTTGAAATTAAAATTGGCAGTCCAATTTGCTACCCTTGATTTGTACTGTGGTTTTCAATGAGAACAAAATCTTTTGAAGAATCGAGTCGCGGTATTATCGGATGGTTCTAGCAGTAGTAACATTTTTATATCCTTCAAAAGTAGTCTCTATGAAGATAAATAGGTGGAACTGGGCCTGCAGAGTTGTGAGATGTTTGCTGAAGTTTTAAAAGTTTAGAACAAACTGATAGCGTGCCAAGCCCTCTACTAAAATATATACGCAAGCGCTTTTCCACCTAAAATGATCATAAAGGTATTTTCCCATAATGTTGTCGCTTGTCTAATGTTACAGACATTATATTTTATGTCGATGTTACTTAAAAATACATAAAAATCAATGACTTCCGAAGCTTATAGGATCTTAACCGAGCTGAAAATTCTAATTTAAAACAAGCAATTATATTACTAGCTATTTCATTAATATAATTTTCTACTATCACACATTAATATAACTATTAGGTATCTACCAAAGTATCAGCACCTCAATACAACGTGACCATGCTGCCAGCCTTTTGGGCACTGTTCCTGTTGGAAGCGCAGTGGTCGAATTTTTCAATGCCCTATGATTATGTATTTTCTTTCTTTTTTCAGATGTCTTTACGTCTATTATTTTAAGTCTGTTAGCTCATATTGTGTAAATATTATCTTGATTAATTAACCAAAACAGAAATAGGAACGTTATTTAATTAAATTAATTATTTTTCTAGTTTTCCCATAACCTGCATTATTTGGTACGCGTGCAGACGTAACACGGATGCGTAGAAGCTATGTTTGTCTTATTTCCACTCATTACTCATTGTGAAGGCCAAAAGTCTGGTTTTGTCTGCTTTACAATAAGATAAAGATCTTAGTTTAAATTAATTTACAAGTTTACATAAATCTTAACTAACTAATTACACACGCGGTACTTTTTTTTTGTCATTAATACAGATCTCTAAACTAACTTATGAATAAAATTCCTATTGTGTACGATGCCTGTAAATGTTTGCATTATAATATCGACATATTATAATGCACACATCAATAACGATAGTTATTTTCGCCTATTTTTTATGTCTGTGGGTCTACTATTTTACACTATTACTAACACCCGTGTATACTGCAAAGAAGGGCAAGTGTCAATCGGCGACAATGTGCTAAGAGGAAACCCACCTATATACTAATACTAACATGATTAGATAGAGATATTAACTAAAATTGAATAGCCAATGTTTCCATCCAAAGAGCCAGGGTTTTATTATTCTTCGTAATTAGGTAGTGTAACTTGTTTTAATTCCACAAAGAACGTAGGTATTGTTTATACTCGTAATGACCAAGGCATCTAATAAGCTACGGTTTTGTAGAAGAGCGTTTCCGTCACATTTACAACGGACGTCAGGAAATTCTGTAATTTTCACCAGTATTTGACAAAGTGTCAATTACTGATGAAAATAAACAAAAAAACCGGCCAAGTGCGAGTCGGATTCACGCACGAAGGGTTCCGTACCATTATACAACGTGTAACGTTAAATGCGCAAAACCTCAGACACCCCAACTGATTTTTAATTCAATTGACCTATTTCAGACAGAAAATAAATCATTAAACAAATTGTAGAGGTTTTATGTGCTGTTTTAGTTTTACTGGGAATTCTGATCGTTTCTTGCGTCGCGATGACGCTCTATCGAAGGAGGAGTCGTCACCGGGCCGCTGCGCCGCGATGGCTTGACCTATTAACAAAAAGACACGGCAACGTTTCTAATGAAGATTTTTTGGAAAAATGTGACCTATATTAAAAAGTGGTTCAATTAATTCTGCTCGTTAATCTGATCAAACTATTTTCAGGTTTTGCGCATTTAACGTTACACGTTGTAAGTATATAAAAACGGCAAAAAAATCACGTTTGATGTATGGGTCTCTTAAATATTTATTTTATACTGACGGACGGATGGACGGACGGACGGACAGCGGAGTCTTAGTAATAGGGCCCGTTTTACCCTTTGAGTAAGGGAACCCTAAAAAACGCTCTGTCCGAAGAGCGATGGCCGCCATATGCGTCAGTAATGTCCAACATTACGGACGCACATGGCAGCCACCGCTCTTCTACGAGTAGGAAACCGTAGCTTTAACGTCATAGTATAACGTCGTAGTATAACGTCATTATTGCAGGGGAGCAAAATGGCGAAAAGATAGCTGAAAGAAGTATCCGCCTGCGTTGAAATTCCGTAACAAAGCAAAGACCAATGACATGAATACACGATTACATCGGCCATCTGAGAAATATTGACACATAGCTTTGGACTTCACTTTTTCTCTAACAAACTGGGTTTAATGACAACATTGTTGCTATGAAACAGCGTAACGTAATTTACATCAATGGTACAGATGCATTATATTTAGACAACATCTCAACCATATTTTAATTATATCCGTGTTCATTTCTCACGATGAGGGTGCTCTTAATTAATTGGTATTACTCAAGTCGTTGATTGTGTGCTATTGTAAGTTCAGAATTATGCAGCTTTGTTTCCGTACCTACGGTCATGGTCTCGTTACTCAATGTCAGAACGAACGATTGGGGCTATATTGAGATACCAACAATATTATTTTAGGACTTACTAGCTGGGGAACCCGCCTTCACCCAGGGAGTTGATATGAGATTCCATAATGTTCTGGAATGTTGGGGAATGCTCTCGAATACTCTTAAATGTTTCCGGACATTCCAGAATGTTGTGGAAGGCTCTCGAATACTCTAGAATGTTCCCGATCATTCCACAACATTCCAGAATGTTCTAAAATGTTGTGGAATGCTCTCGAATAGTCTCGAATGTTCTGGACTGTTCTAGAAGTTTCTAGTGGGCGAAAATTCCATCCATATTCCACCATAGGTATAAATAGGAACCTTCTTCAAGGAGAAGAGATAGAAGGTTACCACACCATATAACTCCCTTGATAATACCGGTACTCATTTCTGAGTTTTAGCGGCAAGCACATTGTACACTTTTTTTTATAATATGATTGTATTGATTAGTTTAAAGGTGAGTATACACTAGATCATTTTATCAAACATTTCCATATAATGTAACGTTCATACAAATGGTACAATACAGGCAAAAGCTCAGTTTCCAAAAGCATTTCCATATAATGTAACGTTTCTGCGAATGCTCGAAACTGCGTTCGACGTAATGCTCACCGCGAGTGATCATTACCTGTATCATTTCTTTCTACATTGTGTTCATTATTGAATTGTTAGACCTACAGATACCACACGTACCTTCGCTCGATAAAATGTTACACCATTACGCTCGTTGGTTTTTAATCCGATTGTAACAAAACACTGTAATGGTCGATGTTCTGTTACAAGTGAATGCTCTAGTATATTCTCACCTTAATAGAAATATCCAATAAACTAGGCTAGTTATTCATTAACCCTTTACTGCATGATATATTAAATAAGTGACAATTTTTTTTTTTTTAATGTTAATGTCTTTATTAAAGCTTCAGAATTAATTTTAGTGTATTTTTTTTATTTTTATTTCCAAGTGGTATGTGATGATAGACAAAATAGTTGTGTTTTATTATTGCTAATGATATGAAAAACAAACCGCATTAGGATTTATACGCTAGTTTTTTATTTTTTTTAGAGTAAAATAAACTGTAAACATGTCAAACCATATATGGTTTCCTATGCGGTAAAGGGTTAAGTAATTTTATATGACAAAAGTTGTCTCTATTGAGAGGTTGGGTTAGATTAGCCATCAATCCGGGGTGCCAGTGCGGAAGTATCGTACGTTCCCGCGACCCCCGGTGTAGGTGTGAGATGGAACACCAGGGTGGTTTTTAGGTTAGCCAGCAATCAGCGTGGCATACGCTGGCAGAGTGTGTCGCATGGGAGGAGCCGCGCCGTGCCTTCGTATCCGAAGTTGGAGCTGACTTGTCGCTGCCGGCCATCGTTCGTTCGATGGTTGGGAGCGCCGAGTCGTGGGATGCGGTGATCTCCTTCTGTGAAACCATCTTTTCACAGAAGGAGGCTTCGGAAAGGGAGAGGGAGATCTCGTCCAATCCCCTGACCCGCAGCAAGTGCATCGGGCATCGGTGGAGGGAGGATAACGCCCTCTTCTTGGTCCTGAGGAAAGGCGGACATTGGGACGTCCTCCGGCCCCCCCATCTAGCAGGACACGAGGCGGCGGCGCGTAGTGTTCCACGCACGCCGCTATAGGACGTCGCGGGGGGTGTTTTACACCTCACTCCTCCCGCGGACTTGAGGTGGCCCGCAAAGGCGAGTCGGCACCGGCTGGGGATCACAAGTTCCCATGATCCCCAGTCTAAGTGTGGGACGGGAACACCGGGGTGGTCAAGAGTCCATCCGACATCCGTGAGGATTTTCCAAAAAATGTATACCCACTTTTGTTCTGTTTCTTACTTCCTTGTTTTTCAATCATCTGAAAAATATTACTGGGGACTTAGTCTTGAAGTGCCCGTGGCTAAATAATAACAGCCACACAGGTCGATCGATCAGGTTAAGCTACACTTGCCGCGGTTGGTCTGTGAATGTGTGACCATATTTACCTCCGTGTCTCGAAAAGCACGTTAAACCGTTGGTCCCGGCTGTCATTTGTGGATCTTTGACTGTCGTTACGGTTAGTCAGGAGCCCGACAGTCTGACAACCAGTCTTACCAAGGGATATCGTATTACCCAGTAACTGGGTTGTGGAGGTCAGATAGGCAGTCGCTCCATGTAAAATACTGGTATTCAGCTGCATCTGGTTAGACTAGAAGCCGACCCCAACGTAGTTGGAAAAAGGCTAGCCTTTTTCCAACTACGTTGGGGTCGGCTAAGTAAGTGGTAAGTTCCCCGAGACTCATCATCTACCTAGGTAGATGATGAGTCTCGGGGAACTTACCACTGTCAATGTGTTGTTAAATATCTCATGGTATAAAAACTAGTGTGTTAATGCTATACCTATTCATCTCAATTATCCTAATGAGTAATGTATACATATGTACATGAATATCATTGTTTCCGGAACTATTAAATAACACGCTTTAAAAACTTTGCTAAATAATTTGTAGATTATATTGTTTTTGAGCCTTATAAATTAAATAGTAGTTAGTTAGTCTTAGTTGTTCCGGGTCTGGCTGTTTGTGTATGTGAGTTTAAATGTTTGTAAACGCACCCACAATACAGGAGAAATTCCTAGTGTAGGGCAATGTATAAAAAAAAAAATTCACACCACCTGCTCGCTAACGCCATATTATGTCATGCAAACCTAACATAAAGTAAGCCATTTCAGCCCTAGGCTCTAGCCGGTCATTAATATTCATTTTGACCCGCTGGTCATTTATGTGATTTGAATTTGGAATCTCAACTGGGAAACTCGTATGGAAACATTACCTAATACAAAAAAATAGATAAATAAGTAGTAAACGTACGCAATAAAACATAACCCTGTCTTTGCAGTCACGTAGTCAGGTAAATAGCGTATGACACTGCAAATCACCAGGTATTTAACAGTTTCATGAAGTACTAATTCGATAATCGAATTGTTTTTAATTACCTCGCAGTAGGTGTGAAATATAGAGTATTTTCCTTGAGGATAAAGGTGTGTATATCTTGAGCGAGCTTTCCCTCGCTGCACTCAGGATTCTAGTCTTAACTCCCTCTCTTCGCTCAGGAGTTAACTCAGAGCTCCTTTGCTGCGCTCGGGAGCCCTAGAACCCTTCGTTGCCTTCAGAATTCAAAATAGCGCTCGCTCCATTAAAACACTGCTTCACCTCCTTAGTGAATAATCTACTATTAAAATGAATCAATTAAAAATAACCCATTGTTGAAATTCGGTTAAACGTGCACCAACCGCCATAACATGTTTGGTTCAGATTGCATAACAAAAATATATTTTAACCCTTCAATGCCCAGTCCTTTTCGTATTCCGTTGTTTGTGTAAAATAGTATCCCACCAAAAACATTCTGTAAAAAACTAGCCAAGTCTCGATGGAGCTGCTTGTTTATCTCTAAAAAGTAATAAAATCTAGACAAAGTCGTGCCAAGTCTAAGGTTCCTTACTGCGATTTCTTTATTATTATAGTTAATGTTGTGTGACTTGGCCGTTGAACATTCTTTATACGTTAGTGGGTACAAGTCATTTTTTTTTTACACGTAATGTTATATCTGTTGTAACTACCTATGTTTGTTAAGCGAGATAATAGCCCATACTGGTATTGGTAATTGGACGCTAATGTCTCATTTTAGGCTTTTGTTGATTGTGCAACACATGCATTTAGCATTTACAATGCTGACTTCTGCTCTCTTATTTTTGGAACGTCAAATCGACCACCGATCTAACATAAAATAGTTTTTATACTGTTTGTTTGAGGCTCGCCTATACATAAGTATTATTGAAATACGCAGCTTTATCAAGCCTACAATTGACTGGTTTAATGAATCAACGTTTTCCAAGTGGCAATTTTCCATCTTCAATGGGTAGCGGTTCTGGCGACAGATTGCTGCAATGGTGTCATGGAGCACTTGGTTTTGTACCCTTGTGTACCCTTCAACGGCCAAGTCACACAACATTAACTATAATAATAAAGAAATCGCAGTAAGGAACCTTAGACTTGGCACGACTTTGTCTAGATTTCATTACTTTTTAGAGATAAACAAGCAGCTCCATCGAGACTAGGCTAATTTTTTAGAGAATGTGTTTGGTGGGATTTCACTTCTTTTTGTAGAAACGTGGGCATATTGATTTATTTTATTAGATGTGTCAGTTTTTTTCTTTTTAGGTGTAGTTTTTTATTATTACAAATCTTTTTCTTTTTTCCGGTTCTGATTCTTGTACAGTAGCAACAGTTTTTCGTATTGCCCATTCGCGCTCATTATTTATTCTTTTAGACGGTTTAGACGGTTTAATTTCTGAAAGATCGGCGCGGTATTTACGCCTAAGCCGGTTGTATTCGGTGATCGCTGAAGCTTGAGCTTTTATACTCTTGAAGTCAACATTTATGAGGTGCACCCCATGAAGATTGGTTACTCGTGAAAGCGCCACGTAGGCTTGGCCACAAGAGAATATGGAGGTGCCAATGTCCATGAGGGCATTTTTTAGACTTAGACCTTGGCTCTTGTGAATTGTTAGGGCATACGCCACACAGATTGGGAATTGTTCTCTGTACACTGTCACTAATCATAAAATTCCTAACCTATTCAAATCTTCGAATTGTTATAATAACAACCTGCTAATTAACTTTAGCAAACCTCACGAAATAATAAGCGGAATCAACGAAATGCAAATAATCCCTCCTAATCCCTAGCAAATGTTTTCAGGCGCAGTAGAAGAATGTCGTAAACGACTGTAACGCGACCGGTTGCCACTTCGCCATATAAGATTATCGGAAAAACAAACGTAAGCGCATTTTAAAATACACTCAGCGCCATCTAGCGACGTGAATGAGTATCACCGCCACTTTTAGTCCAATGCAATTTGTTTATTTAATTTGTGTAATGTTCGAGTAGAATAAAGTTAATCGTTCTACTATTTCTTCTTGTAGAGTTGTAAGTATAAGTATAAAAGCCAGTCTAGTCTTATCCAGACTATTCCTTTGATTTTATTTATATGCGTATTAAAAGCAGAAGGGGAGGCATTTGCCAAGCAGTGGGACGCTATAGGCTAGATTAAATTAGAAGATGTGTCCATTCTTTGAGGCAGCGAGCCTCCTAGCCGGATCTCTGCCCTGGTATCTCGACGCAAAACTCCTCGCGTCGCTCTATTGGTGGCGCGCGGAAGCGGTCGAGCGGGGCGAGCGCCTGGTGCCTCGACAGGTTGAGCCACGCAGGGCAGAGCTCCGCCAGGTCCTAGTGGCGGAGTGGCAGACGCGCTTAGCGCAACCCACGGCGGGGCATGCCGCTGTAGCGGCAGTAAGGCCCGTTCTAGAGGAGTGGCTCAATAGGAGCCACGGCGCCCTCAGCTTCCAGCTGACGCAGGTGCTTACCGGACACGGGTGTTTCGGGAAGTACCTGTGTCGCATAGGCCGGGAGCCGACGTTCCAGTGCCACCATTGTGGTGATTGCTGCGACGATACGGGGCTGCATACGTTGGCGGAGTGCCCAGCTTGGGCCGAGCAGCGCCGTGACTTGGTCGCGGCCGTAGGTGCTGCGGGAAACCTCTCACTTCCGGCTGTTGTGTCTACCATGGTCGGAAGCGAGTCAGGGTGGAGTGCCGTCGCCACCTTTTGCAAGGCCGTGATGCTCGCAAAGGAGGCGGCGGAGAGAGAGAGAGAGGCTGCCTCTTCTCTCCCCTCCCGCAGCAGAAGCACTGGCCGACTTCCGGCCACCGTAGGGCACGGCCTGCGGACGGCAGACTTGGGGCGTCTTGTCGTCCGCCCAGCAGCAGGCCTCGAGGCGGCGGCGTCGTGTTCCGCGCACGCCTCATAGTGGAGTCCAGCGGCCGGGGTGATGGCCGCAGTGGGTGACGGGGCCCGCCTGACTATCTGGCGGGCCAATACCCGTCGGGCGGTAGCGACGAATGCTTCGGCGATATCCGCCTATCCGACACACGGGTACATGAGGAACACGGGTTGGTTTTTCGTCAGTAAGAGTCTGACAGTCCCCTTCGCCCTTCCCCAAGGCGGAGGGACTCCATGAGGATTTTCCAACCCGACACCAAAAAAAATAAAAATGTGTCCCACTACGCTGGATTTTTGCAATGACAGTCGATTTTTTTATGTACCAATAGTAAAAGGGAGCATTAACATATCTATAATACAGCTGAGACCAGCTGAGGGTTCTTCATCAGATACTTCAGACCTTCGATTTTTGACATCAAATGAAGCGGCCCACCAAGTTGAATATTTTTTGTAAAGGCGGTATGTCGATCCCTAATAGTTTGGTTGGGTTCTTGTGTTTTCTAATCAGGGTCACCAGGTACTCCAGATCTTCGATTATCCTAGTTTTTATAGTTTTCCCTTTATGTGGCCATTAAACCCTAACTCTGTACCAAATTTCAGCTCTCTGAGTTTATGGGAAGTACGAGTACTAGTTCTATTTTGATGATCATGAGTGAGTGAGTGTCATAAATGCGAAACTTTGCTTTCGCTTAACTTCGGAACTAAATGACCTACAGACTTGAAATTTTGGATTTCAAGTATGTGATTATAGCTTACTCGATGACCAAAATTTCTGCGTTCTAGTCTTATCCAGAGGTTCTCAAATAGGGGCCTGAAAATGCAAAATGGTTCCAGTAAAGGATGGTACGGCAGTGTTTGCTTCGCGCTCGACTTGGCGGGGGCACTGCCGTGCCCCCTGATGTAGGTACCTATACTGTTTATGCAGTATTAAATAACAAAATGTAGTTTTAAAATAGTAAAAAAACACGCTTTTAACAGGCACTAAAAATGATAAAATAATTATATAGAATTCAAAAAGCGTGTAGCGCTTTTTGAATTCAATTTAATTATTTTGATTTGGGTTCATATTCTACGATAAAAAAATTGCATTTTCTTCGCTTTTCTTCACCTGTGTACGTGCAATGATAAATCTTTCTTAATCGAAGAATTAAATAATCTCAAGATAATTCGATATTGATGAAGTTGTTGATTATCGAGTGACACAAATATTATTTGTTCAGTTTAAAAACTGAACAAATAATACTTATGTCGGTAGAATAAAAATTATTACATATATAATTAAATAGGCATTTAATTGAATAAAGTTATTACTCATTTAAATGCAACCAGTGACGAAAGGTATAAGGATCGTGAAAATTATTTGAAATTAAAATAGCAAATAACTTCAACTAAATTTTATTTACAATGTGGCTATTGATGAAACAAAACAAATTGTTCAATAACGTACGTACGTATGAATACATAAGTAATTATTCTAAATACGTCTCTCTATTGAATACGTCTATGCATAAACTGTTTTAGGTGTAATTCCAAAACAAACATTTGATTCGGGATCGGCTTATGAACAACCGATTAATTCACATTGTAATGGATCAATCAATTGTTAATGAGCGAGTGGTCGTTGGTAGCTTATCTCCTGGCAGGCTTGGGGATAGAGGCTCCTTCCGCGTGGAAGCCGGTTTCGTCGGCGTAGTAGGTGATGCTGTCGGGCTGACCGTCCGAATTGACGTAACTGTAGGAGCCGCGAACGACGACGACGCTGTGGGGCTTGTTCTCCTCATCCAAAACTTCCTTCACCTGACCCTCCTCTTGGCGGACGATGCCTTTTGCGGTCTCGAAACTGTTGAAAATACATAGATTACAAACTTGTTGCTATGTACTCATTATATGTCCTATCGCATTAAAAAGTTCTTTATGTATTACGGTATTGAGGCATGCCAACAAAAAACACTTTAACAAAATAATAATATCTAGTCTGGTGCACTTGTACAGTAACTTACATGAAATTATGGACTAAGTTAATATCTATCCAGTAAACTAGTAATATTTCCAAAATATAATATTATAAATTAAATTACTTACCCATAGCTGTATCCACCTTCGGGTTGCTGGACGAAATCGGATCGAACGATCGGTTCAGGCTCCTCAGCAGCGGGGGCTGCGGCGACGACGGCCACGAGGGCGAGGGCGACTACGAACATCTGCACAAAAAATAGAAGTTTGAGACACAATCCCAAGACAAGTTATGCTCAGAAATACAAATTATGAGGAATTCAATTATTAGACGTGATGTAACACACAAAAGAACGTACCGATTTCATTTTGAAATATTTGGTCTTTTTCGGCGGCTGATGAGCAACTGATGCACTATCTATCAAGGTGTCATCTTTTATACATGTCCCGGCGCTCCAACATAATGTCAACTGTCATGTCGGACGATGTCGATAATCCGGATTGGCCATTGATAAATAATATTAATTTATTCAATGAGATTCAAGTCAAGTCTTTATTATGCAGTTACTACGAGATATTTAGTATTTTCAGACTGCTCCTGGTACCTATTCGCTAATTATCACATTATGATAAGAAAACGATGTTTGGATCAAAAGATGGGTAATACCTATTAAAACTGTTTCAATGTTATATGTGACCACAACAATATTCCAACAGTTACCTGTCTAATTGTAGGATTAGGTAAAAGGTTTATCTGTATAATATTAGTTTTTAGTATAATATTAGTCTTTTGTATGTTACATCACCTCTAATAATTGAATTCCTCATAATTTGTATTTCTGAGCATAACTTGTCTTGGGATTGTGTCTCAAACTTCTATTTTTTGTGCAGATGTTCGTAGTCGCCCTCGCCCTCGTGGCCGTCGTCGCCGCAGCCCCCGCTGCTGAGGAGCCTGAACCGATCGTTCGATCCGATTTCGTCCAGCAACCCGAAGGTGGATACAACTATGTGTAAGTAATTTAATTTATAATATTATATTTTGGAAATATTACTAGTTTACTGGATAGATATTAACTTAGTCCATAATTTCATGTAAGTTACTGTAGAAGTGCACCAGACTAGATATTATTATTTTGTTAAAGTGTTTTTGTTGGCATGCCTCAACACCGTAATACATAAAGAACTTTTTAATGCGATAGGACATATAATGAGTACATAGCAACAAGTTTGTAATCTATGTATTTTCAACAGTTTCGAGACCGCAAAAGGCATCGTCCGCCAAGAGGAGGGTCAGGTGAAGGAAGTTTTGGATGAGGAGAACAAGCCCCACAGCGTCGTCGTCGTCCGCGGCGCCTACAGTTACGTCAATTCGGACGGTCAGCCCGACAGCATCACCTACTACGCCGTCGAAACCGGCTACCACGCGGAAGGAGCCGCTATCCCCAAGCCTGCCAGGAGATAAGCTACCAACGACCACTCGCTCATCAAAAATTGATTGATCCATTACAATGTGAATTAATCGTTTGTTCATAAGCTGATCCCGAATCAAATGTTTGTTTTGGAATTACACCTAAAACAGTTTATGCATGGACGTATTCAATAGAGAGATGTATTTAGAATAATTACTTATGTATTCATACGTACGTACGTTATTGAACAATTTGTTTTGTTTCATCAATAGCCACATCACTACATAGTATAAAACAAAGTCGCTTCCCTGTCTGTCTGTCCCTATATATGCTTAGATCTTTAAAACTACGCAACGGATTTTGATGCGGTTTTTTTTAATAGATAGAATAATTCAAGAGGAAGGTTTATATGTATAATACATGCATAATATAGTAGAGAAACACTGATAATTTTAGAGGTTTCTAATGTAATGTCGTAAATAAACACTTTTTTTGCGCTTACATTGTAAACGCTGGCTGAACCCGTCGAGATAGATCAAAATAATGTACTACAGTATTGTACACCTTAAAAAGGCCTACAAAAAAGTCCGCGATGGTATATGTCTATCTCTTAGGGATAACCCACAATAACCATTTTTTATCCTATACTTTTTACGAGAAATAATGGCTCTAAAATTATCAGTGTTTCTCCATTGCACCCGTGCGAAGCCGGGGCGAGTCGCTAGTTGTAAATAAAATTTTGTTGAAGTTATTTGCTATTTTAATTTCAAATAATTTTCACGACCCTTATACGTTTCGTCACTGGTTGCATTTAAATGAGTAATTACTTTATTCAATTAAATGCCTATTTAATTATATATGTAATAATTTTTATTCTACCAACATAAGTATTATGTGTTCAGTTTTTAAACTGAACAAATAATATTTGTGTCACTAGATAATCAACAACTTCATCAATATCGACTTATCTTGAAATTATTTAATCCTTCGATTAAGAAAGATTTATCATTGCACGTACACAGGTGAAGAAAAGCGAAGAAAATGCAATTTTTTATCGTAGAATATTAACCCAAATCAAAATAATTAAATTGAATTCAAAAAGCGTGGAGCGCAATTATAATTAATTCAAGAAGCGCTACACGCTTTTTGAATTCTATATAATTATTTTATCATTTTTAGTGCCTGTTAAAAGCGTGTTTTTTTACTATTTTAAAACTACATTTTGTTATTTAATACTGCATAAACAGTATAGGTACCTCAGGGTTTGTTTGTTCATAAGCTGATCCCGAATCAAATGTTTGTTTTGAAATTACACCTAAAACAGTTTATGCATAGACGTATTCAATAGAGAGACGTATTTAGAATACTTACTTATGTATTCATACGTACGTACGTTATTGAACAATTTGTTTTGTTTCATCAATAGCCACATTGTAAATAAAATTTGGTTGAAGTTATTTGCTATTTTAATTTCAAATAATTTTCACGATCCTTATACCTTTCGTCACTGGTTGCACTTAGAGCCATTAACTGGCCTCGAACTCTGCCTAAGTTTCGGTGTTTCTACTTAGAGCTGACCAGACAGGAAAATCTCATTTTTCTAGTAAAAAAAAACTAAAAAACCCGACTGTGGTAAAAAAATTAAGTTAAAAAAAACTGAAAAGCTAAAAACAAGGCCATTTTAAATTAAATAAAAGTTGGAACCAGGCGGGACCCATTTGAGTTTGAAAATATAATAAAAAAATGGTATGGGTCCCGCCTGGTTCCCTGACCTAATAATAAACATACTTTTAAAAGTAAGTAAGGCAAATACTTTATAAGTACATATGTACCTAGTAAATATAGCATAAGAATGTTTCACATTTTAATTTTACACATTGGGTATTGTATCAATATCAGTTTAAATACAATTAATATGTAAAAAGTTTTAAAGTTACAATCGCCCGAATATACTCAACTATTATTAACTGCATCCTGTCGCTCCTCCAACAAAAGATAGTCTTTGCTTATCAGTTATGACGACGCTTCCGGGAATGACCAATAGATACATGACCTTGAAATAGCCAATCAGCTCGCTGCATATTGCAAGCCCACGGTATATGGCAATAAAGTGACGATGAGCTTTTGCATTCAGGATCATGTCGGGGTTAAGTGCACCGGCTGGTGGTTCAAGTGACCAAACTGTGCTCGTGTTACTATATACTTTAAAAATCTTTATATAATACCAAAAAAATATTAGTTAAAATATTACCTTTTAATTATTGTAAATTATGTTGATCTGTGATAAAAACTAGAATTGTTGTTAATTATTTTAACATTTGATGATTTTAAATAAAAAAAACTTAATAGTTATGTTGTTTTTAAATTAATTAAACCGTTAAATCATTTATTTAATTTAAAATTTCTTTACACTGACTCTTAAACTAGACATGAAACAAGGTGCGGACGACTGGGAATGTTGCGTTCTGTTCGTCTACACTGTGAACGAACAGAACGCATCTTTCCCAGTCGTCCGCAGTGTGGACGACGGGAACAACCCGTTTAAACTGCGGTTGCAACCGGAATTCCCCTACGATCACGTAACAAATTAGGCCGTCGAAACCACGAACGAACAATATTAAACCTGCAGTATTCTGTGTTTTAGAGATAGTAATCACATAAAAAATATCATAGAGGGGTAATAATGTATCGAACCGTAAGATCGTTATTAAAAATAAAATAGGCTACTAGGAGTAGGAAAAAACTAATAAATATCTGCCAGGCCGTCTCTCGGAAATTCCGTCGTGACGACGTGACTGTCAGTAGCCACGGTATCCTTGGAGAGGCCTTAGGTGGTGGAAAGATCAGATCTGCTCGCTTCCTGCAATCCAGTCAGGTGCAAAATGGTAGGAGCCTGGGAGGGGTGGAGCCGAATAAACCTAGAACAAATAACGAACAATAAAGACCCGAGTACCAAGCAGAATTTCTTATACCAAGAAGGTGTAGAATAATTCTACACCTTCTTATTATATACAACGTGTAACGTTAAATGCGCAAAACCTGAAAATAGTTTCATCAGAATAACGAGTAGAATTAATTGAACCACTTTTTAATATAGGTTTCTTAAGAAATAAGCAGTACCTTTGTACTCAAATTATTACTATGTCATATCCATATGTTTTTTTACTGTGTGTACATAAATAATAAAATAAATAAATAAATAAATAGGTCACATTTTTCAAAAAATCTTCAATAAAAACGTTGCCGTGTCTATTTATTAATAGGTCAAGCAAGCCAATGTCAGCGCGGCACAGCGGCCCGGTGACGACTCCTCCCTCGGTAAAGTGTCGTCGCAGACGCAAGAAACGATCAGAATGGCCAGTAAAACTAAAACAGCTCATAAAACCTTTATATTTTTTTATGACTTATTTTCTCTCTGAAATAGGTCAATTGAATTAAAAATCAGTTGGCGTGTCTGAGGTTTTGCGCATTTAACCTTACACGTATATTGTATTATAGGTACCTTCTGTTTTGCTATTTTATTTTAAAACCCCACAAAATAGTAATGTGCTGGCAACTAAAATACTAGCTTTAAAATTATATAATAAGATCAATAGACTTAGCAAAAAATATGATTAAAATCTCGATTATGATTGTAAATGTTTGCTTGATCAATCCCTAGTATCAGGTGGGATGACAATGACAGCTCACTCCACGCTCACTTCACCCAAGTTTTCACGGTGAGATGGTTACAGAATCGCACTGCAGTCCCTGATTCAATAAATCACCATTAGATCACTTATTGGAATAAAAAGTAAAACTTTCTGAGAATTTTAGCATAAAGATTCCAAAATAAAATTATGCGGCAGTCGACTGTGACAAATTTTCAACAGGTGACCAACGTTTCTAAGAAAAAATCCCATATGACGTAAAATAAATTCGACAAATAATAATAAAATTTGAACTTTGTTAGCTGAGTTGTTAATTTTATAAGGGAAGGAGTGCTCCTACATAAAGCCTGAGAGGCAATTTTCGTAATTTTAAGAACGTTCACAGTCTGATCTGTCTCAATCTGTCAAAAATATCTCACTGTATGAGGGACAGACTCCAGCACTTCAAGCTACCCGAAACTGTCAATTTTTCCCAATCAACTTTGAACCTTATCCTATAGCGATAAAGTTGAAAATCTACTAAAGAAATTGGACAGATTGTTTTAGCTTGATGTGCTGGCGTCTGTACAACAGACGTGCAGAGATTCAGCGACGCCTTACGCACAATTTCTGGAACGAAAATTAACGACAGATCAAAATGAAACGCAAGTCAAGTGATGCGATTGGTTGTTGCTTTCAGTCGACCAACCACAGCAATACTCGTATAAGTACACGCGTTTTGTTTTGATTTTTGTTCCAGAATATGTGTTTTGTTTAATATTGAGCAGAGTCTCATAGCGCTCCATTTTTTTGGTTTCATACTTGTAAAGGAGTGATAGGTTAGTCTAGGCGACTGATCGATAATCAGTAAAATATTAAAATATTATGTTATATGGGGAGACACCATGGCCAGAGATCGCACACGACAGGGAGGCTTGGAAGGAAAAAGGGGAGGTCTTTGCCCAACAGTGGGACACAATATAGACGAACGAAAACAAAAATACCTAAATACATACATTCTTATTTAAGACTTTTAGTTTGTATTATGTAAAAATGAAAAAGCTAAATGAACAACTTAGCACTTTGTTCTATTTCTGTAATAATAATACGCAGAAATAAAATGAAATGTTATGTTCTGTATAAATGATTAATATGAAATTGTTTTAATACAGAAGGCACTAGCAATAGCAATAAGGTCGCACTGTGTCGCAAAAGCGTCTTTAGTTGACCTTTATAAAATATGAAAGCACATAAA
This sequence comes from Eremobia ochroleuca, assembly GCA_949629135.1. Taxonomy (NCBI): domain Eukaryota; kingdom Metazoa; phylum Arthropoda; class Insecta; order Lepidoptera; family Noctuidae; genus Eremobia; species Eremobia ochroleuca. The sequence continues at coordinate 12,130,391 of OX451388.1, forward strand.
ACCTCTCTATCTTGGTATTTTGGTATGATGCGCTAACTCATACTAATTTGTTTATTTATACTCCTGCTAAATAAAATATGACCTGTCGTCACATCACTGTTTAAGTAATCCGACTATATCGAAAGAGGCACGGGTTTTGTAAAGGTCGATGTCGCCATTTTTTCGAAGTAGGTAACTCATTAACGAAGATGCTTGCCTGGCTTTGAATTTAAGGGCAATCTTAAGGGGAGTGAAACTACTCACGCATTTAAAAGACTATTTGAGAGCTGGTTCTATTATTTGGTAAACGTTGTTCATTTTTTCTCGAGTAAGTACATACTTTTCGACCGAAATAAATTTAATTTAAGAAAATTATATGATAATTCCAACGTTTTTGCATATAATATGTCTTTTATTATATGCCTGTCCACTTGATTAATAAAATTATAATTGTGAGTAGCTTTTAACTGATATTTCACAGCATTTTGTTAGGTTAATAATGTTTTTTTTTTTAACCAGAACAATACTTAACAGCTGATTTAGGTGAATATATAATGTATAGTATTTAATTATATGACACAAGATTCATATCTTAAGAAAGAGGTAAAACTATGCCAGGTCTTAAAAAATAATGAATGAGTACTTAGTTTGCAAAATACGATTAAATTATGTGTTTATCCCACAAATAAAATAAAACTAATACGTTGACTGTTAAAACTAATTTTATTTACAGTACGAATAATGCTACTAAAACACAACAGCTAATAGAACATAATATGGCAGTGAGCATCAATTAACGAAGAGCTAGTCGCGCGGCTGACGCTCCTCCGCACGCTCCTGTGTCATGGTAACCGTCCTGTTATTTGCTAAACGTCGTCAGAGTTGCAGAGCACATTGGCTGATGAACAATTGATTAATGACAATACTTTGAATCAATCAACAATTCATCTGCTCGTCGTTGTTGTTAGCTTATCTCCTGGCGGGCTTGGGGATGGAGTCTCCTTCCGGGTGGAAGCCGGACTCGTCAGCGACGTAGGTGATGGTGATGGGCTTGCCGTCCTCACCGGGGTAGGTGTAGGAGCCGCGGACGACGACGACATCGACGGGCTTGTTCTCTTCATTGACAGTTTGCTTCAGTGTACCCTCCTCTTGGCGGACGATGCCTTTTGCGGTCTCGAAACTGTTGAAAAGTATGGATTAAGTTAATATCTATGCAATAAACTGGTAATATTTCCAAAATACAATATTTTAAATTGAATTACTTACTCAAAGTTGTATGTACCATCGGGTTGCTGTTCGTTGTTGGACCGGAGGATCAGTTCGGGCTCCTCAGCAGCGGGGGCTGCGGCGACGACGGCCACGAGGGCGAGGGCGACTACGAACATCTGAGAACCAAACAATATACAAGTTAAACTGAAGCTTAGTTACTAAGACCATAAATACCTATATTTTCTGTTTTTTACTAACAAAAATTCTAAATAAATGTACAAATTAAACAAATTAAAAATAAATATAACATAATCCGTATGTTACCAATTAATACAATCGTATGCTCACAACTGATTAGGTTTTTTTTTTTTATTAATGTAATAGTTATTATTGTTATTAAAATAAAGTATGAATACACGTACGGATTTCATTTTTGATAGGTTTTGTTCGGTGGCTGCTGTGCGACTGATGCTAGATCGATCGCAAAATGAGCTTTTATACATTTATCTGGCTTCTAACGTGACGTCTAATGTCCGATGTCGCTAATCCGGATTCGGTCTTTGATGGGCATAAATGTGCGTGATATTTATTTTTAAGTTGACACTAACCTTTAACCGTGCCAGTGTTAATAATTATGTATAGAAAATGGAAATTAAAATACGTTACATTCTGACAAAAAAGTAATGGGTATATAATCTCGATAATAGTCTGTCGAACAGTCTACCAGTGTGGGTTTTTATGATAAACCAAAAAAAAAAAAACTTGTATCTATATATCTGTGTGATAGCGGCTTGTGGCTAAGTTAGGGGCTTGTGGCTAAGTAATAACAGCCGCACGGGTGGATCGATCAGGTTAAGCTACGCTTGCCGCGGTTGGTTTGTGGATGGGTGACTGTCTTCATATACGAAGACCCCTCCGTGCCTCGGAAAGCACGTTAAGTCATTGGTCCCGGCTGTCATTCGTGGATCTTTGACAGTCGTTACGGGTCGTCAGTAGCCCGAAAGTCTGACAACCAGTCTTACCAAGGGGTGTCGTATTACCCAGTAACTGGGTTGTGGAGGTCAGATAGGCAGTCGCTCCATGTAAAATTAGGTTAGACATACTGAGCGCTGTGTTAAAATTTGTCCATGTATTTTAATGGGACCCTGTATATGTGTATGTACATAAATGGTTAAATAAATACCTACCTATTTACTTACAAAACATTATAAACTTTCCATTTATTTTAATACCACACGTAACATCATGTAATCCTCAAAGGGTTAGGCAGACGTGTTCCTATAGGACACCCACATTATTTTCTCCTGTTATTCTTAAATCCCATAATAGTGAGCAAGCCCATTACTATCAACTAGATATATGTCTAGACTCCAGACTTCTACGTGTTCCTGTGGTAAAACAGAGCACGCACAGGAAAAGGATTCCTGTGTGTGCTCTGTTTTCCAGTGTGTTCCTGTTTCCTTTCTTTTAATAATGAATAAGAAACAAGGGTTTTAAAGTGACTATTTTTTTCAATGGTAGGTTTTTTTGTAGATACCTATCGCTATTTATTTATTTATTAAAACCTTATGCACAAGTAAAAAAAGTACTGTACAAAGGCGGACTTAATGCCTGAGGCATTTTCTACCAGTCAACCTTAGGGTGATGCAGAGACAAAATATGGTAAGGGCAACATACGGCAACAAACTTTACCTAGTGTACACAATACCTAATACGAGCATGAAGAGAAGGTCAAGAAAAATGTTGGATGCCTATCTCTCCAAGGGCTTTCCGTAACCAGCAAGTGCATAAAAATTGGATTGCTCCAACCATAATACACATACGATTCTTTAGTACTAGTATGATAATGAGTGGCTTGTAATGTAGTAGTAATGACAGCCAATCGATCAGATTAAGCTATGCTTGCCGTGATTGACCCGTGGACGGTTTACCATCATTACATACCAAGATCCCTCCGTGCCTTGGAAAGCATGATAAGCCGTTGGTCTTAGCTGTCATTCGCGGATCTTTGACAGTCGTTACGGGTTTCAACCAGTCTTACCAAGGAGTTTCGTATTACCCAGTAAATGGGCTGTGGAGGCAGTCGCGCCATGTTAATTACTGGTACTCAGCTGCATCTGGCGAGACTTGAAGCTGACCCCAACATAGTTGGAATGCTGAGGATCAGTTCAAGATTTTAAAACTACTTTGGGGTCCTTTGCCACGATTCTTTTTTTTTTTTGTGAAATTCAAATTTCTAAAAATACGACAAGGAAAGAGAAAAATAAAAAGTCAGGTAAGAACTTCCTAAGAATAATAAGATCGTCTAGCTCCTTAACTATCAATAATCACGGAACACACATTCACTCTCAACCTCACCCATAGAATGCAATGTAATTTTAATTTTGTTAACCTCCCTGTCAAACCATGCCTGTAACTGCGCTTCTTTAGCATATATTCCTGTTAATTGGGAGGTCAGGCTCTTTTGGTGCAGGAACTCCTAGTGCAAGAGCCAGGGCTACACAGATGTTTATGTCTTGAAGTGTAAATAAAGAATTTGTTATTACTTCGCTTATTCATTTTCTGACATACATATAAAATAAGTGTTTGATGATTGCAAAAAAATACATGAAATACGCATGAGTCTATCGCCCTGAGGAGGAAACCTTGTAATAGCTTCTATTGAGGGCTAAGGCATAGCCTGGAGATTTTCCAATAATCCCTAGATCACTTTCGCTAATCAACATCACGAATGGTATCTTTGGAGACACTCTTGTTTCAATCGATCAGTATTGTACTACTTAAAAAAAACATAGCAATAATCACTTTACAAATAGAAGCTTAACTTGGACTTATTTGTAATGTACTCTTTAATAACTTTCTAAGGAATATGCCATGAGCAATACCTAGAGTTGAATTAGTTATCGTAGTGTCAATAACAAATAGGATCACTCTAATATGTGCTGCCAATCATTTTAATTTCATATCTTCAAACTATATTCAATTGAATAAAAAATACTTATCCCTCATAAACGACATGGCTGGAAGACTGAGTGCAAAAAAACACAATTGGACATAAATGGTGTCAAGTGGCTAGCTCAGTGTATAAGGTCATTGTAAATCAAATATAATATCAACGCCGCATAAAATCCGCGTCAAGGTCATATTTTCGCGCGAAAACCGCTTTTGTTTGACCCCTGATTAATATTACTATCCATAAAAACGAAAGACCAAGCTTTGCTTTAAATCACCGGCATGTTTAATTTGTACAGTTCTTCAAATCATTCTTTCATCATAAAACGATTGAACCAACTGTGATTTACTTGTGCAAGTGCTGTTGCGATATCCTCTATCACGTAGGACCTAATGCCATCACAACTGATTGCCTCTGCGGTATAAGTATTCACAATATTATCCCTGTGAGTGCTTACCTACATCCATGAGGAAATTACCTGGTTAATTATTTTTTGATAATTTTTATGTAAGTAGGTATAAGTAAAAGATATTAAGATAGCATCCTACCTAAAATATTATACGAAAATTTATTTTTTATTTAAAACATGCTATTTTAAGGTTGAGTTGGGTACTAATGTTATTTTCAAGCTATTCGTGAAATATGGACGGTATAAATGTTGCGGTATGTGTTCCAGATATACTTATGCCTTTACGTTTTTGTTTTTAAATAGGTATGTAAGTTAAGAAAGGTAATTTTGCAGAATAGAGATTCCTTCATAAATGTTAACTCTCAATTAATAGCTATGCGGTGCTGGATTTCTTCTGAAAGACATGATCGGGATCATAGATATCCGGTTGACCTGAGGTTCCAAAGGTTCTCCAAGACAACGTATTTTACCAGTAGGTACCTACACGATACTCTTCTTATATTATATTCATCGTATGTATATTCATTACTTATTATTTTATTGAAAATTAAATTTACGGCCAAGGTTATGTTTGTTTTTAAATTAAAACAAACATTTTCTATGTATTTTTATTAATAGTATTTATGACCATAAATCACGTCCACAAATATTTATGGTTTATTAAGTACCGACTTACTGCAAATTATTTCATCACCACTGCTCTCAACGTGCGTGGTGGATAATAGAGAACGAAAAAGTAAAAAAAGAAATATCAGAAATAAAAAATATATCCAAGTCCCCAGTTGTAAAATGCACAGAAAGTAATTTAGAGAAAATAGTAATCTATTGCTTTGCCGAGTACCATAAAGAGCCGGAAACAGTGCTACACAATAGAATACTGGAAATATCAAGATATTCAGCATTTGGACCTAAGCGGCTATAAATTAGGTCATCCCACTTCCAGTGTCATATTTTTTATTTCCAATATTTATGTATTGCGCAATGGTATGCAATAGTTAATACATGTGTTGTCTTGTACAATCATGTTAGTTTAATTTGGTGTGTTGTATTGTCAAGACGTGCATTGATTTAAAATGGAAGATTTAAAAAAATCTATTAATGTAGTGGAGCAACGTGTATTTCTAAAGTTTTGTGCTTTACTCAACTACTCTGGAGGAGTTGCGCACGACTTACTGGTAAAGTGTGTTGGTCGTAACGCCTTAAATAAAAGAACCGTACAGCGATGGCTTGAAATGTACAAACAAGGAAGAACCACAGCTGAAGATGAGCCGCGAGCACCTCGATCATTATCATCGACTAGATTAGAAGCAAGGGACAAAATCAAGGAAGCACTTCGTCAGTCACGTAGGGTCAGTGTCAGTGATCTCTCCACTCAACTTAACATTCCTCATTCCACTATACATAGAGTACTCACGGAGGATTTATGTCTGGTCAATAAAAGTGCAGTGTGGGTGCCCCACACTCTGAACACGGATCAGAAGGAGTTTCGTTATGAAACTGCGCGTAGCCATTTATCGTGGTATCGCCGTAAAAAAAATATACTTAAGAGATTCATATGCCTTGATGAAACTTGGGTCGAATTTTATACTCCTCGTCAAAGACATCAGTCACGATGTTGGGTGGAACTGGGCACTTCAGCTGAACATTTACGACGTGCAGAGCTACATGAACGAAAAATACTACTAATAGTAGCTATGGATGTCAGAGGCATTGCTTTTTGGAGAACTTATGATTAAAATACAACTATGACTGGAGAGCGATATAAGTCATTTTTAGAAGAAAATATTCCTATTTGGGCAGACGAACATCATATAACGAGTCCTAAAATTTTACATGATAACGCCAGACCGCACAAATCAAAAATAGTTCAGAATTTAATTGAAGATAAAGGATGGATTGAAATTATTCAGCCGCCATATTCCCCGGATATGAATCCTTGTGATTTCAATTGTTTTGGCCATGTGAAGAGGAAATTGTCGGGTACTCGATACAATAGCAAAAAGGAGTTAGATATTAAACTAAAGAGCATTATTGATGAATTAAATTAAAGTGGTACTTTAAATGGTGTTCAAGATTTGCCAGCAGTCTGGGAGCGAGTGATTAATAGTGGTGGAGATTATTGATTAGTGTCACAAGGTTATATAGTATAGTAGTCAGTTTTTGTAAAATAATAATAATAAAAAAATATGACACTGGAAGTGGGATGACCTAATACAAAACATGTATAGATTAGGCAGAAATAACACCACCAGTGCCCGACCACTAGTAATAGAATTAATCAGCAAAAGAATGGTAAAATACATCTTAAATAATAGTCATTATTGTCAGGAAACAAAAATATCTTTATCCGAATTTTTGGATGAAAACGCATGCAAAGAAAGTTTAGTCTATTTTAGTTATTTTCACAGCGTTATCTCCTACGGTATTCTGCTGTGGGGCAAAACCGCTGATATACAAAATATTCCATTCAAAAACGAACTGTTTAGGCAACTTACCAGCTAGGTGCCAGAGTTTCTCTAAGAGATTTTTTTTTATATATCAGGAAAAATATAAACTTGTACACTAAAAACAGTGATACTCACAATGTTAACACTAGAAATAAGGACAAACTACCTGCTCCCTTTCACCGGCCTCATAAAGTTCATAACTCATTTTTTGGGCTTGGTACAACCTTTTATAACAAGCTACTACTACTTTTTAATGCGTTTAAAGCTCAAGTAAAATCCAACCTTTGTTCAAAGGCATGCTATTCCACCAACGACTACTTAAACGATAATAATAGTTGGTCACCCTGATTAACTCAAGACAAGGTTTATGTTCTTTCCCCAGAATCAGCTTACTGACAGGTTATATGAGTTCATAAAATTGTTTTTATTTTTATTTGACTGTATAAGTCAGTTGAGTTTAATTTTATTTTAATTTATTATTATAGTCTATGTTTTCTAATGAGTTGATTGCCATATGTGGTTAGCTAGCGACCTCCACGATTGATCATATTGTTCTTGCCTCAGCAACCAGCAGCAAGTTCGTCGTGCTCCCTTAGATGTCACTGCTTGCGGTAGCTTCCAGCTACCCTCAAACATGGCGAGGGAGGTAATGTCTGATATTTGCCTTATGCTCGTGAACGGGTGCTGCTTGTGGTGACTTGTCGTCTTGCTGACCACGGTTTTATTGTTTTGATTAGTAATAACTTGTTTATTTATTTTACTTCGATGGTCCTAGTTTATCATTTGTGACTTCAAGTGACAGCTATGTGAACAGAACACAGCATTGCATAAATATAATAATAATAATAACAATAATTTCATTTAATGTTCTGTGTCTTATAATTTTAATTACTTTGCATACCTAGTATTGTTTACAATCAAGTATTTTCTAACTGAACAGAGAGCTCTGCTGCTGGGGAGTTTGTTGCGCCACTTCTCCCCAGTGAAAGCAATAGGAAGTGGTGAAGGGCGGGCGTTTTGGGGGAATGCCTTTTGTAAATTTGCCGTTCGAAAAGTGCTGATTCTCAGCCTAGTTTGAATAAATGACTTTTGATTTTGATTTTGAAAGAATCTGTCTGATTTTTGACGTTTATCTTCACAGAGTGCGCAATTGTACAAGTTATAGGGAGAAGTAGGCGGAGCTGAAATTTTCTCACCCTAAACACAAAAATGAGTTCGTTATGAAGCTTGTAAATAAGATGTTAAATAATAATAGCTAAAGGTTTTAAAATAACTGACTATATTTAGTTACAGCATAAATCACATTCATTAATTAATCTCAGTAATATTAAACAAAAAGAGCTAAATGCGACTAATTCCCGCTGCATAATCCTTAATGTAATTGTTATCAACGTTACCAGCAACGAAGCTTTGAACAATTGACGTTTTCAGTCCTTGGCAATGAATACGCGAGTGATTGTTGGTAGTTTATCTCCTTGAGACGACCTTGGGGATGGAATCCCCTTCAGCGTGATAGCCGGTTTCGTCAGCGAAGTATTTGATGGTGTCCTGCTTGCCTTCACTATTCAGGTAACTGTAGGATCCGCTGACAATGACGACCTTTTGGAGCTTGTTTTCTTCATTAAGAGCTTCCTTCACAACGCCTGACTCTTGCCTGGAGCTGCCATCGCTAGTCTCGTAGCTGTTGATAGTGTTTAAATTAGTTCATGAGCAAGCATTTGATGCAACGTTTAAATTATCAAATTATTAAATGCATGAGAACTATTGATATAACTTTTAAACTATCATGTAATTGCTAAACTGGGATATACATGGGTAAACCCGGGACTCAGAGTCGAGAATAATAAATGGCACATTGGGTATTACAATATAACAAATGAAAACTTTATATTTACCCGACGTTATAGGCACCATCTGGACTCTGATCAAAGTTGTAGCTGACGATTTCAACTGAGGGCTTCTCAGCTGGAGCAGCTGCGGCGGTGGCCACGAGGGCAAGGGCGACAAGGATGATCTGAAACAAGACAAGTTAACAAGTTGTATCAGAAAAGAGAAAGAGATACTCGATACCTATAATTTTTTGAACACATGAATATTATTCATTTATAAGCTACCTAAAAGGGATATATCGCACCATGTTTTTACATTTTATCCCACAGACAGAAAGCACGTAAGCAGAAGAAACAATGACTACTTGAAACATATTTTTGTTGTTTTGTAATCATTCAACCCCCAAGCATATTGAAATAATATTGGATGTAGCTTGCAACTCGTACTCGTAGCACATGGATGTAAATGATGTTTAGCTTACTTACCGATTTCATTTTGTATTGATTGGTTGGCAACGCGATGAGCAACTGATGCTTGACCGATCCCAAAGCATCGTTTATATACATTTCTTAGGCAATATAAAAAAAACTTTATTTAGAACTCGATCACAATCTAAGCTTGTGAATCACATGGCACACGAGTATCATTCTACAAGTGCGTGTTATATCAAAAACTGGAAATATCAAGAAAAGTATAGCTATAATAGAATTTACCATATTATGCTACTTTATTGTATTTTTCAAACAAAATTTATTAAAAGCCTATATATTTACATAAAGCAAACAGACTTGGAATAATAAAATCTAAAAATAAAATTATAAACTTGAAATGGAAACTTATTTTAATTCACAGCACTCTCTGGCAAATATTAATATTATAATCGGTTGGATTGATACGATTCCTTTTGCCTTCTATCATTTTTTTATAAAATGCCCATAAATCCATTTTATTAGGTAAAGGTAAAAGTTCATTTAATTTAGGGCTGGTTTTTCAATCATGTGATAACTTTATTCAAGGAATAATTTTGAAATTTTGACAGTTATTTCATACAAAAACTGTCAAACGTCAATTTATTCCTCGAATAAAGTTATCTGGCAATGGAAAATAAGCCCTAAGTCGTATGAACGTAAAAATTACATGTAAATAAATATAAAAATTAGTAGCCCAAAGGCATCAGGACTAGGGTCCAAACTGCCGGTGGCCAAAGCTCTTGAGAGAGGAACCTCCTGACTGTCCTACTGTTTTTTGTATCGAATTCGAACCTAGGCAAGCACTTTACTTTGTAATGTGTTATGGCTCTCAAAACGGTAAAGGAAAACATCGTGAGGAAATGCTCTAGAATTCAAATTTAGAAGACATGTGAAACCTACCTATCTGCGCTGGGCCCGAAAGGTTGCCAATGTTAGAGAAGTTCACGAACTAATCATCTGGAACTCAGCAATCCTTTCTAATAAAGCTTTACTACTCGTACTTACTGCTTTTTCTGCGTACTGTTAGTGAATGCATACAATTGACCAAATAAATCGAATTGATAACGGAGATAGTAAATTACGTCCTGTCCTAACATAAAAAATTGGCGTTTTGTCGATCACTTTGGTCTCAAATATCGGTTGTTTGGTTAGGAATTCCAAATTCAAATTTATTTTTTGGGCCCACTTTATTGTAAAGTCTATTAATCGTAAACTTAAAAAAACCTAACCGATTTATAATTTAATATGGTCGATTTTTTTCAAAAAAGTCTAACCGGAATCACGAAATCGTAATAAAGAAAATATTTTGATAATGCACTCAATTGATTCAATTATATAAATATGGTTGTCAATGTCATAAATGCATGTATTGAAGCGTTTTTAACGATTCAAAAACTATATACGTATATACAGTTCGAGGTGGTAACCGAATCAGTTTCATTAATTAAAAAAATATGCCATTGACGCTGCAGCAGGTCCTCCTGTGTTTATCCCCATTTTTAAGTTTGCTTACTCTCGCGTAAAGTAGTTCGTTAAAAATCAACGTGAAACGGATTGTAGTTTTTTCTTGCTTGTCAGTTTGACTCTAGTGATGTTACTCAGTCATTAACGTTCAGGCACTAGGTGGTCTCAATTATGTAATTCAAAAACTAAGTTCCCAGCAGCTTCGTACTTATGAAACGCACACAAAAAGAACTTAAGGAAAAGAATCATAGCAAGATCCAAAATACAGCAAACATTAAATAGGAAGAGTTGAGGTTTAAGTCAGTGACATTCGTCAACAATCGGCCTTGTACAATTTTGTAAAGAGTCTTCTCCGACTCACATTCCACTGTCAGTCTAATAATCAATGACGATACGATGACGATTTTACTGACAAATTACACGTTATCAACTGACAGCACTCAGCCACAGATATTTTTACTCTTATTAAAACTTTGTGACTCTATACATCATAGTATTATGACGGTTTATTACACGACATATATCTCTTCCCTGATTTATTACCTACCTTCGTATTTAATTATAGAATAAAAAAATACATTAGTTAACTATAAAGGGTGACTGATACTGAAACACATGATTCTAATCATGACAACAAACAAGTTTTATAATGGGAGTTGGGACAATAAGTGAAATGATGAAAAAAAATCAGCTGTTCCCTACATTTTGACGACTCGTACGAATATAAATGTAGGGAACAGCTGATTTTTTTTTCGCGATTTCGGATTTGGTCCGATAGTAAAAGTTGTTTGTAATGATGAGTAGAATCATGTGTTTAAGTATCGGTCACTAATTAACAGTCACCCTATATAGTCTCGGTGAGGGGCCCGTGGCTAAATAATAACAGCCGCATAGGTCTATCGATCAGGTTAAGCTACGCTTGCCACGGTTGGCCTGTGGATGGGTGGCCATCTTTACATACCGAGACCCCTCCGTGCCTCGGAAAGCACGTTAAGCCGTTGGTCCCGGCTGTCATTCGTAGATCTTTGACAGTCGTTATTGGTAGTCAGAAGCCCGAATGTCTGTAATCTTACTTAGGGGTATCGTATTACCAGTAACTGGGTTATGGAGGTCAGATAGGCAGTCGCTCCATGTAAAAGTTAAGAGGCTGAATACCAGTAGTATTCAGCCTCTTAACTTCTTTATATAAAACTGCTGCAGCGTCAATGGTATATCTGTATTTTTTTACTTAATTAAACCGATTCGGTTACCACCTCGAACTGCAATTAGGTTTAGAACAATTTTTAAATCGTTAAAAACGCTTCTAACCGAATTGAGTGCATTATCAAAATATGTTCTTTATTACGATTTCGTGATTCCGGTTAGACTTCATTGAAAAAATCGACCATTTTAAATGATAAATTGGTTACGTTTTTTTAAGTTTACCTAATACGATTAATAGACGTTATATTAAAGTGGGCCCAAAAACTATATCCTCTGAAATAAATTTGAATTTGGGATTCCTAAACAAAAGCCGATGTTTGAGATCAAAGTGGCCAGTTCGACAAAACGCAAATTTCATTGAACTATTCCACTCAGAGCACTGATTTCAACCGCATTTGGACGTACCGCACCTGAGCACTTCCACTAACCGCACTGAAACAAAATTCTGTAACGTGCGGTTCGGTGGAATAGTTTAATAACGTTATTTTCAGTCTCCGAACGGCACCTACGTCAAATATTTTTTTAGTGATGGGATTTTATGTTCAAGGCATCATCACACAAAACATATCGATACAAATCAGCAGAAATTTAGTCCTTTATCGGATATTTACGCCTTGTTTACCAAGGAGTAATGTTTTATACAGATAAAACATTACTCCTTGGTAAACAAGCTGTCAGTAAACAAAATATGACAGACCGTGTAACTTTTCTTAGTGATTTCGTTAGTTCAAATCATACAGTATCTATTTCAACTAGGAAAAATGGTTGAATGAACGCACTCACACATACAGACTGCTACACGAAATCTAAGTATGTTTTAATATACAGTGAGTGGGGGCTGTCGCATAGTGACAAGTTTAATAATTACTACGTGTTATCGTGTAGGTAGGATATGCTATTCATAATATTAATTATTATTGTTAATATTTTCCACCATTTCGAACTTGTTAGTAACATAAACGATTGCTTTTAAAATTGATTTTAGTTAAGTTTTTTTTTTTTTTAGTTATTAGTTAGGTATGCGTCAACATAATCAACTCTTCATATGCAGCTGTAATAGAAGAAACACCACAATCATGACAACATCATAATTGTGGTGATTCTTATGATATAAGATCAAAAGCACTTTTTGAGTGAAAAAATATTTTAAAAATTGAACTGATGAGAGAATCCTAATTCAACACAGAGTCACAGACAAATATTCCAGTGTCCATCAAGGAAAAACATATATCCTTAAAAGAAACTCCGTGTATAGCCCGCTCCATAGCCCACTGAGCGACCATGAATTTGAGGACCAGCCCGACTCCACTTTTCGGCACCATATGTCATAACGGGCAGGGCGCACTGGTTAAAGACCTTAGTCTTCAAATATTGCAGGATAGGTGACGAGGAGACTTGACGAAATTTTTCTGACACTTTCCAACCCAACTGGATCCTTGTGTCATCTTTCTCAAAGTTGTGTCTACCGAGCTGGATGATTTCCGTTAGCTAGACATGCTCCTTCACAATTTCGCGAAGCGACCATGACCTTCGTCTTGTCCAAATTCCTGCCGAGGCCAACACGTCGAGGGGCTCCATTTAGGCTGTGCAGCATCTGCCCAGGCAAGAGCACAGAACAGAACTATTTCAGCATCTCTGTCATTATGACGATGTCATCGGCAAAACGAAGGTACGAGTTGTACTCGCCGTTCACATTGATAGCCCGTCCAAGACAGTCCACCGTCAAAGGCGTCATCCAACGCGTTGGTTAACAGTTTCGGGGATATCACATCTCCCTGCCTCACCCCTCTGAGCAGTTGGATGGGGTTGGTTTCCTTATCCTGGCTCTGGACAGTCATTGTGGCAGCATCATAGAAACATCTCAATACTTCGATGTAGCACAACTCGATTGAGTCCACAAGAATAAAAAAAAAGTTGTAAAAATACTAAACGAGGTAACGCGGGTAAATATCTGAATGTCATTAAAATATTTTGTACTACAGAGATTGCTTATGCGATATTTAAGTCAGTTGAATGCAACGTTAAACAAATTACATACGTAAACATTTAACCGCATTCATTACATACGACAACCGAGCCTTTTACTGTGTGTGGTTCAACACACACTTGCCGTATCGATATGTTGGTAATTTTCTGAATTAAGAATACATACGTCCCATCACTACAAACTGTATGCAAGTGCCGTTCGGAGTCCGAAAATAACGTTATTAAACTGTTCCACCGAACCGCACGTTACAAAATTTTATTTCAGTGCGGTTAGTGGAAGTGCTCAGATGCGGTACGTCCAAGTGCGGTTGAAATCAATGTTCTGACTGGAATACCTCATTTCATTATGTTAGGACTTAATTTATTATCTCCTTCTGCATTGATGCATTCACTAACAGTACCCCGAAATAGCAGTAAGTATTAAAGGTTTATTAGAAAGGATTGATGAGTTCCAGATGAAGAGGAGGTATGGGTGCCGGTGAAATGATCAGTTCGTGAACTTCTCTAACATTGGCAACCTTTCAGGCCCACCACAGACAGGTAGGCGTCACATGTCTTCTAACTTTTGGTTCTAGAGCATTTCCTCACGATGTTTTCCTTCATAATTCAATAAGACAGAAAATAAAACTGGCATGAAGTATATAACAGTATTTTCACTGCTCAAAAATGTTGCAAAATTGAAGATAAAGCTAATTCCCGCCACGAAACTTTAAAAACTTTTTTTTTAAATTAATTTTCAACATTTGTCATTCGACTTGTTACATACTGCCAAGTCAAAATAACGTTTCTTTGCGTTTTTAAATAATAAATGACAACTATTTTATCTGGTTTTATTAAATTAACGATAGAAAACGCGGATGTTATATAAATTATAGCAAATGAAATAAAATAACGACTTTAATCTGCGACGTTTTATTGTGCGTGTGGCTGTTGGGTCTGGTTATTTTAGCCTGGGAAAAAAACTTTATGCACTAGACCTAGAGCATAAAATGCGACATTATCTCTCCCACGCAGAAAATAAATATGAACTTTTAGAGTATGAGAAGGGAAAAATATTTTAAAATAAAATTACGGTCGTGTGTCGCGTGATTCCCCATTCTAAATACATAATGTCCATCAAATTTTCATTCATTCCTCTTTATTTTCCCTAATCCATGACAGGTTACCAAGATAGTAATAATAATAATAATAATTTATTAAAGTACCTACCTACATAAAGGTTTTCTAGTAGATGAGGGAGTTACAAAGTATGCATTTTTAATTACATGGTGTAGGTACAACGAATCTAGCTAGATTACTGAGTAATGTGTATTAAGGAGAGACAAACACACTAAAAAACACAATAATTATTTTCAACTTTAGAATGAAAATATCTCGCATATGTACATATGTGCTCATTAATAGCACATATGTATGTATAATAAATTCGAAATAACGACATCGGACATTAGGCGTTACGTTAGGAGCCGGAGAAGTGTATAAAAGCTCATTTTGAGATCGATCTAGCATCAGTCGCACAGCAGCCACCGAACAAAACTTATCAAACATGAAATCCGTACGTGTATACATATTTTATCAATGACTACAATTAAATTTAAAGTTTGATATTATTTCTCTATCTTTTATGTAGCTAAAAAAAGTTAAAAGTTTGTTAAAATTCAGTGACAAGATCTTTGAAGTCTAGTATCAACTCAGCCTATCGCAGTCCACTGCTGGACATAGGCCTCTCCCAGACTGCGCCACAACACCCTGTCCTCCGCCTTCCGCATCCAGTCTACCCCAGCCATCTTCTTTAGGTCGTCCGTCCATCTAGCTGGGGGGCGTCCCACACTACGCTTGCCGATACGCGGTCTCCACTCCAGGACTCGTCTCGTTGAAGTCTAGTATTGTTTTTTATCCACCAATCCGCACTGGGCCCGCGTGGTGGATTACGGCCCACTCGCTTTCACCGAGAGGAGGCCTGGGTCCCAGCAGTGGGAACGTTGTGGGCTGATTATAGTAGTAATATTGTTTTTTTTAGGAGTCCTTATTAATTATTTTTATGCTCTGTTTATAACATTTGTGTATTGTGTGTTGTAGATGATCGTAGTCGCCCTCGCCCTCGTGGCCGTCGCCGCCGCAGCCCCCGCTGCTGAGGAGCCCGAACTGATCCTCCGGTCCAACAACGAACAGCAACCCGATGGTACATACAACTTTGAGTAAGTAATTCAATTTAAAATATTATATTTTGGAAATATTACCAGTTTATTGCATAGATATTAACTTAATCCATACTTTTCAACAGTTTCGAGACCGCAAAAGGCATCGTCCGCCAAGAGGAGGGTACACTGAAGCAAACTGTCAATGAAGAGAACAAGCCCGTCGATGTCGTCGTCGTCCGCGGCTCCTACAGCTACCCCGGTGAGGACGGCAAGCCCATCACCATCAACTACGTCGCTGACGAGTCCGGCTTCCACCCGGAAGGAGACTCCATCCCCAAGCCCGCCAGGAGATAAGCTACCATCGACTACTCGCCGATAAGGAATTGATTGTTTAACATAGTGACAATCAATCAATTGTTCATCAGCTGCTGTATCTAATGACTGATAACGTTTAAGGCAACACAAGCGTGTGGTGGTACGTCAGCTTCACCCTCTTCTTGTCGCTCGTTGTTATTTGATGCTAACTGCCATATTTTTGTTACTTGTTGAGTTTTAATAATGTGATTCATACTGTAAATAAAGAAAAATAGAAAATATTTACATGTTTTTTGAGTACTTAGTCCATTATACGTGTAGGTCATATTCCATCATTTCAGTGATATTCACGAAAACCACAAATTAATTAGGTACCAAGAAAAAAGAGTAATTTGCTTTACGAAATACCTTTTTAGATCACAGACACGCAAAATGAGCAATTAGCGCCATTTGAACTATTACGCCTGTAACACTATAGTTCACGGTCAGTTTCTAAATCGTCTGTGCGTGAGTAGGATAACATGACGCCTAGACATATTTCAACATGAAAATTCCCGATACAAGACTATAATTACATACTTTTAGATAACTTTTAGGAGCAGGAGCTTCCTAAGATCTGGCCAGACAATTACGGCAAATGATAAATGATAAATGATTTATTTTCTTTAAGTAGGTTTGTACAAACACTTTTACATGTCAATCATATTTTTTTAAACTAGATGAGGTCGGCGTTTCCTATCTGACTACTCTGAGAAGAAAGGCCGAAACGAACTCAGAGGTCACAGTCTCTTTTAAAGTCCAGACATAATGTTGGTCAGATAATGTGAAGACCATGTAGATTGGTGTCTGAAATGGTCTTTTGAGTAAAGAACCACACAGATTGAGCGGACCTGTCCAGTCAGTGCACGCATTTGTCAAAAATCGTGCAGCTCAACTCAGAACTTGAGGAGCCTTACGATTCGACGAACAATACCAATGAAAGGACATTTGGGTAGGCCGCATAAATGACTCAAACTGCCAGATCATGATTAAAACTAACTAAGAAGGAAAACCGAAAAAAAGAAATGACCCACATAGTCTTCACACTCACAGTAATAATAATAAAAAATAAGATACGTTACAAAGTGAATATCCATGTCATTGTTTATATAAAATTATATAAACAATGACATGGAAATATAAATTATATATGTCAATAGTCAATATCTGTATAAATGTTATCTAGGCAGATCTGTTTTCTCAACAATTGCAAACCATGATGGAAAAGCTAGCCGTAAAACTACCGAGACTGGTCAATTGCTCTAGCCCACTAGTACCACACAGGAACACGTGGAGTTATCAAGTTGAAATTAATATCAAATACGGCTGCAATCCCTTGAAGATAAGATTTTATTGATTCTCGCTCTCAGAATGTTTTCAGCAAAAAAATCAATGAACTACCTATAAAATGGCAAAAGTGATTAGATAACAATGGTACAAATACTTTGATTGATTAGACATAATATATTTACACATACACACACATATACACATACACACATGCGTACGTACGACGTGCACACGTTTCGTACGTATTTCTACATAATTATATATTATTCTATTTTATATGGTGTACATAAAAGAGTATTCTAATCTATTCTATTTTTTATGTAGGTACTTTTAATTTATTTTTCACTTCTCATGCTCTAAAAGTCACATTTTATGCTCTAGGTCTAGTGCATAAAGTTTTTTTTTTTTTTCTAAGACTAAGATAATCAGGCCCAACAGCCACACGCACAATAAAACGTCGCAGATCAAAGTCGTTATTTTCTTTAATTTGCTTTAATTTATATAACTTCCGTGTTTTCTGTCGTTAATTTAATAAAACTAGATAAAATAGTTGTCATTTATTATTTAAAAACGCAAAGAAATGTTTTTATGACTTGGCAGTATAAAGTACCCAAGTCGAATTACACATGTTGAACATTAAGAAAAAAAAGTGGTGGAAATTAGCTATTCTCTTCTTCAACTTTCCAACATTTTTGAACAGTGAAAATAGTGTTATATACTTCATGCCTGTTTCATTTACTCACAATTTAAATGAAAAGTAGAGTATATAGCTCGGGCTTAAATGAGCCATTTTACCCCTCGACTTAACTATCCACCCTCACCTGCGGTTATAAACGTCTCGGGATAAAAAGGCTCCTTTTATGCGCTAGTTGTACAATCTACTATTTCTGTTCCTTTCTTTTCGTCTGCTTATATGTTTGTACATAAATGGTTAAATAAATACATAAACCTTTATTATTTTCATTTATTGTTTTATTACATCAAATGAGAAAATAAACCTATATTGATCAATCGCAATTCGAAACTTTAAAACAAAATACCCAAAATGAACAATGAACAGAAGGCCAATTGCCGTAACGAAAAACGTTAAAAATCCAATCGCAATATCATCTCAGCGACTATGAATGTCAAAGACTTGTCAAAAGTTTAGGGATTGAGACTGAGATCAGGCTATGATAGATCTTAAAGTTACGAGAATTGCTCCTCAGATCGATTGCGTCATACCCTTTACCGCATAGGAAACATAAACGTATAAATCCTAATGGGGTTTGTTTTTCATATCATTAGCAATAATAAAACACAACTATTTTGTCTATCATCACATACCACTTGGAAAAAAATAAAAAAAATACACTAAAATTAATTCTGAAGCTTTAATAAAGACATAAACATAAAAAAAAAATTGTCACTTATTTAATATATCATGCAGTAAAGGGTTAACCCTTTACTGCATGATATATGGAAATGGAGTACCAAACCTTAAGGTTTGGTACTCCATTTCCAGATACTACTTACTTTTACACCTGTAAGGTGTGTGTCTCAAAGCAGATGTAGTGAAACTTAAAAAGTAAGAGAAGGTATTTACTGGGTGAAATTATTTTCTTTCTGTCTTTAGCTTCTGCTCTGTAACTATCCAAATATCCCCGAGATAAATCTGTTAGTCTCGTAATCCTTATAGTTCGATAAAGGTTTGACACTGTAATGTTCCTTATTATAATAAAACTATTGTCATTATAATATGCGCCGTTTTATGACTTTTGTTTGGAGACTTGCGAGTATCTAAGTTGGCTCAACTACTTGTGCATATAAGAAAAAAATAATAATATTAGTATAATGTAATAGTAACACAGGTATGCAAAATTGACCTTTTTGAAAACTGATTGTTTGAAAGATGTCTATATTAAGTAAATTTGGGGCGCTGAATTCGAATATGCTATTGATTTTTTTTATCACGTAAGGCTTTTTAGATAAATGACGTATAGAAAAAATTAAATTTATGCCTCAAATCGATGTTTTATTGAAATAAAAAAAAACATACAAAGCTTACTCACACATTTAGATTCTCATGACGTTAGTAATAAAGTAACTTACAAAATTAACTGCTAGGTATAAATCCTTGTAATACCTCTTCCGCTTGTCACTGAAGCTTCTTTTTAAAGATTTTCGCCTGTGTTCATTATTCTCAGTGTCCCTCTGCAACATCCAGCAATAGTCTGCAATCAGGTTAACATTCCATCTCCCTTGATAATGTCTTTCCGTAGCCTTTATGTCTTGATAGAATTTCTCTCCCTGTTCTTCACTTAAATCCCAAGATTTTCTGGAAATAAGTCCAAGTGAGATTTTAAGAAATGGACTTTAAAGCTCATGTTGCATCCCCATTTCTTAAAATGTTCTAATATATTTTCCACTAATCGTACGTACTTAGTCTGAACTTTTCTTATTGCCCAGAAAATTTTTAACAACTTCTTTGAAATAAAAATGAAACTAAAATGAACTCTGATGAAAAGGAAGCATGGGTTATGCTTCCTTTTCATGAGATTTCATTTTAGTTTCAAAGTCTCTGTATTTCATGAGTTTTCGAATATCTGGACCAACAAATGATAAATTATATTTATAACGACATTCAATCACATTTTACTGAATATGTTTAATAACTACCCACAAGTAAAGTAAATATCGAAAATAAGAATTGTGATTATAGCATATTTGTACTAGGGCAGCATTTATTAGGATTTCTAAAAAAACTTACGTGATGGAATTTTTTCATTATTTTTCCGTTAATCAGCACCTCGAAATCCATAAGAAACCATTATTCGATTTCAGTCAATTTTACCCATGCATACCTGTGTAATCTGTACCTGCGTTGCTAAGTTATTTTCTCTCCCTTATTTCCATAAAAATAAAATGTTTGTTTTATTTTCCATCTTTTAGGCCTTCAAGATGGAAACTGGTAATACATCTATTTTCGGCCGCCTAATGACTTGAATCTTAATGGGGATCCGTTTAATTTGTTTAAATAAAATAAGAGCCTTCCCAGACGATCTGATCACAAAAATGTTTAAGCTTAGGTGCGTTTTAGGTAAACATAATGGTACATTGTTTAGTGACAGGAAACTAAATATTCAATTTTAACCTCTTTTAGCTTAGCTACTGACCAACGAACCCCCACTGATGTGATGACAGCCTTTACATATCCAAGTTTTTAATCCATATACTACAGGTCTGCCATCTGCTTATGCATAACATACGCCAAAAGTCCATTACAGTATCAGAATTATCACATACGGCATGATACCCGCGTCACGGGTACGTCAAGACTGACGCTACGTTTGCCGGCTACGAAGCTACGGCGTAGCGACGCGTCGTAGTAAGGTAAAGACTGATTAGCAGGGTAATTGTGTAACACACTATCAGTAACATTGGGTTTCATTTTGACAGTTCAACAACATTCATTGCCTTATTTACGTTGTTGAGCAGGAGCCGACACAGTGTATGTAAAATAGAATAACTCAAACCGTGAGTTTAACAAAGTTGAAAAGCCGATAAAAACAGTAGCGATGTGTGAAGTCTCTTATTCAACTAGTTATTCGTTGACATGCAAACACGTACGAGATCGGTCGCTTACCATGCAGACACTGGTGTGACCTTGACCGCCAACCGTCTCACGCGCATTCTGTTATGTACGCTTCTATAAGTTCTCTTTATTGCTTATAATCTTCGGATTGTATAAACATCGGACATTTTTTGGAACTTTTAGCCTTTTCTTAAGTATTAAGGGACCTGCACGCAGGTCCGGACTTTCCCGCCCAGGACCCAGGGCCCCTAGGCACTTGACTTTTGACCCTCCCCCCATCTCGTAGCTACTTTTGAAATTACTACTAATTATAAGATAACTATAATTAAGAAAATATAATTTTGATTATTTTTAGACGACTTAATATAATTAAGAAAACATAATTTTCCACCGACTTTAATTGCTATAAATAAACATCAGAAATAATACAGTCTATGCTATATGTATGTCACCAGTTAAGTCAAAGGTCGTCATAAATAACGCTTCAAAACGAAGATGTTATTTTCCTTGTATTCCTTAAAACTCAAGTTACCTACTTAACCCAGCTGTCTTCAAACAATACTACCTTATTAAAGTACTTTTGTAAATACCTAGTGTCAGTGATTGAATGGTGATCTGTCCAAGAGAACTTAGGATGCAAGAGCGAGGGAAGCGAGCTCGAAGATGTCAGCACTTCGGATAGAGTTTTTTTTTTTTTTTTTACTATACAGCTATACATTATAAATAAAATTGGAGTGTCTGTTTGTAATATTGAAATAACCGTTTTTACTACATGCATATGAATATATATACGGTACATACACCAAAATAATATTTTTTACAATTTTTGTCTGTCGGTTTGTTCCGGATAATCTCTGAAACGGCTGGACAGACTGACGGGACTTTTATTGGCAGGTAGCTGATGTAATAAGGAGTAACTTAGGCTACTTTTATTTTAGAAAAATAAAGTAATGTTACAATGTCCAAGTAATGTCTAGTACCGCGCGTAGCTCACGCGCATGCCACCACCGTGCCGTCACGTCGGGCGCCTCCCACCACTTCTCCCACCAACAAATCAATATCACAAAGGCTGCCTATCGCGCGGGCTATTGCCGACGGTTGTATCTCAATGACTTCATTTAGAAATTGATGATTTCCAGGGCTTATATCATACTTTTGATTGATAGTTTGATTTGATTGTCATTAATAAAAATGTTTAGTATATACGAAAAAATTGTGAAGTAAGTAGTAATAGATTATTAACATTAATAAATAACTAATAAAACCGGCCAAGCGCGAGTCGGATTCGCGCACGAAGGGTTCCGTACCATTATCTATAAAAACGGCGAAAAAATCATGTCTGTTGCATGGGAGCCCCCTTAAATATTTATTTTATTCTGTTTTCTAGTATTTGTTGTTATAGCGGCAACAGAAATACATCATATGTAAAAATTTCAACTGTCTAACTATCACGGTTCATGAGAGCGGGAGTAATAGGGTTCCTTTTTACCCTTTGGTTACGGAACCCTAAAAACGACCCAGCGAAGCGGGTATTTACAGCTAGTACAGTAATAAGAGTTACTTTGTCAATTAAGTATGACAGAAAGTTTTAGAATTATGATAACTAAGTTACATTAGCGAGGGACGCGAGGTTAGATTTTTTTGAAAATTTAATACGGGAATAAGAGTCCCTCTAGCGACTTATACGAGCTTACTTTAGCGAACGTAACGAGCTCAAAAAATTTTAGCATCCCACCTCGTTGAGGTCAGACTAATTTTTACCATTGATAGATAATATTATATAGGACCTACGGGTGGTATAGGTACCATGATATGAGCGCGGGGCCCGTAGCATATGCTACATAGTTAATCCGGCCCTGTCCGCGGGCCGGGGACCCTAGGCCAGGCGGAAATCCGTGGCTGCCTACATGTTTTAAAAGATTTAGAACTAAAATTTAAATTTGAATCGATATTTTTCGCTTAGTAGAATGTAATTTAGTAGATAAGTAGGTACCTAAATGATTTTACATTTCGCTTCTAACTTTATTTTAAACGCATAAAATCAATTTAGTTAAGTTCCTGTTTGACTTTTGCCTCGACGTGAAGATTCGATTCCTGTAAGTGTAGTAAACATTAACACAGTGCAATGCTTATCAAAGCAGCAACTGTAAATACTACTGTAGAGGAACACAAAGGAAGGGAGGAAGTATGTATATCACGTGACTTAAAGCTCCATAAGCACATTCCATTTTTTTATGTATTTATAACATATATACCTTTCTACTTATCTACATAAATAAAGATGAAACGCTGTTCGTTGGTAAGCGCTACCCTTGAGAAAGGCTGTGATCAATTTGGTTAACATGGTCGTAAAAGTATAGAGGAAAGAAACATTGGGAAAGTTGCCCGCGAAATTGGAAACTTTTTCTAAGGATTACAGTTTGGACTTGACAAAGTCTGTCGGGTCAGCTGGCTTTAAATAAATATCAAAGTTTGTTTATTTTCTGCACAGTGATATACTCGTACAATAATAATACTCACTATTAATATAGTAATAACAAATGAATACACTAATAATAATATCACTCAATATTATCTGGGTATGCCAATATTTAAAAAAACATGGTCCTTATGTATACCATCTACCTATATCATTGAAGATTTTTTTTTATGAAACCATAAAAATAAAAAGATCACAAATGTCTTCAATTGAACTTTTATTACTATGTAAATCACGTCATTAAAACACAACAAATAATATAAAAACGTACAAAATTATGGCAGTGAGCGTCAAGTAACAACGAGTAACAAGAAGTTAGCGCGGCTGATGGTCCACACCACACTTCTGCGACATGGTAACCGTTATGTTCATTCCTTAAACGTTATCAGAGTCTCAAATCATGCTAGCTGATGCACAACCAATTAATTTATATCAACTGACCATACATCTACGTGTGACATCGTTTTTAGCTTATCTCCTGGCGGGCTTAGGGATGGAGTCTCCTTCCGGGTGGAAGCCGAGCTCGTCAGCGACGAAGGTGATGGTGACGGGCTTGCCGTCCTCATCGGGGTAGCTGTAGGAGCCGCGGACGATCACGACGTTGTGGGGCTTGTTCTCCTCATCCAAAACTTCCTTCACCTGACCCTCCTCTTGGCGGACGATGCCTTTTGCGGTCTCGAAACTGTTGAAAATACATAGATTACAAAGTTGTTGCTATGTACTCATTATATTTCCTATCGCATTAAAAAGTTGTTTATGTATTTAGGAATTGGGGCACGCCAACAAGAATAGGCAAAAAACATTTTAACAAAATAATATCTAGTCTGGTGCACTTCTACAGTAAAATACAGGAAATTATGGACTAAGTTAATATCTTTCCAGTAACTAGTAATATTTGCAAAAAATAAGATTATATATTGAATTACTTACTTAAAGGTGTATGAACCCTCGGCTTGCTGTTCGAAGTTGGACCGGAGGATCTCTTCGGGCGCCTCAGCAGCGGGGGCAGCGGCGACGACGGCCACGAGGGCGAGGGCGACTACGAACATCTGAGAACCAAACAACAATTACATTACTTGGTTTCTTTAGGGGCAAAATGTGGTAGGTTAGATAGCACTAATTTTGAAGGCAATTTCATTGCTTATTGACAATAAATTATAAAGACAAAAACACGCATTTTTCATTAACTGAATCATTTATAATGCAAATGCTCAGAGTAAGAATGAGAGATAACTTAAAACAAAACAGGCGAAATTATATAAATGCTGCAGAAAGAATAGAATACTCTTTATTATGTACACCATATAACTTACAGACATAAATATAGAAATTTTACAAAGGGTGACACAATGGGCGCAAGCGTATCCCGATTGCAAAGACGATCCTGGCTGCAGCATCAGGTAATATTTTCCAAAAAAACATTGACATGGGAACATAAACTTGAAAATTATAACTTTCAGTCAAGAGGAACTGATGCAATATTTACTCAATAAATAAACAAAAAACTTTGAATAGCAAAAAACAAATTGTTAAAGATTTGCAATTGTTTTTGGAATGATAATTATTATAGTTCTAAGTACGTACCGATTTCATTTTGATAAGTTTGGTTTGGTTCGGAGGCTGATGAGCGACTGATGCTGCAGCAGGCGCGACATAATCTTTTATACATTTCTCCGGCATCTAACGTAATGTCAAATGACAGCAAACATTCGATTTCGATATTCCGGATTCGGTCATCACTGTTCACAGGCACATGCGCTAGTGTACACACACATGCTCTACGAGTATATTTGACCATATTATATATTTTATTAGTGTGTACCTCATACGCGTCACACCAACTAAACATGACAAGGATATTTTATTCTAAATAGTGGTATGTCAGGACCAGTGACATTTTATTCAGTGTGGTTTTAGGCAGAATTTGGATCCACCGGTGGAAAGAATGTATTTTGCTTGCACACGGAAGAATAAAGGGTTTTTGTAGAAATCATAATAGATCAACGACAAGAAACTAAATTGGGAAGTAGGTAGCAAATATTCCTTGAGGACTGCACAGGCACAATAGATAGGTACACATTGTTATTGTAACATGCGAATATTCTGACAAAGTCTGTCGGGTCAGCTGGCTTTAAATAAATAACAAAGTTTGTTTATTTTCTGCACACTGATAGGCAATAATAATACTTAGATGTCTTCACATACGGACAAGCCATGATCATTGATCACCACGATTGCATTGCTTACTTTAGGCATCAATACATTGCATTATATTGATGCCTAAAGTTTTTTTTTATATATATAAACTAGCGACCCGCCCCGGCTTCGCACGGGTGCAATGCTGATCACTATCACTACATAGTATAAAACAAAGTCGCTTCCCGCTGTCTGTCTGTCTCTATGTATGCTTAGAACTTTAAAAATAAGCAACGGATTTTGATGCGGTTTTTTTTAATAGATAGAGTGAATCAAGAAGAAGGTTTATATGCATATAATACATGCATAATATATTAGAGAAACACTGATAATTTTAGAGCCATTATTCCTCTTAAAAAGTATAGGATAAAAAATGGTTATTGTGGGTTATCCCTAAGAGATAGACATATGCCATCGCGGACTTTTTTGTAGACCTTTTTAAGGTGTAATATAATCTTTAAATCCTATAATATAAACCTTCCTCTTGAATTACTCTATCTATTAAAAAAAACCGCATCGAAATCCGTTGCGTAGTTTTAAAGATTTAAGCATACATAGGGACAGACAGCGGGAAACGACTTTGTTTTATACTATGTAGTGATGTAGTGATGTAAAAACCTAACCTAACGGGTAACTAACTAAAATATGGCGTCTAAAAATTGCTCCGCATCGCTGTCGACTGGTAATGTACTGGAGACTGGCGGCAGTGCTACGTTGTATGGCAATGCTTCGCCTCTGGCCAAGGTAAAAGCCAAACCTTGGGTCACAGGAAGTGGGCTGGTTGACACTCTTTTAGAGATTTCGTTGAAC
Organism: Eremobia ochroleuca; assembly: GCA_949629135.1. NCBI lineage: Eukaryota > Metazoa > Arthropoda > Insecta > Lepidoptera > Noctuidae > Eremobia > Eremobia ochroleuca. The sequence continues at coordinate 12,157,185 of OX451388.1, forward strand.
AAACAAACAACTTGGACCCCATGACCCAAGGGTTTCAAACCCAAACGGCTCGAAAATATAATTACCGATATGCTTAAAGTTGTAGTACAGGAACAGCAATGAAAATAATAATAATAATAATAATATTCCACAACTTTCACACAACGCCATCTAGTCCCAAACTAAGCAGAGCTTGTGCTATGAGTACTAGACAACTGATAAACATACATATATATTTCTAAATAAATACATATTATAGATAAATTACACCCAGACAAAGAACAAATGATCGTGCTCATCACACAAACATTTGTCCTAGGTGGGAATCGAACCCACGACCTTGGGCATAGCAGTCAGGGCCACTGACCACTAGACCAACAGGCCTGTCAAATGAAATGAAATCTTCAGGCTGCTATGTCAAGAGAACAATAGACCAATGACAATTATAACAAGCACTGTGTAGCAATGAGAGAACAGCCGTGCGATTCTGTAACCATCTCACCGTGAAAGCTTGGGTGAAGTGAGCGTGGAGTGAGCTGTCATTCGCTAGGGATTAATACTATTAAGTGCTCACTTCACTTATGATTTCACGGTGAGATTTTTACAGAATCGACCGGCTGTAGTAGCCCAGTGGTAGCGACGGCGACTTACGAGTTGTAGGTCGTAGGTTCGAACCCAGACAGGCGCTTTATTTTGTGTAAATTATTTCAATACAACTGCTCTCAAAACTCTGAAGGAAAACTTTGTGAGGTAACCGGTATATCCTAGAACCTAGAACCAAATAAATGGAAGACCTGTGATAACTACTGGGTTGGTGGTTATAGCGCACTGGGCCCGCGAGGTGGTTTGCGGCCCACTTCCTCTAACCAAGAGTAGGCCTGCCGGTAGATTCTGAAACAATCTCACCGTGAAATCATAAGTGAAGTGAGCCGGCTTAATAGTATCAATACCTACCATTATGGAATGACAGAGCTCACTTCCCGCTCACTTCACCTAAGTTCTCACGGTGAGATTTTTACAGAATAGCACTGCTATGCTGTGCCCCAGCAGTGGGAACATTATGGGCTGATTATGTTTATGCTATATAGAAGTGACGAACGATTATTTCCTTTTTAGCAGTGACGTTAATATTTCTGTACTTATCACGAAAACATGCCTAGATATCTCTTAGTACTCTGCCAGTCGATTCTGTAAAAATCTCACCGTGAAAACTTGCGTGGAGTGAGCTGTCACTGTCATCCCAATGATGCTAGGGATTGACCAAGCATACATTTACAATCATAATCGAGCTTCTAATAATATTTTTTTATGCTAATTTTATTGATCATTTTATATAATTTCAAAGCTAGTGTTTTATTTGTCAAAACATTACTATTTTATGGGGTTTTAAAATAAAATAGCAGAACAAAAAAAAAAAGAAACGACAGCAACAACAGAAACAGAAACTTAGAATCTCAATGATGTTTTTTTTTTTCCTAAATTATAGACCCCATTTGCCGATCCGGTTAGACTGGAAGCCGACCCCAACATTGGGAAAAGGTTAGGCAGATGACGACTATAGACCCGATTCACGACATTTCGTGAAACACAAACTACGTGGGATTTAATTATATGGTCCGTCAGCCAGGCACCCACAAAATAGTAAGGTTTTGACAGATAAAAATGAAAATAAATGATCAATAGAATTAGCATAAAACATATTAGGTATTAAAATCTCGATTATGATTCTAAAAGTATGCTTGGTCAATCCCTAGTATCAGGTGGGATGACACTGACAGCTCACCCCACGCTCACTTCACTTAAGTTTTCACGGTGAGATTGTTACAGAATCGCACTGCAGGTATATTTTGTGTAGTTATTATGAAGACAACGAATGCGATCCTATTTATTTCGTGAGAAGCTACTAAGAGTAAGTAAGATCTATGTTTGGTTGGTTTATTATGGTTTGTTTACAAAAAAGGCGTTTAAACGTCAAAAAATGTATGATTAAGCAGACGTTAACCACATTAATAAATAAACCTTGACCTTAAATATTTATTGTGAAAGTTTGAATTAATTTCAATTTAATTTTAATTTTAGCTTGTATGGTTTCCCCGAGCAGACTTTAATACAAAGTACTGGTGTAGCTAGTGATGGGTCGAGGGCAAAAACAAAATATGGACAAAATGGCCATAAACTTGGCATATTGGGCATAAAGGAGTTTACGCCCAAATAAATGGTCGATCACTGGGCGCAAAAACTAATAACTTTGTTTTGTAAAAAATAAAGCAGGAACTTAACTTAAAATGAAACTTTATGAAAGTATTTTGTATGTAAATTAAAATTTTCCTGTTTTTACCAGAACGGCAAGCTTTTGAAGATACAAGGGCTGCATTTTTGGCCTCTAGAAATTTCTAGAACAGTCCAGAATATTCTAGAGTATTCGAGAGTATTCAGTAACATCCTAGATCATTGAGTAGGAAATTCGAAAAATGTATACATACATAAATACCCCGGAAAATGAAAAATGTTGTTTATAAACAAGTATTGTAGTTAGAATGTATTTTCAAAAAAAAAAATTGTAAAGTTGTAGTTGTGTGTGTTGTTTGCTGTAGTTGTTGTTGTAAGTTGTTGTTGTAAAGTTTATTCCAACTACCACACAATCTCATATCAACTCCCTGAGCGAAGCCGAGTACCCCAGCTAGTAGTTCATAAAGCAGCATGCCTTGCGCGTCCCAGAAACAGAAAAGCAGAACTTTTAAGCGGTTCTTTTGACTCAGCTTCGGTTAAGTTGGTGGCGTTTCTTCTCGAGGCAGTCAAAAAGGACGACATGTATCGTTCTCGCAATGAATCCATGATTCATCTCCAGTAACGAGATCAGACAAAAACTATTTACGTCGGGGTCGCAGCAAAAGTGATTATAAATTGTCACCATTCACAGCGCCCAATGCAGTGTTGATATTGTCAGCCGCAGCCCCCGAACTGTGGCCTAAGGCCCCTCACCCACGGCGACTTTTTGTAGCGAGGCTACTAACGTGCGTTAGTCGCATTTGCAACGCGCTACAGAAGCGATGCCAGCTCGTTACTAACACTCTACAGCATCGCGACTGTATCGATGCAAACGCGCGACCGTGTCTGACGACATCGGGGAAAGAACGGAGGGAGGGTGGCGCGTGAGTGGAGATGTGGAGAACCGAGCATCAGTGCAACACAGACAGGTCGAGAGTGCTGTGAAAGCAGCACCAAAGACAATGTCACTAATGTTACCTCAACTCTTGCAACTGTGGCATTTTCGTGCCGTTACTGAAACGCGTTTGCATCGCGACAGTATCGCGTTTGCATCGCGACTGAGAATCGTGGTGTGGGCGAGGGCAAACAGCTAGCGACTGCATCGCGACTGTATCGATGCGAACGCGCGACAGCATCGCTACAAAAAGTCGCCGTGGGCAAGGAGCCTAACAAGTAGTCATATAAGTATAGTTTTTTAGCTTGTCGCTCGTCCATTTTTCTTCAAACTAACTAAATCGATCGCGAGGGCGGATTTATATACCCCCACATCACAAGTACCTAGAATGTTCTACAACATTCTAGAATATTATCGAAAACAATTAACCAGAAACACTCAAACAAAGCTATTTGAGTGAAAAAATGTAATAAAAGTTCTGTTAAAGTTTTTGCCCAGGCAAAAGGCGGGCGTTTACGGGCATTTATCCGGCGTGTTTTCAAAGCGCCCAATATGCCAGGGCATTAACCCATCTCTAGGTGTAGCACATAATTAAACAAATTGCTTCTGTGTCATCTTTCTCTACGATAAACACATAGGTGCTGAATAATTCACACCTTAATAATTCACAATATTATCTGGGTATGCCAAAAAAAAAAATGGTCTTTATGTATACCATCTACCTATATCAGTAAAGATTTTTTTTTATGAATCCATAAAAATAAAAAGATCACAAATGTCTTCAATTGAACTTTTATTACTATGTAAATCACGTCATTAAAACACAACAAATAATATAAAAACGTACAAAATTATGGCAGTGAGCGTCAAGTAACAACGAGTAACAAGAAGTTAGCGCGGCTGATGGTCCACACCACACTTCTGCGACATGGTAACCGTTATGTTCATTCCTTAAACGTTATCAGAGTCTCAAATCATGCTAGCTGATGCACAACCAATTAATTTATATCAATTGACCATACATCTACGTCTGACAGCGTTGTTAGTTTATCTCCTGGCGGGCTTGGGGATGGAGTCTCCTTCCGGGTGGAAGCCGAGCTCGTCAGCGACGAAGGTGATGGTGACGGGCTTGCCGTCCTCACCGGGGTAGCTGTAGGAGCCGCGGACGATCACGACGTTGTGGGGCTTGTTCTCCTCATCCAAAACTTCCTTCACTTGACCCTCCTCTTGGCGGACTATGCCTTTTGCGGTCTCGAAACTGTTGAAAATACATAGATTACAAACTTGTTGCTATGTACTCATTATATTTCCTATCGCATTAAAAAGTTGTTTATGTATTTAGGAATTGGGGCACGCCAACAAGAATAGGCAAAAAACATTTTAACAAAATAATATCTAGTCTGGTGCACTTCTACAGTAAAATACAGGAAATTATGGACTAAGTTAATATCTTTCCAGTAACTAGTAATATTTGCAAAAAATAAGATTATATATTGAATTACTTACTCAAAGGCGTATGAACCCTCGGCTTGCTGTTCGAAGTTGGACCGGAGGATCTCTTCGGGCGCCTCAGCAGCGGGGGCAGCGGCGACGACGGCCACGAGGGCGAGGGCGACTACGAACATCTGAGAACCAAACAACAATTACATTACTTGGTTTTTTTAGGGCCATAAGAAGGTTAGATAGTACTATTTAGTATGAACAATTGATAGTATTAAGGCAATTATATTGCTAAATTACACTATAATCAAGACGTAAAGACGCATTTTTTATTAACTGAATCATTGTGAATGTAAATGCACAGAGTAACAATGAGAGAAAACTTAAAAAAAAAGAAACAGGCGTAATTATATAAGTGCTGCAGATAATCTTATCCCGATTGCAAAGACGATCCTGGCTGCAGCATCAATAATATTTTCCAAAATAAACACTGACATGGGAACTTAAACTTGAAAATTATAACTTTCAGTCAAGAGGAACTGGTGCAATATTTACTCAATAAATAAACAAAAAACTTTGAATTGCAAAAAAAAAATTGTTTAAGATTTGCAATTGTTTTTGGAATGATAATTATTATAGTTCTAAGTACGTACCGATTTCATTTTGATAAGTTTGGTTTGGTTCGGAGGCTGATGAGCGACTGATGCTGCAGCAGGCGCGACATAATCTTTTATACATTTCTCCGGCATCTAACGTAATGTCAAATGACAGCAAACATTCGATTTCGATATTCCGGATTCGGTCATCAATGTTCACAGGCACATGCGCTAGTGTACACACACATGCTCTACGAGTATATTTGACCATATTATATTTATTAGTGTGTACCTCATACGCGTCACACCACGTACCATCACATACGGTTTTTGTGGAAATCATAATAGATCAACGACAATAAACTAAATTGGGAAGTAGGTAGTAAATATTCTTTGAGGACCGCACAGACACAATAGGTAGGTACACCTACCATATTGTTATTGTAAAATGCGAATATTCAAATGTAAAATTCCTAGAAACATAGTTAGTAATGAGTATACCCACATATATACACAATATGTAATACAAATATCTCATTTGAAGGTCTGGTAATGACAGAAGGATCACACGAGCATGCCATACAGTTGCAACACGTGTGTATGTACACTCAAGTATTACCGAAACCACACAGCAGCGCAAGCGCACATTACCGGTGTCTTCAATTTTATATATTTTTATTATTTTTACCGTATTAATTAATACAAACGTAATCCTTTTGAATAACAAATTAGTTTAAACTTTGAACTTTAGATGTAGGTAGGTACATACCGATACCTACACGTCTGGGCCAAGGAAGTTTCTATGAAGGCAAGTGATGTTATAAAATATTTTGTCGTTATTACCCAATACCTAACACATAATATTATCTACCGCTCGGTTCCAAATAGTTTGGTACTACTAACATCCGTAGGATGTGCCGTCCCGACGTCCCGTAGTCTTCGTAGATCAACGAGGTTACTACGAAACAGGCTGGATAGGAAATAATATGTACCTATGTAGCACCTGTGCACGTAGGGATTAGGTAACTATGTAGCACCTGTGCACGTAGGGATTAGGTAACTATGTAGCACCTGTGCACGTAGGGATTAGGTAACTATGTAGCACCTGTGCACGTAGGGATTAGGTAACTATGTAGCACCTGTGCACGTAGGGATTAGGTAACTATGTAGCACCTGTGCACGTAGGGATTAGGTAACTATGTAGCACCTGTGCACGTAGGGATTAGGTAACTATGTAGCACCTGTGCACGTAGGGATTAGGTAACTATGTAGCACCTGTGCACGTAGGGATTAGGTAACTATGTAGCACCTGTGCACGTAGGGATTAGGTAACTATGTAGCACCTGTGCACGTAGGGATTAGGTAACTAAATGAGAATAACATCATCATCTGCCTAGCCTTTTCCCAACAATGTTGGGGTCGGCTTCCAGTCTAACCGGATGCAGCTAAATACCAGTATTTTACATGGAGCGACTGCCTATCTGACCTCCACAACCCAGGTACTGGGTAATACGATACCCCTTGGTAGGACTGGTGGTCAGACTTTTGTGCTACTGACGACCCGTAACGACTGTCAAATATCTACGAATGACAGCCAGGACCAACAGCTTAACGTGCTTTCCGAGGCACGGAGGGGTCTTGGTATGTGAAGATGGTCATTCATCCACGGACCAACCACAGTAAGCGTAGCTTAACCTTATCAATCGACCCGTGCGGCTGTTATTACTTAGCCACAAGCCCCTCTAATTGAGAATAACATAGGGGTACCATATTCAGACGTCAGGAATTCATGACACTAAAAAACCATATGTTTTTGGGATGACTGGTTTATGTTGGTATGCATGTCTAACTTTAGGAACCAACCTTCTTACCTAACCTACCCTTTTGGAAACCAGACCATACGAAGGACTGGAAACCGGCGACAGTAAAAACGATTTTATTGTTATCGACTTTATTGCATTTAGGCCTTTCTGCTGTTGGTAAAATTATTAACCCTGAAAATCATGCGGCAGTTCTACCTACATTCAAGCAATAATCATGCGATAATTTCAGTTAGGAAACAGACTACTATATAAAAATACCTACTGTGTCAGAAATCAGTACCTAGCTACTAGTTAGGTAAAGGTTATCAAAAGAAAAAAATAAATGAACAAAATGAAAATAGAAATAAGAAATAAAAGACGACCCGAGAGGTATCCAACGAATTAATATTCAAAAGGTCAAACGATAAAAAATGGCTGGAGCTTAGAAACGTAATAATAGTCTAAAAATAAAAACAGGTGTAAATAGGCGAAAACTTGTCCTGCGGTATGCACGACACGAACAAAAGTGATGTGCTCTTAACCTTTCCAGAGGTCGGGTTCCATTCTTTATATCGTGAAATTATAATTCAAGGTCGGTTTGTTTTTTACAACACGGGTCGGTAGGAGGATGTGTACCTTGCGGCTGTTTTATTAACTACTAATTAAACAACAAGGCCTCCATGTGCCATCAGTAATATATTTGGTACCCACGCCACGTAGTAAACAAATATAATAGACACTGTTTCATAGACAGGGCGTTTAACCTAAAGAACTATGGAAGTTGTCTTGGTACTTAGTCTTCGACAGTGCCTAATGCTGCGTTCACACCCGTGTTTCAGACTGGTTATCCCATTAGCGTTGCGATTTCATTCTAAATTCGTTTAATATAAGAGAGAGTAGAGACCAAAATGTTTAAAAATATTATTTAGTTATTTGTTTTATTTGCATTCCCAGATGTACAGACTGGTGTCTGTACATCTGCACATCAAGCTACTACAATCTGTCTTTCTTTAATGGAAGTGGAAGTGGTGAAGGGCGGGCGTTTTGGGGGACTGTCTTTTGTAATTTTGACGTTTGAAAAGTGCTGATTCTCAGCCTAGTTTGATTAAATGGCTTTTGATTTTGATTTAATAGATTTTCAATTTTATCGCTAAAGTGTAAGGTTCAAAGTTGATTGGGAAAATTTTACAGTTTCGGGTAGCTTTATGTAGGGTCTGTACAATTTATAATTTCCATAGGTCTTGGCACGTATAGTAATTTGTTAGGGGTTTACCTAATTGTAAAAACACTGTAATTGTCAGTCTGTGCGATTTGCTTTTTTTTTCCAACATTACTAACACAAACAATAATATTTTAATTTCACGTCAATCATCATCTGCCTAGCCTTTTCTTAACTATGTTGGGGTTGGCTTCCAGTCTAACCGGATGCAGCTGAATACCTGCATTTTACATGGAGCGACTGCCTATATGACCTCCTCAACCCAGTTACTGGGTAATACGGTACCCCTTGGTAAGACTAGTTGTCAGACTTTCGGGCTTCCAGCTACCCGTATCGACTGTCAAAGATCTACGAATGACAGCCGGGACCAACGGCTTAACGTGCTATCCGAAGCACGGAGGGGTCTCGGTATGTAAAGATGGTCACCCATCCACAGGCAAACCGCAGCAAGCGTAGCTTAACCTGATCGATCGACCCGTGCGGCTGTTAGGCCCACGTCAATATGAGTCAATATAAGATAACTATCTACACACTACAATAATACTGTAGGTAATGTTCTACTACATTCGTACCAACAAATAAATCCTGATTCTGATTCTAATCAATACCAGAATACCTAAATGTTAGTTTCTCAAATGCTGCCCAACCCGAACTGATGGTTTCTTTCTAAAGGCCTAGGACTACTGTAAGTCTACTGTACTGAGCAGGACGAATATCTCCATCTTATTTTTTCCTCTAATTTCTCCGATATACACACCTACTACTTCCTCACACGATACTAATAGGTATAGATACCTACCATATACCCAAAGTCTTTAGTGCTCAATCCAATCACTGAAACTTAGTTCAATTAAGCAAGTATAAAAAATAATACTAAAATGAATCTTATGTATGTAAACGCGGCTTTGTAAACGTAAAGTCAGGTTTGGGCGATCACTCGAAATTGAGGAGCATAGCTACTAAGAACCGGTTATGTACCTATTATAAGAGGTGCTAAACAAGATTAAAGCAATAAATACTTTATCGTTAAATATTTAATGATAATGGTAATAATATTAAATCGTGTTACGAATTTAATAATTAGGTAAGTATCTATATATTATTACAATAATACTCCGATGCACTGTATCTACCCAGTGCGGTGAGCTTGATTGCTTGATCCAACCTTTAGCAGTGCTATTCTGTAAAAATCTTACCGTGAGAACTTAGGTGAAGTGAGCGGGAAGTGAGCTCTGTCATTCCCTAATGGTAGGGATTAACACTATTAAGTGCTCACTTCACTTATGATTTCACGGTGAGATTTTTACAGAATCGGCCGGCGGAATTGGGGTCGATGTCAATGTTTTGGTTATTGCACCATACATGATTACCTAATTAGTATCTACTAGTCTACTAGGTGCTATCTATCAAAAGAATATTACGGACCAACTAACGAAATATCTTCCACGTCCGTATCAATCTAACATCTACACATTCAAGTCAACCCACGCAACGCTTGAACTTTGAACTTGAAGTGGACGTCTACGAACGAAGAACTTAGATCATCTGCAAAAAATATAATATTTTCTCGCATCTACTTAATCGTTATATTCGTGTATGAAACACCAAATAATAATGTCCATGTATACGGCAATATCTCTGTAATACCTACGCTGTTGCACCATCTATCAAAAACCTTGTTGGTCGTAACTGGAGATTTTAAGTTTTTGCGTCATGAACTTAATGATTGCGTCACAATAAGAACCTACTTGTAATCATTGTTGTGGTGTTTGAACAGGCACGTGCATAATCGACAGCTTATGATTGAGTCTGATTCATTCGATTATAAAGCCATTATATTATTATTTTTTTTTTTTTTAAACATTGCCCCACACTAGCAATTTCTCCTGTACTGTGGGTGCGTTTCACACATACACAAACAGCCAGACCCAGAACAACTACTTGTAGGTCATACAAATATTTGATCCGTGCGGGAATCGAACCTGCGACACGCAGCGCAGCAGTCAATCGCTTAACCACTGCGCAAACCATGCCGTCAAACAACATCTAGACTATTCAATAATGATTTGACTGGCGACGTTGGTCTAGTCGTCGTGGTTGCTAACGTCGAGCTTGGGCTCCTGGGTTCTATGGGATAAGTGACATTGGGTGTTTCCAACTTAGATAAGCCTTAAAGTTATCTAAGGTTTCCATTACGAATATCTCAGTGGCAGCTCGATGTCTTGAATTTATGCCTGGTAAATAGCAACAGGTTCTACCTCTATTACAGCAACTTACAGTGCACTACACCTCCACCACTCTACCTTGGCTAACGCTTCAAAGAATAGAGGCGTGATGACATAACTTGTAAGTATTCTTTTTCGCGACGTCATGAGGATTCACTGGTGGACTAAGGGTTGGGCTCCGGGCCTGGGGGGAGGACGAATCTCGAGAAAAACTTTTTAATAAAATCCTAACCCAAGCACAGTTCAGTAAGTAAAAGGCAGTTTGTAGTTAGAGGCCTGCTACGTATGCAATAGGTATATTATCGTCTAGCGTCAAAAGCAAAAATTATTATATTGGCTAAAATTTTCACGCTCATTTTGTTCGCTCTTGTTACGTAAACTAGGGCGACAGATTTTAGGGGCGGCAAAGTTAGCGACCGATTTTTTTTTTGTTTGCCTTCTTACAGAAATCAAATTTATTGGTTTTCTGGTGTCTTGCAGCAAGAAGTACACAAGACCTCTTTCAGATGACTTTTCCCCAAAAGTCAGTCCCTAAAAGTCTTGAACTAAGCGACAAGTGATCAGTGATTAGTTCATCGACTGCGAATAATACTAACGACTCAAAAGTGGCGTCTCAACATGTAAACTGATCGCGACCACCTGGCAACGCAGGAAAAATTGCTGGGTGGTGAAAAGTTAAAAAAATAACATAAACCAATGAATTAATTCGATTATCACTCGTTTTTTTTTAATATTTCAACAAATTTGCAAATTCTACCTTTGCCAGCATTATCAGTCAATAATGCTGGCAAATCTTCATGGGCAGCTCTAAATATATTTTTAATATTTATGCCTCGTTAGATAGCTGATTAAATGAAGATCTCTTCCACGTAAACTGTACGCTTATTCCTGTATGCTTATTTGAAAATGGTTAATAAACATCCTTTTTCTCTGTTTTAGAAAATTTGGTTACATCGAAAAGTTTGGTAAAGTAGATACCCAATGGAATGGCAATTATGGTCATTCAATTTGAGAGTTTAGATAAAAGTGATATTTAAGACAAAGACATTTATTCGTCGGATATGGCAGGTACAAAGTTGCTTGGTGTATATGGATAAGTTCAGGACACATCCGCCGCTAATAGCGGCATACGAATATTTACAATGTGTACACGTGGGTATAAAACCTAACTTATATACCACTTATACTCTACAAAAAAACAACAATACAGAAAACAAACAATAAACAAACAATATAGAATAACAACACAACAATAACAACATTTCTACTAAACAACGAAATACTCGTAAATCTATCTTATTATTAAAAAATATATATTATTTACTTATTTACCCTTATAATCAAAAAATTCTATTAAAATGTAAAAATTATATTGGTGAAGCAAATTTTTTTAGATTTTTCTCTTATTACTTTTGGAATATTGTTATATAGTTTAATGGACATAAGGTAGTTGTTTCTGTAGTGGAGAGTGCTATTACAAAATTGTTTTTTTAAATTGGTGGGCTCCCTTTTTGCAAACCTATTGTTTTCAGCTACCGAGTAGAAGAGTTTTTCTTGACAAATATACTATTTCTACAATTAGTGACGAATTCTGGCAAATTTTAAAAAATTCATGAAAATTGGGTTTTCTCGAATCCCATGAATTTTCGCCTATGCTTTATGGGATGCTTAATTTTTGCAAACGGGTCACACTGACAAGTCACCCTCTATAAACTCAGAAGACCGGGAGGCGGCCATCACTGGTAACGTGTCACGTTCTCTTGTTTCTCAGACGATTCTAAAAGGCGATAAATAAACTCCTATTTCTGCATGAATGGTCAAAAGAAAACCTAACCTATATGAGGTACCGTGCAAGTTTTCAAGCTCGCTTCTCACTCTACTATCGTAATTTCTTCTAATCGTAACGGTAAAACGGGGTGAATAGAAACATAGGCGTGGAAAAAAAATCGAAATGGTGGATGTGCCTGTGTGTTCAGTTGACAGAAAAGAGACCAATATTCGAGTTCTGCTGGTCGATTCTGTATAACACCGTGAAATCATAAGTGAATTGAGCACTTAATAGTTCCAATCCCTACCATTAGGGAATGACAGGGCTCACTTCCCGCTCACTTGCACACTGCTGGGTTCGATTTCCAGGAGAGACCAAGTGTTATTGGGTGTATAAAAATACTCAATAACATTCCCCATAAGGCACGAGGAAGCGACGATAAAATGTTTTACCACAAATAAAACTAAGTATTCATTTTCAAATATGAGTTTAATAAATTAAAGAAACGAAAGACAAGTATAAAATCACCAAGTCAATCGCATCACATGATCAGTTTTCCTTTTAGATGACTTAATAAAGCCAAGAAATTGTAGTTCAGCCACTGCACGAGTGAATCTTAACCTGGAACAAAAGTAATTTTAATGATTTATTGGGTAGAACAAAAACAACTAAAAGACCGCAATTATTATTGCAAAGGTCACACAATCCATTATGTTTGTCTGTTACTGTATTATAATAGGACCATTTTATCAGGCAGCCAATGTGTTCATAAAAGACCATTTAACAATTATACAAAATAGATCTATCGGACAAAATCAAGGCTCGTTTTGTGAATATAAACGATGGTGCCTCGATGAAAGTTAAGGTACAGACGCCAGCACATCAAGCTACTACAATCTTTCAAATTTCTTTAATAGATTTTCAACTTTATCCTTAAAGCATTGAGTTGAAAGTTGATGTGGAAAATTTCGGGTAGCTTGATGTGCGGGCGTCTGTACAAAAGCACATTATCCATAAGAACGTTTTACATATCTCGGTTCACGAAAAAAGTATGGTATACCCGACAGCTGCAACGAGCGAGACCGAGTCGGGAAACAGACGACTTGTTATATTACTCAGAATTTGGTAATAATAATAATAAAACCATTTATATTCAGGTAACAAAGACCCATAGACAAATACCTTAACTAATAATAATGTAATGCATCATCGTCTAGCCTTTCCCAACTACGTTAGGGTCGACTTCCAGCCTAACCGGATGCAGCTGAATACCAGTATTTTACATGGAACGGCGTATCAGAAAAGCCACTATGTTCCACACCCGTTACTGGGTAACACGAAGCCCTAGACCCAAGACTGGTAGCACGGTGGATACTCACTGTGTATTAGGATCCTGATGTCGTTGCTCGTCATCTTCATCAGGGCGCAGTACCGCAGCGAATGCTTGCAGCCAGTCGTACAAGTTGATGTGTTTGCCGCACTCGCGATGTAGCTTGTACGCCAGGCAAACGTCAGGCAATGTGTCTATGACGCTGTCTGATGATGGCAGGTGACAACAGGAACACTGAAGGAAACAAAAGGAGCAAATCTACTTAATAAGACTCTTAAATTCATAATTTCATTGACAGACAACGCACAGCCTAATACGCTGGGTCTAGAAGAATAAGCAAGGATTTTTGAAAATTCATGTTATAAAGGGGATGAAAGTTTGTTTGGAAGTTTCGTCACTTTTGCTGATGGGAAATCCCATCAGGCACACGGCTTGTAAAATAGAATGATCTACTACTTGACGGAGAACCTTAGCTTTTTGCAATATAGTTAAGGGACTCCCCCCTTAACTATATTGCCAGAATACCGCGCGATTCAAATTTTCTTAAGGTTTTTGCAATTTGCAGGTCAGTGGCGCCGATTCTGTTGTTCACAAACTAAACTAAATTTAAGTTCAGTGCATCTTTTCATTTCTATTTTATTAAGAAAATTACAGTAGATATATATTAGTTTAGTCCTGTCATGAATGTCATACTCCATAGACATGTTTAGACGTGATTAAAAAATTGGCTACTAAAAATACGTCAATTTACGTCAGGTCTCAGGTGCTGACTAATTTGACAGGACTATACTAATATTTATCTTATTTTTATCTTGTCCTTTTCTTAATGAAATAGAAAGAAAAAGATGCACTGAACTTAAATTTAGTTTAGTTTGTGAACAAGGGAATCGGAGCCACTGTCAGTTTGTATGTTGAACAAATTACTCATATTCATCATCGTTTTCCTGCCCTTACCCCAATTTATATGGGGTCGTCGCAACATGCCATGCTGAACAAATTACTATTTCATGAAGTATCAATCAATAGGATTATTTGAACTTAGATGGTTGTATTGATGATTTTAATGATTATTATTTTGTAATACATACTTTTTATACTCGCGAATCATATTTTGTTCAACACTTTCCTGTAACTGACTTACCTGTAAGTAATGCACAGGATTGCTGAGCGCAGTGTGTACAGCCCCTCGCGGGGACCCGACGATGTGCTTCCGAACATTAGACACGTCGCTGAAGAAGAATACTTCGTGGAACGTCTGCGTGTGCGCAGGCTGCAGGCCCTTACTGAAGACGTCCTCCAAGTAACTGACGAAGCGAGAACGAACCATCTCGAACTCAGACTGAATGCGGTCTATTCTTGTTGCTTTTAGTAATTTCTATAACATTTAAAATTCTTGTTAGTAGAATATTGTGATATTTTTAAACGATTTCATGCAAATCAAATAAAATCCGTTACGTAGTTTAAAAGATCTAAGCGTACAGACAGCGGGAGCGACTTTGTTTTATACTATTTAAAGATGTCTTACCTCCTTCAACTTATATCTGTTCCCAGGAACATTTTCATCAGTATTTTCAGTCTCTGGTAAAGCATTTGTAGTAACCGTTGTGTCTGTGTTGGCGTGCTCTATTTGTCTCAAAAATGTTAATAAATGCACTCTCAAAGATTTGACGAAATTTTCACCAAGATCATCATTGAGAAATATAGTATTTTTAATATTATTCTTTGTTGGAGATGACCGAAGAGGTCTGACTGGTAACACAACTTGCAAGTATGAGTTGACTATCTTCAGCGCACTTTTGACACTTTCAACCAACTTCGTTTGTGATTGAAATTTTAATAGCTGCATGCATTCTTTGAATGCGGGTGTGTCTGTTACACATTCTAAGGCGCACTTCGTGTAGATTTCCCGGACCTACAATTAAATAGAGTACAAATTATTATCACTTGCTTAAATTAGTATTAGTCTTTACTCAGATATTTAACGTTAAACATGTTAAAAAGTAACTAAAAATCAAGAAAATGTTTTGTGATTTGATGTTTAAATACTTTTTAGTTTTTGCAAGAACTTAAGTTATTATTATGCACTATGTAACGCTATGAGATCGTCAAGATAACTAAGCTGTGGCGGACTAATGATATTTAGACCATAGATATCATCAATAAACTGGTTTGATTGCAATGAACAGTACCTATATTATAACTTTTTTTACTATTTACTAACATGATTTAAATCATGCATAGACCAAGTTGCGTCAGCGCACGCGGCTCTTTTGTTTCGGGTTTTATCATTGCATGTGTCGCTTGAAGAATAATGAAAAGAAAATTAATTAAAAAGAAATATCAGATACTTACAGATTTCCCAAGAATATTCTTTGGTAAATCTTTCACAAACACACTTAGCAATCTCAAACACATGTAAAAGCTGTACAAATAATCGTGAAGTCTGTTCATCTTCTTGTAAAGAGCCTCTCTGAAGAAATTGTCATCATTAAACAGGCTAATCTTAGTTCTACAATCTTGTTCTTCTAAGAATGGCCTGAATGACATCAACTGTCGTATACTCTCGAGGTCATCTGCACTTAGCTCTATTATGACTTCTTCAAGTTTGTCTCTGTCGCAGCATAACGACTTTAAGTTGTCTCCATAGAAGTGATCCATCATGCAATACTGAAAACAAATAAAACAGTATTCTGTTTAATAAACTGCTATGAAACGCAATATTTCTTGAAACATATAGGTACTCAAATAAAAATATAATACTGACCTTACTAATAGTACCAGCATGAAAAGAAAAACATTAAGATATAAATATGTGTCTACAGTTTGAACCGTAGTAATAAATCGGAAATGAATAAAAAATAAAAATAAGAAAATATTACCTTTACACTCTGAATCAGACCCGTAACAGAAAAATCGTAGAAAAGAAACACATCTGTCAGCAGTTCAAATGCCTTGCCTGATAAATGAAATGGACTTGTGTGTGTTAAGAAAATATTCTCCAACACCTGAAATACAGGAAAAAACGGAATTTGTCATTTTATTATGCCCACTGCAGGACAAAGGTAATTCTTCCATCTTTCCATTTTTCTCTCTTTTGCAATTCGAGCCCAATAAAGGATTAGACTGAATCTTTGGTAGGAGTCACTCGTCACGCTGGATGGAGATGGGCGGATCAAATGTTACGAAGTCTCCAGGATTAATGGAATAAAACTCTGACAGAATGGTACTCTAGAGGTGGCAAACGAAATAGACGTCAACAAAGTAAAGGATGGGAGGACAAACTCAATCTAACAGCAGGTCCAAACTGAAGAAAACTCTTCTCCAGTTTGGACCTGCACACTGAACTCTGAGATATACTATAATTCAGGAAAGAAAATAACAGGAATAAAACTAGCACAAGAAAGAAGTTTCAGGATAATAGGGCTATTGATTGATTGATTAAACTCGTTACGCTATCTACTTTTAGGCCTACCGCGTCGCCGGTTCCTGTTGATCGGAACCCAATCTGTGGGCAGTGATTAAAACGTACTTTTAGAGGAGGAGATCTTAAATAAAAGTTTAACATTCATAAATTAATGGGTAATTTAAGGGTGTATGTTTCAATTAACCCCCTTAACTAGTTCCAATCAACTTACTTGATTCATATAAACGGGTGATGCATGTGAATGGAACACTTTGATTAGAAGCTTGGATGACACATGGTAAGGAAACGACTTGTGAAGCGCTGACACCGACGTCGCCACGCCAAACACAAATACTATGGGCATTGTTGATACATACGAACTGGAAAAAATAAAAGACTGTTATAATTAGGTACTATAATACATTTTCAGGATGATGTAATTTTGACCAATTAGAATCATCATAACCAACTGGTTGTTGATAAGAAATGCTTGCGTGATCAAACCTACGTATAGGGCATACTTGCATGCCCATATTCACGATTCTTAGCAGATAACCAGAAGGCTAATTCTCGTAATTTGAAACTTTCAAAATCTAGTGGCAGGCCCACCTCTGCGACAAACAAATGTCAAAAACTTGTCATAATTTAGGGAAATTAGAAGTATTTTTGACAGATTGAGACTGAGATCAGACTGTGACTGTTCTAAAAAATTACGAGAATAGCCCGTCTGGTTATTGCCAATATAGATAACCTGGTGATTGCTTATCTTACTTGGTGATTTGAATATGTTGCAAATAATAAGAAAAAGACAGCTGTTGAAGTTAAGATATAAATGTTAAGTTGTAAGAACAATGGATGTAGTTTATGATTTGTAGGAGCCAATTTAAAAAAAAAATCTTGAACACTGCTTACCTTACAATCATTACAAAGTCTTGTAAAACATTACAGTTAAAGCTCTCAAAATCAGGAATAATAATAACTAAAATTCTTTTGGTTGTGGCTGACTTCTTCTTCATAGGTGATGACATGCACTTAGATTGGTACCAATTTTTGAGGGTCTTCATTGTACATTGACTCTTTTTTAATTTCTTTGTTTGACTGATGATGCCTTCTGATTCATCATCATAATCCTGGAATATATTATTATAGTTTCGTTATTTATCTTTTAAGTAGATAAAACATCACAAAACAGAAATTTGGCAAGAAATGGCTTGGCTCATAATTATTACTAATGTTTATTATGGGTATTTACTGAAAAAATGGAACCTATACCACAAATCTTCACATGTCTAGTATTCTACAAAATTGTGTAAAAAATTTCGTAACACAGAAATTGCAAATAAATATGTTACAACACCCTATATGTATAATTGTATGGTTTGTAGAAATACAAGTCTACAATTCGAACAATTTATCTAATCTCATCTCTCTCTCTCTCTCTCTCTCTTTCTCTTCTCTCTCTCTCTCTCTCTTTCTCTTCTCTCTCTCTCTCTCTCTCTCTCTCTCTTTCTCTTCTCTCTCTCTCTCTCTCTCTCTTTCTCTTCTCTCTCTCTCTCTCTCTCTCTTTATACATCTTAGATTGCCTAACTACTATATTATCATGTATTCTCTTCTTCACTACTTGTCCCTAGAACTGAACATCTAAAAAACGTTAAATCTTAAAACTTAAAACTAGTAAAATTTGAATACCCTCTAAAAGATGCTTCATGACTTGAAGATTTGTAGCTACAAACCTACAAATATTTAAGCTAATCACTAGAATTAACTGTAACACAAACCTTATTCTTACAATTGTCAACTACTTTGTAGAGTTACCTGGAAATACACATGTCAATGTAAATTTTTGTGCTACGCTAACTTGTAGACTTGTCATGACAATTTACATATTGGTAAGGTTTTTCTGTTACAATTACATGGCTTAGTTTTGTGATATTTGTAAATTGTAATTGTTAAGTTTTGTGGTATAGGGCCGTTCTGTTGTTGGTTAGCAATAAAACGCTTTGGAATGGGCAACTAGCTCCATCTTTCTGACAGACCAACTCCTTGAAAATTCAACAGTGCCTGCAAATGGTTTATTCGAAATGAATACTTTGAATTTGAAAAACTACGGAAATGAAGACTCAAATGGATGTAGAACTATTTTATCCATCAACTCAGTCTTTTGAAGTCCACTGCTCGACATAGGTCAACTAAAACTACAGCACATAAAATGACAATGATGATTAATTGAATATAGGTAGATTTCTTTCATGTCAGACATACCAATATTTGATTTCCATGTATTAACTGCCAAACAGCATTTTCAACTAAGTGTTTAACTGTGGGTGCATCTTGAGAATTTACTAAAGCCACATGTGGAGTGACTTCATTTCTGAAACATTTTATAATTTTTTGAATGCAGCAAGCTTTCTCTAGATGTTGAGCCTTAGGAGTATGGCCAATGTTTATTATAATATTCTCACTTTAAAATTGCAGTTATCTGAGAGAATACTTTTTCTCAATCTGAGTTTGTTTTGCCATTTCTTCTCAGGGTTAGTCAGATAGGAAATTACAACTCCATCTAGCTTATTTTTTAATATGACATGTAAAAGAAATTCTAATATCCTATTTACAGAATAAACAACTTCATTTCATTTCTATGATATTGAAAAAAAGGATTTTGTATTAGCATAATGTTGAATACATTATTATTATTAAAAATGATTGACCAATAAACATGTGAATTACCTGATAATGTCAATAAGGGATGTAAATTGGGACACATGGTCTGGCTGACTGACCCCAGTCAAAAGAGTGGCACTCGGAATGATTCCCTGCAAAGTTGATGATTCACTGATACCATGATTCTTTATGTACTTCACAATATCATTCAGCAGCAGACTGTAAGTCTTTTGATGCAGGTCCTGGAAATACAATCAAATATTATGACTTACTAATTTTAGGAAACTGAATTATAACATAAGTAGGTACTGAATTTGTTGTTTGATGTTTATACTATAGATTGATTTTTTTAGTTTTTTGAATTGTTTAATTAAATACATGCTGGCAGGAACATCGACGCCCCACATAACATTTTTTTTAAATACCTGACAATAAACAATGCAGGGGTCCAGAACATGTAACAAATCCATGGTAACAGGTTATATTATTTCTAGCTAAAGAATAGTATTGGATGTTTTTAACAACAGCACATAATAAGTTTTTAGGATAAATTAATGTAAAAACTTTAAATTGGAAGGTACATATGCAAAGAACACACTTTTGGTTTCTGGTGATAGGTACATAGAATTAGAACAAATAGACTTACCTGTAATTCATTTTCAATGTAGTTCCAATTCTTTTTATATGTTTCATACCAAAGTTCTTTCATAAATATCTTTTCAAACAATGCTTTTCCACCTTTCCTCTTACTAGCTTTTCCTTTTTTAAATCCATTTGTGAACAGAAAAACACCCTGGAATATAAAGTGTCATAGCATCAGAATCACCTACTACATAAAACAGTTAACAATTTTGATTCAAGTACTTAATTTCAAATATACCTGAAATATTTTGTATAGGGTCAGTGAACTTGGACAAGTTATTTGTGTTTGGCTTGACTATAATGTAAGTAATGGATCTACTTTGTAAAGCCCCATAAGGCCACATTAACATTTTTAACTAACAAAACCATAGGCTACAACTTTACTTAGTTATAATGAAAGCAGCTTTTGCATGGTTATTGGAGATTGTTTACTTTTGTGGATTATTTGTAATAACATGAACTCTGTTGGTTTACTAAATTTCTACAGGAGGAAGATTACACGCACAAGATAATGATTAAATAAGAACGCCAGTCTTACATTAATTGTAACATACCAATAATTTACCTTAGAAACCGACACGGTTGACTCCATTCTTCAACAGCGCGCGCAAATGCCGCCCAAAGAGTATGTAAACCTAACGGATGCCGCCAATGCTGGTCATCATGAGCCTGGGTATTTGACATGACATTTGACATTGACATTACAACAGTCAGTGACAGTGACACCAACCACCAACAGAAACAGAAACATTGAGATAGGAAAAACAACAGAAAACAATCGTTGACAGAGAATCACAGAGAACTGATGGAATATTTTTTGAGTGCTGCCAACACCAAATAGACCATCAAGCATAGACAACTCATACAATTACAGAATGTTCAAAGAAAAGCTGGACACCACATTTGGGTGCAGCGCGAACTTGCTCCTAGCACTTCCCTTCATATCCAGGCAATGCACATTGCACAGTTGATAGACGATTGTCAAAATTGTTCCCAAAAAAACCGATCCGCAGTCTTGGCAGTCTGTAAATGCATTCAAGAAGCTCTCAATATTATGAAGAAGGATTACTGCTTGACATGACAAAAGCCTAGTACAATTTGACATAATAATACCATGGACATACTATTAAACAAATTATATAGTCTAGGAATCAGCGATAAATGTCATGAATGGTTCGCATCCGTACAACTTAGGGAACAACCGGTACCGGTACAAATATTTTTTTTAGCCAATGAACTAATGAAACAGAATCGTGTCCGCCAATTTACCAATTACGTTTCCTTGTGGGACAAGGAAGCGTATAGACAGTGAGGTCAAAATGAAAATCCAAGATGCCGGCTACAAAAACTTTCAAATTATTCGTCATAGGTGTCGTTTTCATGGTTTGCGAGGGTGCCAAAGCCAATAGCCAGGTTAAAAAGAAAATCCAAGATGGCAGCTGTGAAAATTTTCAAAGTTTTCGTCGTTTAAAATTTTCGCAGCCGCCATCTTGGATTTTCATTCTGAACTTCGTTCCTGCCGAGGGTCCCCCGACCCCACACGTTTTTAATTTAAAGTAGGTATAGTATTTTTATCTCACTTTACTTGGGATGCGCGCTTTACTTGTGTTAACCAAGTGTACAAACGTGCTGTAAATGTATGGGTGAAGACGAGTAGCGTCAGAACATAGCACATACACACAATCACACACACTTTTGTATTCGCCATTGTCTCGGAAGGTACTAAGAGCTTTTGGGCTTACACACACATTCACAGCGTGTTTATACACTTGGTAACCACAAGTAAAGTGCCCGTCGCTTCGTGAGATAGACTTACTTTAGTTAAATACTACGTAACGTGTTTGTACTAATATAGTTAAATTGGATTTTGACACCGAAGCCTTAAGTACCTACATACATTGGCAGGGCTACAAGAATCTTCTGACGCTCGAATAACGTCAACATTCAGGGGCGCAGTTGATAAACATTAGTGCATGGAATTAATTAAAATGTACTACTTTGTGTTATTGTTTTGTAAAGTGCTTTACAGTACATACTAATTGTATGGTGAAATGTCACTTGAAATGTATTCAAAAAACAAGATGGGGGCGTGAGTTCCGATTTAGTTTCTCTGTCTACGGATTTTTTCCACGTGCCAAAAAAACCTTAGGGCCCTTTCCCACGGCAAGATCCCAGGTACGGTTTGTTGCAGGATCCCGTTTAGTAGTGTACGTGTTTAACCCTTAGCTGGTATCGCCTTTTTTGGCAACACTACCAGTATCGTGGGTCATATTTTACCCATACCAAAAAATCTGTTGTAGAACGTAGATTTTTTTATTATCTGTATAAAATATGGTTAGTTATGAAATAATAAAATATTTTTTTACAAAATTATCTTGATTTAATTTTAGAATATAAAAAAAATATCATGTTTTACGCGCATTTGTAACTAACCTAATTTTTTGGCACTTTTTGGTTAGTGTGAACTTAAAACATTAAAAAAAAAAATAGAAATGTAAGAAAAACTTTAATTTTTATTTATTTATTTATTTTTATTTATTCCTTTATTTCAGGCAACTAAGGCCCATAGAAAAAACAATACATACTACTACAAACATACTTATAAACTAATACATACAAAAGTATCACAAATACAATACTATAATAATATAACTTAAAAATACTATAAATACATATAACATAACAAACTAATAACTACTGCACACGAAGTGTCGGCGTCGTGTTTCGCTGACTGGTGTCATGTAGCCGGCCACGAAACCGGCTATACACAACACCCTTCGGCCAGAACTCTTCTTTGAGGAACTTCTCGAGATGATGTGTCGGAACACGCACCACGAACGACTTGAAGTTCGTGTTGTGACGCGGCTCCAACTTCTCGACCCTCAAAGTCCAGTTGGTCTTCACACGTAGGTACTCCACGATCTCCTCAACCTTCGTGGAGTGGTGCAGCCTGGACACGTACAGCAGTGTCGTTGGGATTGCTGGACACAGCAGCATGTTGGGTCCTGCCGGCGCGGTGCCGCACTGGTTCCGACAAGGAGGCTTCTTCTTCTTCTTCTTTTCCACCTTGATGAAACCATCCTCGTCGCTCGTGTCCTTTCCTGGACCCTGCCTTACCAAAACCTTCTGGGTTTTAGACCGGCTTCGTTTACCCCCTTTTGGTTTTTCCGCTTGTTTTACCTGCGAGTCTTGCGATTGCGACTCAGCAGGCTTATTAGCGGCGGCTATTGCTGCGTAGGCTCGTTTGGGGGCCGACGATTCTACACAAACTGTTGTCTCCACCTGTGTTGAGGCGGGGACGGCCACGGCACGCTTTGCAACGCATGCATTCTCGGCAACTGGTGACGCATCCGAGCTCGCCGACTCGAAACTGCGGATGGAGGCGTTTTGCGCGCCGCGACGCGTGTCCACGTTTGCGGCGGCGTCGGTAGGTGACCTACTTGCAGAAATTGCATTACGCAATAACACTACTTCTGCTCGTAGATCACTGATGGTGTTATTGGACACCTCCAACTGATGCTGCATCTCGGCCTGGCTTTGCTTCAGGAGTGTAATATCCTTCAGCAGCCTGGTGACATCTACGTGGTCGAACGTGACGGGAGGCAGCTTGTGCAGATCCTTCGCCACGAATTCAGGCACATCGTCCGGGTCGGTCTCCTTCATCAGCGTCACGATGTCCTGGAGACTCTTCTGTGTACCGTCCCTCCGACGAGACGGCATCTGGCTGACTTTGCCGAGCGTCGTGAATAATAGCAGCTTGGCACTGCTAATCTCGTCTTCCTTATACGAAGACTTACAGATCTGCAAGATGCTGACCTCATCCATGTAGTCGATGGCATGCTTGATGAATGCCAACACTTCGTTAACTATGAGCGCTTGGGAACTCATAGCGGAAAACGGGCAGCGGCTAAAGCCGCGCAATTCGCGAATATAATATTCGTACTGTGCAGCGCATACGCGACCGTACTCGTCCGCGCATTGCACAGAATGTTCAATGCGCGGAATGTTTTAATGTTCGCTATGTTCGCTTCTGGGTCAAATTTGACCCACGATACCTACTAAGGGTTAAATATACGTATTCACACAAGCATCCTGTTTACCGGATACTGCAAACGGGATGCTTGTGTGAACATATATATTTAAACACGTACACTACTAAAAGGGATCCTGCGAAAAACCGTACCTGCAAAAAACGGGATCTTGCCGTGGGTAAGGGCCCTTACAGCGCTCAAGAAGGAAGTTGTTGCGGGAAAGGGCGGGAAATAAAGGCCTATTTTGTAACAGAAACATGATTTTAATGTGAACACCAAACTTTTGCTCCTTGTTCTAATCGACTGAATTCGAATTAGCCATACAATTTTATAATACAGTACAATACACAATTACAATTTTATTATTAATATAATGCATTGAAGGCATACACTCGAGAGCAATGAATTAGGGTCACATAACGATACCTAAAAGTCTTGAAAACTAACAATGACAGATAATTAAATGTTACTTAAATGAAAATGATAAAACATCTTACTTAAGTACTGTAAAGTTATGCTATCAAAAATGACAAAATACAAAAATAGGACTTTTGTAAATGGAACTACGAATTTTCTGCATACGTTTTAACTTTTGTTCCTATGGATATGGATGATGTGTGAGACACCAAAACCCTTCTCCGATCACGCTCTCAAAGTTGCGCTCGTAGAGGAATGGGAGAATATTCCCCAACATCGTATAAGAAACTTGGTGTACAGCATGCCAAAATGCAGAACCGCAGTGATTACGGCACGTGGGGGTAATATAAAGTACTAAAACTCAAAAAAAAATAAATTGGTAGAAAAACAATTGCTTTTCTATTTTTGTTATAAGATGAGATTGGTTATTATTTTGTTTATGTAATTTTTTGTGAATATCATATAAAGTGAAACATACATTTTATTACTTTCATTTAAGGAACATTTGATTGTCTATCAAACACAATTTATGTCATTAAGCTAACATTCTTAGTTTCCGAGAGTTTCAGGTATTTCTATGTAACCCTAATTCATTGCTCTGGAGTGTATATGCTTATGTTCGACACGGGCAAGTTTCGTAAAAAAACGTTCAACTGAACCAAATATATATATATATATGTAGAGGTTTTGAAATAAAATAACCAAATTTTGAACATCAGCTAAGTACTGCCGTGCGATTCTGTAACCATCTTACCGTGAAAGCTTGGGTGAAGTGAGCTGTCATTTGCTAGGGATTAACACTATTAAGTGCTCACTTCACTTATGATTTCACGGTGAGATTTTTACAGAATCGACCGACTGGTCTTCATAAGCGGAGATTTAATAAATTATGAGTGATTTTTACGCAGTCCGAATGCTGAACACTATGGTTTGGTGTTTTCTTCCCCAGATACCTTGTGCCTGACATTATTCTATCTATACGTAATTTGAAATTTTCAGTTACAGTAATGAGAGGACTGTGGCAATCATGTAGGTATTCATGTAGGGCTGTTGCACTAAGAAGGGCCGCAAAAACGCGGCTGTATATATACAACGTGTAACGTTAAATGCGCAAAACCTCGGACACCCCAACTGATTTTTAATTCAATTGACCTATTTCACACAGAAAATAAGTCATTAAAAAAATTGTAAAGGTTTCATGTGCTGTTTTAATTTTACTGGTCATTCTGATCGTTTCTTGCGTCTGCGACGATGCTTTATCGAGGGAGGAGTCGTCACCGGGCCGCTGCGCCGCGCTGACATTGGGTTGCTTGACCTATTAATAAATAGACACGGCAACGTTTTTAACCCGTGAGAAGGCGCGCCTAATTTTCTTACACGAGTAGGCGCGTGCGAGCAAATTGCTCACACTATCATAAATGTTTATATTTTGAGTGTTTCTAATATATTTATTGGCTTATAATGTATTTAAATAAATAACACAAGGTTTAGTAAGTAAGAAAACAAGTATTTTAATCAAAACTATTAAACATAATAGCAACTTCTAACGCAAATAACAAAACAACCTAGTATTAATTAATTTTTTTGGCACGTTTCATAAAAATCACAATAAAAACTGTTCCATAACAAAAACTAAAAAGTGTTATTCAGCCATTAAATCTACACTAATGTGCCTCTCGAAACACACTGAACACATGTATTTTACATGTTCGGTGCAAAGTAATTGCTGGGCGCGTGATGAGCAAATTGCCGCACGTTGGTACACGGCCTCCACAAACGCCTTGGTGCGCGGTCGCAACGCCACTGAGCGGATCGAGAATTGCGTCAGGGGAGAGGGGATGAATATTTAGGAAGGTACTTAAGTGCTTGAATTGGTGTGGCATGGGAAAGACAAAAAATTTTTGAATTAGATTTTTGTGTGAGCAAATTGCTCATAGCGCGCCTTCTCACGGGTTAATGAAGATATTTTGAAAAATGTGACCTATATTAAAAAGTGGTTCAATTAATTCTGCTCGTTATTCTGATCAAACTATTTTCAGGTTTGCGCATTTAACGTTACACGTTGTATATATATATATTTTTTTTAATTTTGACTTTTCGTATTGGTAGAGTCTGTATTTATTTACTACGGTGATGTTACGGAATAATGACAAGTAAATACCTAATAACTTATCGAGTTAAATCATAAAATAGTTAGGAAACTTGTGTAAGTTAATAAAACTTAGTGCAAAATTGAAATTTGAACTATTATAATACGCAGGTATCCACTTTCGTAGATTCATATCTTATTTAGTAATACATTATTAAATCTACACGTATTTACAGTAACACTCTCTCGAAAGCATACCTACAACATAGGTGCCTAATTTTTTTTTTTTTATTTCAACACTAAAATCGTAGAATAAAAAAATATATAATTCAGAAGTCCTCGGAATCCATGCTTATTATTTAATATATTTTGCAACTATTTTTAAAACTACATGATCACTGCGGCGGTGAGCGCGGCGGTAGTGCGGACTCCTCGCACGGCGACTGACGCTCTTCTTCAGTGCTAAACTTGTACTCTCTTTCGCTTTGTGGGTGTTCTTGCCCGGGTGGCGTGACTCGGCCTTCTCCGGCCGTGGCAGCTTCGAGCGTAGGCCCCGTAGGCCCGAAAGACATGCCTTCTGCGCCGTATGCCACTTCTCCTGTTCCGACGTACTCGGAGGGCTGGTAGCCATAACTATTCAGACTGAAAAAGATTTGTTTTTGATGAGCTTTTAATTTGCTCTGCATGTATATGTACAATAGATACACAAGTGGAATTCTAGATGGTGTGAGGTATATTAAAGCTTATCACTTTGTCAGACGAGGTTCATGCATACCTGTTAGGCCAATATGATATGTCCTCAATCGCATGATGGGCATATGGTGCGTACGCATGTTGGTAGTAAGGCGAGTGATGCTGTGCTGGAGTTTCGTACTGTAGCGGGTAAAGGGGCGCGGGGGCTGAAGACGGCGCAGTGGAACTGGTCGGTGGAGCGGGCGCATACTCCAGGGGAGCAGGGTACGCGTGTGGAGGGGTTCTGTAAGGGGCAGGGGAGGTGTTCGGCTGCGGGGAGCTACCGCCTTGCGTTGAGTTCCAGTAGCCACTGCTGCTGACCCACGTGTAGCTGCCGCTGCCGTTCGTCGCTGTAGTCGTACGTTCTGGATTGCTGTAGGAGGCTGTGGAATGAAGGTAGATATTAGAATTTCAAAAATAATCTTAGCACAGAAATCAATATCAGGCTGTTCGGCTGATTAATGCTCTTCAACCATTATTTGAACGGAGGTGTCAAAGGAATTACTATCACCAAAACAGGAGTATTTTATAAACGCTCACAAGTATGTGTAGTTACAGATTTATTTCTACCATAGGTATTATTTTATCTTCTTTACTCAATGAGTCAGTTGAAAAAGAAACGAAGCTACTTACAAGGAGGTGACAATGTTCGTGGTCGTGACGGAGGCCGCGGAGGATACGGCGCTGGTCTTCTGGAAGCTGCGTTGCTACTTCCATACAACGACTGGGACGTCACAAACCATCCACCGACTGCAAATAAAATATTATTGTTCAGTTAAGTAGGTAGGTAGGTGCTTATATTTTTAGTAAGTACAGTCGACCTCACATTAGTGGTAACAGTTTAACCTTAAGCGGGCCTAGCAGAGTACGGAGTATAGAATAAGAAGCCAGTATATGCTGGTATTTTTTACCACTGACGTGCGAACGACAGGTGAAAATGTTAGTATGCAGCTTGGACATTACGCTATGAAAGTTCACATGTTACATACGAAAAAATAAACAGATGCGCTTTTCATTACATAAAAGAAAAGCTTCTTCCGATGGCGGTGTACATTACGCTACGCAGTAGCACCGCGCTCGCGCACTTTTGATGTAGATCTCATCTATTTATTTAGGTATCTTTGTTAATAACTCACATTGCGGATACTGATGAGGAGACGAACTCTGTTGGGGATAATGTGTGCCCACAAAATCTCTTTGATAATAGCCCTCTGGTCGTTCCTTGGCGTCTAAGAAAGCTTTCGCAAAAGGATTATATTTGATCTTCAGCGAAGTCACCTCTTCGTTCTGGTAGGCGGTGACGGCAATAAACTGCGTCTCCGGGAATGGGTATGTCATGATACGACGAAGGTCTGTACCCACTTTTACCAGGTGTACCCGAGGCTCGTATTTGTGCAAGCTATTTAACATTATCTGTAACAATTTTCATTATATGTAATAAGTTTCAGTGGCACATTTTTATAATTATAAATAATCGAGATTAATGTTTATTTATTTATTTATTATTTTTTTATTTAAACTTTTCTCACACAAAAAGGTACAAAGGCGGACTTAATGCCTTAGGCATTCAGCCCTCTAAAAACCTACTTCATGCAAAAATGCATATTCTGTGCTAACGTTCATGGTTATCGATAGTGTTGCAGTTTATCAATAAAATATAGGTACCAACATCCATTTTCATAATAGATGGCCTTGTAATTGTCCTACCGCAGGGCTGCAGAATAGGCACGAAAAGACAGTCAAATCAGAAGTACCCGTTGTAACTAGTGGGCCACAATATGCTAAAACTTCATCTTCGCAATAAAACTTCAAATAATACTTCGATTAAAAAATTAATTAAATATTTAAATAAGTTCAAATATAATAATAATGTTTTCAATAACAGCTGTTTCCACGGATTTTCACACTACAAAAAAACATTACAGTTACAAGAACATCCTGAAAAGAGCTTTGCCACGTGGCATACAAATATTGTAATAAATGCAGTATAGTTCACTGTTAGCATAACGACCACAGGGGGGCATCAGCTTATGTTTAAGATATGTGTAATGTAAACATAGCGCAGAGACAATAATTATTACAAATGATAGTGCGTACAGACAGCCGCTAAACAGTTGGTAAAGCTACAGATTTCACACCGAGCCGTCAACATATGGATCTAGATGTATCAGATGTTTGCTTTCATATTCATTCGCACCACATACAACCGTGAGAACTGGCTTCCACGAACTAGCGGTAGCCACGAAACTGTAGCAGACTCACACCTTGCCATCGAGAGCTTTCTGTTATAAAATTAATATTCCGACAATACTGTGAACTAATTATTATGCTCGGTCAGGCACATAATCTGGCGTGGATCCCGCTATAAACATTGAATCCGTAATTTCTGTTTATCCTGCTCGAAACTCATTTATGCCCATGAGAAACAATGTAAAATAATGCTTGCAGTAAACTCTACAAAGTATCTCGTAAACAGACATCGGATTCGTAAATGTGTTTTTGTTATTTATGTAGTAGGTCTATGCTCTATGTTATTGAGCCATTAATTGTTGATGTTCGTGTCTCACATTTTTTTTAATCACTGTGTTATTTATTATATTTCACAATAATGTACTGAAACATAAAATTCGGTCGAATAGGTAAGTGACATCATAAAGAATATTTTCAACCGTACATACCTGTCCATTTCCATTAGTTTTATTCGTAAGTTTAACTTTAGCGAAAGATATCGGTTCTTTCATCCAGTGCGCTCCAAAGTTTGGGCTTTCGGGATGAATGTAAATTGCGTTCGATGGTGGGACTTCCGCCTTGCCGCCGGGAACCTATGAAGAAATAATCGATCATGTATAAGCTGGTCTAATAAAACATTAGACACTGTATTTGGGAAATGAAAACTCAGGTTCCAATATGACCATATTTTGTAATATACTATCATTGTTATATGTACATACCCATTCTCCATTAACGTATTTCCAGCGATGTGAGTCCACCTGAACAAATTCTAAGAGCACGGTGTACATCGCCGTCGGGTCCAAGCCACTGGCCGTTACTTTGACTACGGGAAACATTCGTCTGAAACAAAACAACAAATAAAAACTTTGAACATACAAGATTTAATGAATTTATTACGTGCCTTACTTTAGACGCTAGGGATGTTCTAAAGTTTCGGACGTAGATAAGCGATGTCAACGAGATAACATTGAAACTGGCCTTTTTTTTTGTTTTTATCTCATGCCGGATACTACTGAGAACAGGTAGTGGTCAAATATGGATGCTGGTAGGCAAAGCAGGTGTTTCACATGCTATACA
Source organism: Eremobia ochroleuca (assembly GCA_949629135.1). Lineage (NCBI taxonomy): Eukaryota > Metazoa > Arthropoda > Insecta > Lepidoptera > Noctuidae > Eremobia > Eremobia ochroleuca. The sequence goes on from OX451388.1 coordinate 12,187,991, forward strand.
TGTCAAGATGGTTTGCCCTACATAAGTAACCTTTTGACATTTTCAGAAGCAAAATAGTTTAATCGGTGCTAGTACTGCCAGCTGGCCTAAAAATTCCAACAGCAGGTCGATTCTGTAAAAATCTCACCGTGAAATCATAAGTGAAATGAGCACTTCATAATGTTAATCCCTAGCGAATGATAGCTCACTCCACGCTCACTTCACCCAAGTTTTCACGGTGAGATGGTTACAGAATCGTACGGCAGGACGTTGGTGTAATATAGTCCTGCCGTACGATTCTGTAACCATCTCACCGTGAAAACGACCTGGCTGTAGCCAATTATGTTTAACAATGTCTTCAAGCTAAAATCTATGTGGTACTTTCCTCAAAAGACCATTTCAGACATCAGTCTACATGGTCTTCACATGATCTGACCAAGATTATGTCTGGACTTTAAAAGAGCCTTGAGAGCCGTCAGGTAGGACCCGCCGACCTCATTTAAATTGCAATGCCTTTACAGGGAACTAAGTTCTAAAGACCTACTTATTCTTAACATCTTCAAAATTCTGTACACTTAGTTCGCAATAAGGAATTTGAATTTGAATATTTTTTTTATAATATGACGTGTAAAAGTGATTTCGAAATTCTATTTTCAGAATAAACGATTTAATTTCAATCACTCACGAAATGTTCAAAACTTTAACGTTTATGATTTGGTCAGATAAAATAAAGATTTAGAACCCTCTAAAAATGGCATAAGCTGTATTTGTCGCAAGCTTATTTATTCTTTGTATTGTTTCGTCCAGTTCTATGTTTATTTAACTCAAAAAATACCACACAGCAAATGGAAAACACAATAGTAGTTATAACCACGTTACTGTAGAACAAAACGTCACTTCGTCAAGGGTAAGGGTTCCGTCATTGCTCATCGGCATCGGGCGGTATCATTTAGCCACCCAGCGTTAATGAGTAAGACCTACCGCGTTAATAGCTGAAAACTAGCCGCCGCCCGGTAAACGGTTAGCACTGGCAAAATGTGACCGTGTAAGAACACCATCATTGTAAGAACACCATCATTGTGTTCTGAACGTTTCGCTCTGACTAATATTTCTTGATCAGTTTTTATTTTGACCAGACGCGAATGAAATTAGATCACGGTATTTAACTATGGAGACGAAAAGCACCAGAATATTGTTGTCACTAGTCGGTCCGCAAATCTAAATACAGTAATTGTGGCGTCTCTTTTGCGGATCTAAGCCTGCAGATCATTTATGACAGAATTCGATCAGCCTTGTGTCAATCGATTTGTATAAAGAGACCGATACCTATCCCAGGCTACCGTTTTCAGATTTACAGGTCTGACTACTTGCAACCAACTCTCCAAGATAGCGGGGAATTCCGAATATGCAATGAAAGTTAGCGAGCGGTCAGAACTACGTAATAACCATATATGTAGTTAGCCACGAGCCCTGTATTATATGACTCTAATTTAATTATAACGAAAGCGTTGTTTACTTTATGAACAGTTGTTTATATAACACTGTGCTGCTAATGCGTTGCAAATCATTTATATTTTAAAGCTATTATTTATTTTCCAGTTCTCAGTTCAATAAAAATAAGTACAAATTGTAATCTGATCTCCGAGACGATTGAAAAACAGGCCTAACCATATCTTTTCGTCATTCAGTCTTTTCAGTTTTCAGAGTTCATATTACAAAATCCAAATCCCCAGCGTGAATCAAAAGGCCCGATGATCAAATGTGCTGCCATGCCATTTTAGTATCTGTCGATTGCGAACAATAAATAACTATATTGACGAGGGGCTGTCCATCCATCATCACGTACACCGTCAGCATGATTGCCCAAGTAATTTAGAACGTTTCACCAGTATTAAATGCCACGATCAACATCCATCAACTACGGTTGTTTGTATATCTATATACACGATAAAAATTGAGCCCAATACCCACAGACTAGCCGCCTAAAGAAGCAGAAGGGAATCTCCTAACAAGAGCCATTCCGCATTTCGGTGACCACGCAGAAATATTATGAGTACGAACATCGAATGAATGTTTCAATCTTTCGGTGACACGACTCGCTGCTGTGTGATACCTATTTCATTTCATATATCATAAATAAAACCTTTTGTAGGGGAGCCCAGAGGGTTTATGAGCAAGCATATGCAGGGCGAAAAGTTGATAGCTGGATAGGTGCGGAATGATTAGAGAACACCAAAAATATATTTGAAAAGTATCTGATAGGAGCCCCATGGTCAGGAATTCACTCAGATTTCAAAAAAGGGCCAATTTTAAAGTCACCTTCAGAGTCTTTGATTTTGGTATGATAGTGTGCGGCCTAATCCATAATGACTTCAATAGGCAAATCTGATGAAGAAAATGTGGGCTTTCCCTAAATCTGACTTTGAAAACTCAGATTTGGACAATTTTTAAAAGGATATTCAGGGCGAATAAAAGTTATTCTGTGCAATAGTGTTACATGTCCCGGTAGTGAATATATCTGATGGATTGATTGAGCTTTTTGGAAAGTATGATGAAATTTAATTGATTCAGAAAAGTACCCGAAAGTGGTTATAATATGAACCGCTTTGATTGCTATTTGAATATAAAGCTGACCCTTTTGTGAAGATTTGTCAGTCAGAACACCATAAACAAAGTAGTTTTTTTCAAAATTTCATGACTAAGCAAACCAATTATTTGAAAAACATAGAAATATAATAGAATAGAATACTCTTTATTATGCACACCATATAAATTACAGACATGAATGTAGGAATTTTACAAAGGGTGACACAATGGGCGGTCTTATCGCTAAGAGCGATCTTTTAAAGACAACCTTTGGATAGATTGAAAATGGAAGGAGAGACAAATACTGTAGGTAGTCTGTGGTGTACGTACCATTTACATGATACAATGAATACATACACAAAGTATATTATACTTACTAATCTAAATAAATATAAAACGTGTAAAGTTAAATGCGCAAAACCTGAAAATAGTTTGATCAGAATAACGAGCAGAATTAATTGAACCACTTTTTAATATAGGTCACATTTTTCAAAAAATCTTCATTAAAAACGTTGCCTATTTATTAATAGGTCAAGCAACCCTATGTCAGCGCGGCGCAGCGGCCCGGTGACGACTCCACCCTCGATAAAGCGTCGTCGCAGACGCAAGAAACGATCAGAATGGCCAATAAAACTAAAACAGCACATAAAAAAATTGTAAAGGTTTACAATTTTTTTAATGACTTATTTTCTCTGTGAAATAGGTGAATTGAATTAAAAATCAGTTGGGGTGTCTGAGGTTTTGCGCATTTAACGTTACACGTTCTATACATATAACAATAGACATGAAACAAGAGTAAAGAAAATATAATGATGCTGTTTAAGGAGAGAGGAAGTGCTTTTTTATCATAATTTTAAAAGTGGACAAAGATTGAGCACGCCTTACCGACACGGGCAAGTCATTCCATAACCGTACTGCTTGAACAGAAAAAGATTTGTCATAGAAACTGGTGGAATGCATCGGCATCTCTAGTCTCAAGTTTTCCGATGACCTCAGATATCTATTATTTGTGTCATGCAGCAACTTGAAACGTTCTTTATGATAAGAGGGGGTTTTAGGATTAAACAAAATACTGTAGAGCTGAATCAAGATATGAGAATTCCGGCGAAGACGTATGGGAAGCCACTTGAGCTTTGTACGAAATTCAGATATGTGATCATATTTGCGTAGGCCAAATATAAATCTTGTGCAAAAGTTTTGAAGTCGCTCAAGAATCTAGTTGTGCCTCAGTAAGATCTGGATAACTGACATCAGCGTAGTCAAGGGTGGGAAGTAAAAGGGATTGTGCAAGCGCAGTTTTAGTGGCAGTTGGAAGAAAGTCCCGCAATCGTCTCTGACTTAGGAGCCAGATGCAAAAATTTTGCGACCTACGTCTTGTAGCTGAGGACCCCAAGAAAGATGACATCCTTATCTCATGGGCTATCCAACAAGCTATCAACAACTAAAAAAAATATTGAGAGATTCTCGTCAATTGTTTGATAAAGGTGGCAAAGATTAAAAGACATACTTACTAAAATTAACGAAAACATTATAGGTACTAACGACTTGTTTACGTCGAAATACTTTTCTATTCAAGGTTTAATTGTAACTAGGTACAAACCTCTGCGCCTGATATCGTTACTGATTTCGCCTCCGATTCTTAGTGGTAGTTTGTTTTGTAAGTTTTGTTAAATAAGCCCCAACACTTCTACTTAGGCCGCCAGCTGAGAGTTAATCAGATTAAATGAAACATCATGAGATACAAATATATTTCTAACCGATTTCTAAAAGAGGTAGGTTATCAATTCGTCTGTATATACAGGGTGAATGTTTCAAGCATGCATGCTTTGTGGTGTGTGTGCATGGATGAGCAAATCCGAACCTACTCGTAGATTTTGAAGAAAAAAACACAGCCTGTGTTATTGCTCCGTCCAATGGTGTTGTTAATAAGGATCAAATTCTGAGAAGTAATGACATACGACAAAACAAAGGAAAGGGCGCATTTTGACAAAAAACAATTATTTTAAGATAGTATGTACCTAACAGATTTTAAGTGTCTAGAATGTAAGTGATTTGTTCGTTTGCACTGTAGCAGTACTTAGTTATTTGGTTGTTCATTTACGTACGTTTTTATTATAAGACATTATTTGTTGAATTAATTGTTAAACCATAATTATCAACGTACTTACGTAAAGGGGCTTGTGCCTAAGTTATAACAGGCGCTCGGCTCGATTGATCAGGTTAAGCTATGGGTCCGTGGATGGGTGACCATCTTTACATTCCAAGACCCCTCCGTGTCTCGGAAAGGATGTTAAGCCGTTGGTCGCGGTTGTCATTAGTGGATCTTTGGCAGTCGTTAGGATCGTCAGAAGTCCGAAAATCTGAGCCTGCATATGCTTACTGCGAACGCCCTGCATATGCTTACTCAAAAACCCTCTGAGCTCCCCTACATTTTACATACATAATCATTATGATTCTTACCTTCCATTCTTAGTGACTATCATTTCGTTAGTGAGGGTCTGGAAGCGCACCCAGAGCTCTCTGTCGTCGAGCGCCACGTTGACTTCTCTTTCGCGACCGCTGCGAGAACTGCTGGTGCCCACAGTCGGCTCCACAGCGCTCAGGATGTGCGATGCTGCCATCCTGTTGATGAAACAGTGGTTTTTATTATCCATCTACTATATACAACGTGTAACGTTAAATGCGCAAAACCTGAAAATAGTTTGATCAGAATAACGAGCAGACTTAATTGAACCACTTTTTAGTATAGGTCACATTTTTCAAAAAATCTTCATTAAAAACGTTGCCGTGTCTATTTATTAATAGGTCAAGCAAGCCAATGTCAGCGCGGCGCAGCGGCTCGGTGACGACTCCTCCCTCGATAAAACGTCGTCGCAGACGCAAGAAACGACCAGAATGGCCCGTAAAACAATAACAGCACATAAAACCTTTACATTTTTTTAATGACTTATTTTCTCTCTGAAATAGGTCAATTGAATTGAAAATTAGTTGGGGTGTCTGAGGTTTTGCGCATTTAACGTTACACGTTGTATATATAAATACCTAATAACTAGTGGCACATCAGTGGGAACGTTACAAGCTGACTATTCTATGCAGACACCTTCAGGAATACAGACCCCAAATTATTCTCTACTGAAACTCAAAAGATCCTCAAAGAAACTTTCTCAGTTCTCATGTTATTCTCTTCCTTCTACAGTGAACATCTAGGTCTCTGGGTAAGTCATCTCAAACGTGTAGGTACTAAAATCCAATCTTACATGCACAGAGCTTTCTATTGAGGTATAATATGGAAGTAGCATTCTTTCTGAGTATCAAATCAAAGGTTGATACTATTTAACAGTTCGTCAAATCCCTGTTCTTCCTTTCAGGTGATATTATAAATGCGAAAATGTGTTTGCTGGGGGTCGGTTTGCCTTTCTTTCGCGGAGCGACGACAGATCGTGTCATTATTTTTTACATAGAGATTTTTTGCGTAATTAATGAACCGGAGAGTTACAGGTTTTATTTTATTCCGGTAAAATGCACGGAACTGAGAAGCATTAAAATAACTACGATCGCGAAGCCACGATCTATATTTTATATCAATATTGCTTCTAGCATCATGTGCTTAAATAGTAAAACTTTTATTTTACTGTTTACCATAGTCGAGTTAGACTTACACTTAAAAGGTACTCCCTCACCTGGAGCGTTCGCCTGTAATGTAACATTTCAGATTCGATTTTGAGCATTACTTTACAATACTGCCTCCCTGACTGACGAGCATTCACCTGTAATGTAACTTTAGATTCGATTTTGAGCATTTAGTAGATTCCACAATGTCAAACACTGCTCGGTTCTCCTCCCACACCGACGTAGTGCTCAACTCTGTAAGGTTACATTACAGGCGTCCAAGTGAGGGAGCACCTTATTATTGCTTTATCCTAGTACGAGGTTATGATGTGTTACACCCCATAAACTAACTGCTTGTCATTCTTATGGATCATTTTAAGGATTTAAAATAATAGAAAAATAGAAGAATGAGAAACGGTTACTTTTCTTAGTTTTTACACTGGAAACACTATTACTAATTGCAAAGCCTATATGGTAGTAAAATAATTTTACAGGTCATTTTACCACCTCTTCAAAAAGCTTGGCTAGTAGAATGAAAATAATACAGCCAACCTTCACGCTACGTCCTTCTACGACTCAAACGTTGTCATAAAACAAACATTGTTTTATGAAACCTGTATCAATTCAATTACGGACCAAACATTACGGAGCTACTATATTACGACATCAACGTTATCTGCTAGCAAACAAATTGGCAACATAGGTTTTATGTAAGCAACCGTCCCATACAATTTACTGCTTGAGTTCTAGAAATATGCTGTAATAACATACATAGCAGCACGGCTGTAATCCTAGAAGTGTTCGGCAGAGTAGTACCTATAGTACACCCAGATTTCGCCCTTGAAATAATTTAAGAAGTAATATATTTTATTTATTATTTTATTTTCTTTGTTATTTTGTTTTGTTTTGTTTGTTTGTTTATTTTTGTTATGTTTTTGTTTGTTGTGTGTTTTTGTTTCTTAAGACTTATGCCTTTTTAACTAACTATTCACACTAGATACTAAATTAAATGACTAACTAACTTACTATCCAAATAAATAAAAACAAAGGACACTTAGGCGTCGAAACACTCGTCCGCATCGCTGTCATCCGGAAACGTGCCCAGAAGACTGGCAGCATTGCCAAGTTGAATAGCAAAGCTAATTATTTGATCAAAGAATGACCCAGCCCTCTGGTCAACTGAAGTGTCGACCAGCCGGCGAGAAATTTCCTTAAAAAGGAGACGCGAACTCGGGCCCCATGACCCGGGCGTTTCGACCCCAAACAGCTCAAAGCAAGAAGACGGGAAGAAGTTGTGTCTACTGAAGTCGATTTGAAATTTAGTGATTATATACTAATCGAGACAAAATCTTGTTACAAGTCATGCTTGAACATCGTTTTAGAATACCGGCCTTAGTTATAATGCCTTTAAATTGTTTGTGAAATCTGAGACCATCTCATGCAATTCGTAAAAATCTATTGTGAAAGATGTTAGTAGGTATGGTACGGTGAAAATGTGAGTGAGAAAATGGCGGTTGCAGCATCATCGGCGTACATTTTCGGTTGGCATGTACCTACCTACATATATAGTGAAGGTATTTGTTTGTTTTACAACTTTACAGATTTTTGATGAAATGATAGACAGAGTCCTTGAATTTAATCAGTTGTATTGTTGTAAAATTCACAAAATGTTACAACCCGTTATTTACTGAATTGTATATTGTATTTTGTAACTTCTTACGCTTAAACGTACAGCATACTTTTATTGATTAAAAAAATACATACATAACTGACATATCTTGGAGCCTGGTGCGATAATATTGAAGTTAAAAGTTAAATATACTCAGATGTATACCTAAAATTCTTGAAACTCGTATCCAAACGGAAGGCATCTCAAAATCCATCGCCAGTGGCAAATGAGCCGGATATTTTATTGTGAGTTTGTCTCGAGCACGATCTCCGTCCAATGTTTATTGTACCTATTATCACTGGCTACGTCGGTTCAACGTCCCAATCCTTCTGACACGGTATTTTTGACAAATTCAAGTTCTCGTTATGTCCGTAGAATTTTACACTTTTGTGCTTAATATGCCATATTACTTGTAAATCGTTTGACTGTTTTAACACGCCTTTATTTCTTTTGACGAGTTTCGATTTCTAAATTAGAGTTTAAGAAAGTCGTGTAGAATTTAATTAGATTCGGTTTAGTAATTGGACTGTCACAAGATAATGATTGTACAATTTTGTCGTGATGAATCGCAAAAAGGTGTTGTGAAAAAGACGTGTCTAAAAAATATAGGTAGTGACCGCAAACTTCATTTTTTTTCGGTAGGGACTCCTTAGCAGGCATGATTTTCGCAGCACAGATGTGTCTAGGTGGTTTTGGATTGACTTTAAAATCTATAAAACTAAATACTCTACTTAAAACTAAGTACTTTTAAGTAGAGTCACCATATAGTCACCATTGATATAATTATCTGACTTACAAACAAGTGCCATTAGAATAGAATAGAATACTCTTTATTGTGTCATCATCATCCTAGCCTAGCCTTTTCCCAACTATGTTGGGGCCAGCTTCCAGTCTAACCGGATGCAGCTGAATACCAGTATTTTACATGGAGCGACTGCCTATCTGACCTCCACAACCCAATATCTAGGAAATACGATACCCCTTGGTAAGACTAGTTGTCAGACTTTCGGGCTTCTGACGACCCGTAACGACTGTCAAAGATCCATGAATGACAGCCGGGACCAACAGCTTAACGTGCTTTCCGAGGCATGGAGGGTCTTGGTACGTGAAGATGGTCACCCATCCACGGACCAACCGTGGCAAGCGTAGCTTAACCTGATCGATCGACCCGTGCGGCTGTTAATACTTAGCCACAAGCCCCCCTATACTCTATGCTCCCATCTATACTTTTTATCATGTACACCATATAAATTATAGACATAAATATAGAAATTTTACAAAGGGTGACACAATGGGCGGTCTTATCGCTAAGAACGATCTTTTAAAGACAACCTTTGGATGGATTGAAAATGGAAGGAAAGACAAATACTGTAGGTAGTCTGTGGTGTACCATTTACTCGACACAATGAATACATACATAAAGTATATTATACTAACCTAAATAATTATATACATATAATGATAGACATGAAACAGGAGTAAAGAAAATATAATGATGATGTTTAAGGAAGCAATCTCAAAAATCAATCTCAAAATCTGTTTAAGGAAGAAATGTTGGAGGAAGCGATTTTTTCATAATTTTAAAAGTGGACAAGGATTGAGCACGCCTTACCGACACGGGCAAGTCATTCCACCAGGCCAGGAGGCCAGTTCTAATTAAAAAAGTTCAAAATCTAGTCGCCGTCTCATCTGAGCGACAAACAAATGTCAAAAACTTTTCAAAAATGTAGGGAAATTACAGGTATTTTTGACAGATTGCGACCGAGATCAGACTCCGAGCATTCTTAAAATTGTGAGAATTGCCCCTCAGAACTGTGCCTATTATTTTAAACTGTCATTAACCTCCGAGCACTATTATCCTGTGGACAGATTAAGTCCAATACCTACATTAAATATACACACAGACTGTTTAACAACTATTTTATATAAAGACTTTGTGGTAATCCTAAATATTCATTGGTATTTAAACAAACATCAAAGTTTACGTTGACTGTAAGCTGTAAAGCGCTCGGAGTAATCCCACTTGAATATCTTTGAATAAACTCTCTGAAAACGAATCATCCAAGATTCGACAGAATCTTGGATGATTCGTTTTCAGAGATTTGAGTTACCTGTACTGCCGTGCTAAGCTCAAAAGCGGTATCGCAAAAAAAAATCCTGGATTTGATTTTATGGCATCGGATAGCTGAAAGAAATACGCATCCAATGAACCAAGCCAAATAGCGGTATCTTATTTAAAATATAAAACCCTTAAAAAGTTTTCCCTATCTCACTTTTACCTCAAATCACTAAGAGAATAAGAGCAAAACTAAAATTTCCTCAAAACTAGCTTTTCCTGAGATACCGCTTTTGCGTTTAGCACGGCAGTGTAGAGGTTTGAGTTACCTTTAATTTATGCCAAGGCTTACTTTATTTGAATTATTTTATGTTATGTAGGACAAAAATTCGTCGTGTTGAGGTTTATGTATTTTTCACTGTAAGTTTATACTAAGTTGTAACATTCCAATATACAATATATTTTTTATAAATTTTAACATTTTATAAACTTGACTCACACACATATTACCTGAGTACTTACTTTCAGAAATACACCACAGATGGCCGTAAAAATTATATATCTCGTACAAAGCTCTTGTACTGACCAGCAAAAACCTACCACAATAACCGCGAAGAGGTCCTTAAAAAGTATAATTATCTTGGAATAGAGTCGTTAAAACCTCATTTAGAACAACCAATCAATGTGATTTTATTCAAAAACTTGTAGTCATGAACCAACATTTTGTGACAGAATGGCCATGTTTTTGTTTCGTGTCCGACCCCATCCCCAAATCAAATTCCGGAACAAAAGACATCAACGCGCGTCAAGAATTTAAGAGTATTTAATTTGTTTTTTTTTTATCATCCTGATATATTTTATTAACGTTGCTTCAGTGTATGCTACGTACATTAATTATTTAATTTTCAAATCATTAATAAAAGATGGAAAAACAATGAATAATACGACCTTTTTTGTTAACCTATGGACGTATTGCATTTCTTTTTATCAGGGGTGCTACACACTTGTTTGGGTCGGCATGATTTGGTCCAGGCGAGTGATAAAACCAAATATTACGCAATGTGGAGTCGACAATACGAAAATAAATTCAAACACTGCCATTAGGAAACTATCAAATACATCCTAACATAGAAATAAAAAAAATAATATTTTTCATGAAACTAATTAGGTGTGATGGGCGGACTATGGGTTTTGCCGATCTTTGACAAGCTATCGTTACTAAGCTGTATATATTTGATTGAATTTTTGTATGCAGTCAACGCAACGTCAACGTTGCAACGTCATTAGATACACGCAATTTCATATATTGTAGTATTGTCGTTTCCGCGTTGTATATTTTGCCGTCCGGTTGTGCCGAATAGTGCCGAATTATTACGACCCGAATAAGTGTGTAGCACGCCTTTCTTTACTTTATATCCGTAAAGCTGGAGTAGTATGTCTCGTAGGCGTTAATAACGCGCCAGCCAATGATAACGGGATTGTCATCTGCTACTATTGACACATTATGGTTTATGATTGCGATCCTTTATTAAAGAGCTACAATGATCTTTTGGATCCCAAAAGACGTTGAAATAGGGGCGCTAGTGGTAAACAAAAACAAGCCGCAACTGTCATTCGTGGCTCTTTGGAAGTCGTTAGATACGGGTCGTCAGAAGTTCGAAAGTATAACAACCAGTCTTACCAAGGGATATCGTATTACTCAGTAATTGTGTTGCGGAGGGTAGATAGGCAGTCGTTTCATGTAAAATACTGGTATTCAGCTGCCTCTGGTTGGAATAGAAGGCGACCCCAGCGTAGTTGGGGAAAGGCTAGACACTCGAATGGAAAAAAAAAACAAAATGGCGGTGTTTGTTCTGATTTGGGTCTCGCGTCAGAATATCCTTGTAGAGTTATATTTTAGAAGACTGCCTACATTTAACAGGTGGCAATGGTAATGATATTGGTAATGCTCCTATTCTAGATGAAATTCATTTAAAACGGGTGAGATGAATATGAATGTGCAAATGTGCATTTAATGAACATCAAAAACCTGAAAATGCATGAAAATAGCTAAATCTAATATCAGAATACTGGTAACTTATTAGTTCGGTTGTAGTTGCAAGACAGTAATAGTTAAGAGTGATTTGGAGCTTCCTAGACTTGAAGGCAGCTCTTTGAGTTCAAACACGACGGATGCTTTAATAATTTGGTATATTGGTACCTAACTGAATAAAGTGAATTATTCTGTAGAGGCCATCTTGACTTTTCATATACAGTGGCCTCCAAAAGTTAGTTGACATTTTTCCAGTTCAGCTTTAACATTAGGATTTACAATTTAAAAAATAATCAGGTACTCCTAAGGGATTACTTGATAATTTATTATTTTTTATTTTTTTTATTCAAATGTTGAATTAGCCAATAATAACGTTATAGCAGGTCAGATATTTGGATCACTAGATCATTGATGATTTGGATAATGTGGTGTGTCAAAGCTGTAGTGGAAAAATTTCAACTAACTTTTGGAGGCCACTGTAAGTAGGTACTTGCGGCAAGCTTCAATTTAGTTTCATTTGATATTATGTTCACTAAGGTATGTTATTTATTGATTAAGGTGGTTGCTCGCAAAATTGTGGACCACTTAGTTGAACGAAACTTTGTGTAGAAACTCATGTCGTTCCAATGACAATACAAATAATCAGAAAAGAAGACGTGGTGCTGCAATCCGAATTGTCTTACATGGCAATGGTGTTTCGTTTTAATACACTCACTTAGGCTGATGGTATATAAACATGTGTACAGACACCAGCACATCGAGCTACTACAATCTGTCAAATTTAGTTAATAGATTTTTAACTTTATCGCTAAAGCATTAGGTTCGAAGTTGATTGAGAAAATTTGACAGTTTCGGGTAGCTTGATGTGCTCGCGTCTGTACATGGTTGATGGTATGACGTTGAGATGCCATACGTATTCATAAGTCCATGACGAATATTTAAAAATATGTAACACGTGTTTTAATAATAATAATAATAATATTATAATAATAATATATAACATATTATCTCTGGTTGTTCTCGTCTGGCTAACGGCGAGTACTTGCACAGGCATAACCAAGTAGCCAGGATTATTCACCAACAACTTGCTTTGAAATATAAACTTGTGGATTCTGAGGTACCGTATTACAAGTATGTGCCCGACCCAGTTCTCGAAAATGATCATGTGACATTGTACTGGGATCGGTCTATCATCACTGACAGGACCATTGTCGCCAACAAACCTGATATAGTGGTGATAGATCGATTAGCGCGCCGCGCAATGATTATCGATGTTATCATTCCACATGACGGGAACCTCGTGAAAGCTGAGAAAGAAAAACCAATCAAATATCTTGACTTAGCACACGAGGTTGTTGACATGTGGAATGTGAGCTCGACTATCATTGTGCCGATTGTCGTATCGGCCAACGGCCTGATGGCCAAAAGCCTCGATCAACATTTATCGAGGCTCTCGTTAGGCGGTTGGATCAAAGGCCTGATTCAAAAGGCAGTACTCCTCGATACGGCTCGCATTGTGAGGAGGTTCCTGTCTCTGGAGTCCTAACCACCGGTAGCTTGGACCCTGCTCCCGTCACCGGCGGATCACTATTTTTTAATATTTTTAAATGTTTTTTTTTGTACTTATATTATAAGAAATATTTAAAAATATAATAAAATAAGGTAAAGAAGTGAATAAACGACATAACAATAATAAAATTTTATTTCGGACTACAGTATCCATAGTTTTGTTAGTATTTTAGTATTAGTAACAATGATGATGCTTAGGTATTAGATTAGTATTGTTAGTTATTGGTTGTTGGTGGTTGTATTGTTGTTGTTGATTTGTTTTTAAAGTATTTTTTTTTTTTTGTTAATTTGGGGATATTATATAGCCTATGTATGTATGACCTGACACAAATAAAAAAAATATAGAGGTATCAAAATTCAATTTAACAAAGAACAACATTTGAATTTACTGCTTTACCTAGTATTTACGGTAAGCTACAAAATAGTATTGCATTATAGTTAAAGCAGACGCAAGACTTTATTGAAAATTATATATTTATCATCATAAAAGCTCGGCGAAGGAGAAAGAACTGGTAATTTGTTTTACGTCCACATCAGAGAATAGATCCGAAGGTTCGGATCGTATTCTACAACATTTAAGCATTAAACAACAAGAAAGTAACCAACGGGTATGTATAAAGGCGAAGTAATTACAGCGTTAGCCCACTCGACTGCAGCGTCATTATTCATCGTTTTACGACTCCATGAGTTATAAATATTAAACTTAGTCGTATAGATGTACTGCGAACATTTTCTTTTTAATGGCGAGGTTAAATAATATGATGCGCGATGCGAATGTCGGCCCCGGTTTCAGTTCCGAGCATCACAGAGCCGGCAACAAACTGTGAGCTCGGAGCGTGCCGGACAATGTGAATAGTTATCGCCTTTTAATTACGTGTAATAACGTTTTTATCTGCATGCGTCGCATCATCCCTCGCGCCTCGGACAGCGAGCGCTGCGCGGGCGCGTGGAATGTCGCTTAATCGCGTCGCAGCGCCGACGTTTTACAGATCCTATAAAATATCAAAGATAACAACGAGTGGCTCTGGAGGCTGTTTCAAAAGGAACCAGGGGCCAGTGATTGGACGTTTATGGCATTCGGTTCGATAAATGTAAGTATTATGTGTGCGGGCGAAGTCGAGGCGCAATTGTCCAGCACCCCGAGCCGCGCACCTCGCCCGAACTCCGCGGAGGTGCTAATTATCAAATGCAAGACCGACCAAACCGATATTGAAACCATTGAAACAATACTTCTTGTGTTGTCTTTTCCAATTTCAAAGTTTGCAGAATGGCTGCGTAATGAAGGCCGAGAAGGCTATGCAAATGGAACGATGCCGAAAACTCAAGTAAGTATTTTAATGGTCTTGCGTCATCCGTGTTTCAAACTTGAATTTTCATTATCACTTTACGTGTATACCTACTACCACCAGCCTTGATATGTTAATCAAACAATAGACTAAAATCAAATAACCGCAACACACGATCAATAAGATTCGACCTTACAAATAAAATATATTTTTCTACTGTATACCAACTGTTGACACAATATTCGATTAGTTTGAAGACGGACCTACCTGACGTGCGCAGACACATAGCTATGTGCATAAATACATAATACGTACACACATGATATAGTATCCATATATAGGATGTTGTATCTACACAGTCTAATGTAATAGGTATGTACTCTAGGTATTTTCCTTATTGTTCACATTTTGGTTCGACACTTACGAATAAAATAACAAATATGATCCTGTCATCTCGTACAAATTCGTAGTCAGACTGAAAAAACATTCACAAAAACTAGTGTTTAATTTAGTTTTTGTGAATGCTTCTCCAGTCTGACTGTGACACTTTACTAAAATGTAATTATTACCTATAGCAGTATTGGCCATGGCGGGTCATAACCCGCCATCAAAATCTTCATCTCTCTGTGTGTAAAGAGAAAAATGTCCTGACTCATTCCTAAACCACTGAAGTATAGAATTAGGACAGTAACTTCATTTTGTGACGTAGGCGTTCACTAAGAACGGATTTTTGGATGTTCTAGCCCTTAGCGGGGTAAATAGGGGATGCAAGTTCGCTGAAAATTCCTCGTTCATTTTTAAAGTAAATCAGTAAAAATTAGTAATTGGGCTTTCTGTTAAAAATGGCAAAACACGTGTCACAGGACTTTTAAAAATTTTGCCCTTAGTAGAAGATGTAAGTTTGTATGAAAATCTGTATTATTTTTTAAATCAATAAAAAAATATATTTAGGGTTACGGTTAAAAAAAATATTAAAGACGTGTTTCAAGAATTTTGAAGATCGCAGCCCAAAATAGATAAAATTATTTTGAAAGCTTGTGTCGGAAAGTTCAAAAGCTACGCGAAAGAAGTTGCTGGCAAAGTGTCACGCTAGTTTGAAATAAAAAGTAAAACGAAATGTTAAATAAATGTATTCCATCTTTAAACAATGTTAAACACACCGTTTGATTTGCTAATAAAAGCTAGTTTTACAACATTTTGATTTATTTCGTTTATAATATTTGCCATTTCATTAAAGTTTTATTTGTATAAGGCCATAATTTTGCGTCAGAACCAGTTTTATACAGAACTGTGTTTATATATTGAGATTATAAATAGAAAATTAACACAAAAGATTTGAGTTATTTACAAATTATATACTGAGGATTAACGTAACAATGTTAGGTAAACCCTGCCTGTTTGTCTGTAAAATAAGCAACGACTGCTCTCGACTTATAGACAATTACTATTTTTTTTTTGTCTTTTATTTGTATTCAGTGTAAATATTCAAATTCGGAAGCTGATAACCACAATCAAACTCTTTTTTTCGGGATACATTTCAATTAAATTTTATTCCTCAATTCTGTGGCTGTCATAAAACTTTAAAGTTTGACGAGTAAAGCCCATTGAGGAACTCCGAATTGATATTAATTCAAATAACTCGGGTTAAAAAGTCAGGGTTTTATGCGCGTTGTAAAAGTTTATTGTAGGGCTTTGTGGCGAGCCGGACGCGCCGATAGGCCTCGCGTTCGATGACGGAACCTCCGCCGCCGTCAGCCGACGCCTTTGTGCCTGCGCCCGCGCCGATCTGGCTACAATACCGCACGCGTCTTCACTCTATAAATCCCGACATCAGGTGCTACCTAACGCCGGATAGTGCACCTTTTATAGCTGCAACTAAAACCCAAACTGGAGACGAGTACTGCACCAGCGAGATGGCGGCGATGTAATTAAGTTGCGAACCTCTATCATAAAATAAGAGAGGAAGAAATCGCCGACGTAATATAAATTGATGCGTCTTATTACAAAACTTTATTATATACGTCAACACCCTCTATATCACTTTGCGCTTTGCTAACGTGTAGCTTTTATAGATCTAGGTAATCCGAATCTGGCATCATAAATAAATATGACTTAACGAACAAATTAAACCAGAAACTAAAGTGTAAGTGTAAATATTTTTATTTTGGTACTCAGTAATAAGTAAAACTGACGAAATAACATAAAAAGAGTAAGCAATCAAAGTAATCGTGAAACCTAGCCACCAAGCACCCTTCGAGTGGAGACACTTACGGCCTTTAGATGCACGAGTAGATGTGTCATCGTCAGGTTAATGGACCATTACAGTTGACAGCAAAGAATAGTATCGTATGTCTTTATCCTCGCTGTAAATATGTAAACAGGAATCTTAACGTGTTTACGAATACATTGTTACAGATTACACAAGTTATTTTGTACAAGTTTCAAGTTATTTTACCCAACACGTGTAGAATATCTGCATTGCATTTTAGTTTTGTAGTATTGATAAGATATGCGTATGAATACTCGTAGCCACGTTAGAATCTCCCTATTTAAGTCTTTAGTGATATTTCATACAATTTCAATAGCATTACAAATCATCACGCCTGCATTCCTCGAAGAGTTAGGAAAAGGTGTACCTTTAGCACACACAAACTTCGCAAGCTCTGTTTAAGTCACATGAAACGTGGAGGTGAACCTATTGCCATGAACCGGCACCAATCCAGACTCCAGGCTTCCACTGAGAAATTCCAGATAAATAAACACATTAACATTTTATCCGACTCTTGAATCAAATCCAGGACCTCGTGCTCAGGGCTTGCGACCACTAGACTAACGGGGCAGTTCAATAATGAAAGGAAAATGAAAGGTTTTTTGTTACAGCTTTATTTCGTTCGAAAGGCATTTATGCATTCGGTTTCTTCATGTACTACTAATCATTGAGTTCTATTTAAGGAACGACCAAATGCAGCAAACTAAATGGCTGCTAGCTTATAAGTACTGCAAGGCAAAGGCGTCTTCTCATACAGAGAAGGCATGAGCGTTGATCACCATGGTACGCTTGCTGAAGGCGGATTGGCGATTTCAGACTTATATCAATTATAAATCCAGCCGGTCGATTCTGGTAAAATCTCACCGTGATAACTAAGGTGAAGTGAGCTTAGAGTGAGCTGTGAGTCATGCTGATGCTAGGGATTGACACTATTGACGACTCACTCCACGCTCACTTCACCCACGTTTTCACGGTGAGATGGTTACAGAATCGCACAGCAGGTTTCTTTACGATGTTTTCTTCACTGATATAGGTAAGTAATGTTTATGATAAAGTTAGAAAGTATACACACGAATTCAAAAGTCACAATGGTACTTGCCCGTATTTAAACCCACAACCTCGTGCATAAAAGGCGAGGTCTTTACCACTGACAAAGTCGTTGCTTATTTTACGGACAAACAGACAGGGTTTAACATTGTGATGTACCAAGACCGTCGATTTAATGTGTTCTTCGAAAACAGAACGAACGAGTACAGCTAAATGGTACCATGTTTTTCTAACCATCTAGGTTATTCGATATTTGCTTGTGACATTCAGCAGCATCACCTCATGCTGGCTCTTCGTCACTTCCCAAGCTAGATTCCGGCTTTTCTTGTAAGTATCCCGCACCCACACTGGGGCCTCTCACCGAAAGGAGGCCTGTGTCCCAGCAGTGGGAACTTTATAGGCTGATTATGCTTATCCTAATCAGCCGTGCGATTCTGTAACCATCTCACCGTGAAAGCTTGGGTGAAGTGAGCGTGGAGTGAGCTGTCATTCGCTAGGGATTAACACTATTAATTGCTCACTTCACTTATGATTTCACGGTGAGATTTTTACAGAATCGACCGGCTGGTGTCTAGCTTGCGAGTAAGTGCATCTCCTACACTGCCTACAATTTTCTGAAGTTGTTCTGTTGCCATCCCAAAGACAAAGCGGAGGGAAATTACACTGTATCTCTCTCATATAGCTACGCTACTTGGCGGCAGAAATACTAATGGTGGTATCAGCGTAGGTAAGTTTTTAACCAAGACGAGCGCGTTTACAAAGGAGGTGCCGCTCTTTGTGCAGGAGCTTGTACTGTGTTCCGATTTTAAGAGCAAAGTGAAACTGATGTAACTAGAAACGTATTCAACCTACTAAAAGAAATTATGTTCTTAAGCGAAGTGCTGGTTAAATGAGATTAAGAATTACAAATAGTGGAGATACCCATGTGGAAGATCAATAGTGGATAAGGAAGGTGAAGCATACAGTCAAAACGTCCTATAGCTTTTAGTTCTTCTGCCTTCGAAACCATATTAGAATCTAGAGACCGTAAGCTGTAAAAATTTTATAACTGTACACTGTACAGCTAGCGTTCACCCGCTCATTTTTCCACTTTCTTGTAAACGAATAGGTTTTCCACATACAGTAGGACTAATACAATTAGGTGGTCTGCGTGATTTTCTTCAATTAATAGCTGCGTGTACGGTGTTATTTATAAGATTCCACGCCATACAATCATATCGACATAAAACTTAGGTATAAATAATTCCAACAATGTCGACATAAAACCTAGGTACCTATAAATAATCCCAAACACAAATCGGTCGATCTGGGCATCGAACCCAGAACAAATAATAAAGTGACAACGATCAGTCGATTGATCCATGAGGTTCAACTGATAAAGGTAGATAAATTACAGAAATATAAATCATGCTAATCATCACTCAAACGGTTTTCTTCTATCTGTGCATATTATCTTCTAACTTTAATTTATAAACTATAAGTATAGTCTCTTACCTGTTGTCACTTGTTTCTTTTTCCTCAATTTCGACGTTTTATAAAACACATTTAAAACAATAAAGAATCCTTTATACCACTCCAGTTCACAGTCCACGTTTTGTCACATTAACTCATACAAATACATTGTAATCAGAGCTCTATTTTTTCGACACAAAATAATTTTGTAGCTACGACAGTCTATAAAACAGATTTTTCAGTAATGAAAATGCTGAAAATAATTTCCTATATTTGTCACAAATCACAAATCAATGGTGGCGTGCCAACTGCATGAGCAACTACCGCAAACTCGACCGAACTACACTTCATTAGCGCGTATACAGCACAACATACCCACTACAATTCACACGCAGCACGCAATAACCACTCATAAAGCCTTACTGTAGACCATCTTTTTCTGTAAAATGTTTAGATCTTCTACTGCAAGATGACAGGCGAGAAAATGCTTTACGTCTATAACCATAGAGTTTTATATCACCTTGTGTTGGTTAAGATGACGCCAACAGGCTAACTGCGAGAAGCCCCGCCCCTGGCGTATTGACAAACAAAGCGATTGGCGGTGAGGTGAGCGCGCTAGCGAGGCAATCCTGCGCAACATTGAGGCGGTCACTTAGATTAACTCTTGTATTTCCATAAATTTTACGTCTGATTACATTTTATGAAATACCTACCTTGAATTGTTGAAATTTATAAAACGTTTTTTGACATCTTACCAATAAGGCATTAAAGTCGCCACTTTGCTTCTATATTCAACACTCCTTATTTGAGATCAAAAAGAAGTTCAGATAGAAGCAAGGCACAAAAAAGTAAAAAATGAAAGCACTAAGGAAAAAAAACATAAAATCTAGTTTTCGTGAAATGTTCCAAAATTTGAGTTGAATCATATGCAAAAACACTTTCTACGGTATAATCAGACTATTATCTTCCCACTGCTGACCCACAGGCCTCCTCTCTATTAGAAGGAGTTGCTCGTAATCCACCATGCGGGCCCAGTGCGGGTTGGTGGATGACACATGTCTTCAAATTTTCGAGAGCAGTGTTGATGAAATAAATTACAAAAATCAAAGTGCCTGCTTGGGTCCAAACCCACGACCAGTCAAAGTCAAAAAAACAAATACCTATCGTCAAATCAAAATCTTGATCTCTCTGTAATTTTCTGTACTTTTATTGGTACAGAAAAACACTTTCCACCACTTTTTTTTTTACTGTTTTTCTTTAACAGTAAAAAAAAAAATTGGTGGAAAGTGTGAGTGTGCAGACGTTCAAATTCGATTTTGACGTAGATTATACAGATTCAAACCGGAAAAGGAACACTGTAGGGTGTTTCAAGGAGCAAATAGCTAACCACCACCCATACAAACAACAACCTCACCTAAGTATATGGGAATAGGCCGGGCTGGGCACATTTGCAACAAATCGAATGAATTGTGGGAAGAAAATTGAAAACCCAGGCGGAGAAGGTGGGATGAGCAAAAAAGTTTTAATACATTCGGTCTCCAACCTACCTGCTGATATATGAAAGAAAGGCCTTTACCCATACAGCTACAGAGAAAGAACATGGGTTAGGTACTTACTGTTGAATAAATCCGAATGTTAGAAATGACTTCGTCAAGTGAACTAACCGCTCATTGATAGCGTTTCTTATTAGTACTAATATGTTAGTATTAAACATAGGTAGACACCGTGGAGACAATATACAAATAAATATTCAAATAATTCATTAAGTCGCATATTCATTACCTATTAAGATTTGTGCTAAGTGGTTTCATCAACTCATTTTCGCTTGCTGATGATGCGCCCTCTGCTGTCCTCCTGCATGTTTATAAAAAGGATATAACAAAAGTCATATCTTATGAGACAAGCTTGAAAGAAGTAAAGTAAGTTAATATAGGTAGGTAATAGGTAATATGGGCAGGTGTCCGCAACTCCACGTCAATGCGCGTATTATGCGTACTATTAACATAGGTAATCGGATTATTCTAAGTAAAGGCTTCTATACCATCATCTGCCTAGCTAGCCTTTTCCCAACTATGTTGGGGTCGGCTTCCAGTCTAACCAGATGCAGCTGAATACTAGTATTTTACATGGAGCGACTGCTTATCTGACCTCCACAACCCAGTTACTGGGTAATACGATACCCCTGGGTAAGAATGGTTGTCAGACTTTCGAGCTTCTGACTACTCGTAACGACTGTCAAAGATCTACGACGTCGCTAGGACCAACGGCTCAACGTGCTTTCCGAGACACGGAGGGGTCTCGGTATGTAAAGATGGTCACCCCTCCACAGACCAACCGCGGCAAGCGTAGCTTAACCTGATAGATCGACCTGTGCGGCTGTTATTATTTAGCCACGGGCCCCTCGGGCAAAGGCTTCTATACCATTCAAATTAATTCTCCAAGCAAGTAGTCACTGAGTTGCAATCAGCCTCACACTATTATAGGTGACTCAGGAAAAACTAAGTTTACCCAACATACATGTGAATGCTTGATGATTTCTCAGTTTCAAACTGCCTGCGTGTCTTGAGTCCTGAACCAGCTCAGCCGAAACTAAGATTGAGGAAGCTAAATACGCACTTAGCCAAATTCTATTTTGTTAACCTAAGTTTCTGTTAGTTACTGTCTTTCTAACTGAACTGCTGTGCTGTTTATGTTACTGGTTATCCGAAAGAACAACATCAAAATCCATTTATTCAAACTAGGCTGAGAATTAACACTTTTTGAGTGTCAAAATTATATAAGACAGTCTCCCAAATGCCTACCCTTCACCAATACCAAGTGCTTTAGCTAGAAAAAAGAGATGTCGAAATGCTCGGGAGTTTGTTTCGACATCTCTTTTTCCTAGCTAAAGCACTTGGAGTTGGTGAAGGGTAGGCATTTCTTTTCTTTTTTTTTCCTTGGTGTTGGTTTTAACATCTCTTTTTCCTAGCTAAAGCTCTTGTAGTTGGTGAAAGGAGGGCCTTTGCGAGACTGTCTTGTGTAATTTTGACACTCAAAAACTGCTAATGCTCAGCCTAGTTTGAATAAATGGATTTTGATATTTTTCTTTCGGATAACCAGTAACATCAACTAACACATGGGAACAGATTTTCTTATCAGAAACGGGATCAGGCTTTCAGAAACTTGGGATAACTTTATGCGCCTCTAAAGTGCTATTACTTTATTCGTCACAGGTCTGCACATCACTCGTAAGCCGTACGTGACGTTCAGTCATATTGTGTAGGTATATTTCCCTCTTGAACTGAAAGAGGAAATAGGTACATACTACAAAAAAGAATACTGTTTCTGTTTAATGATTTTATCTAATAAAATGAAGATTATATTGATTTATCAAATCACTACCTAATAAAAATAAAACAGACTACAAGATTTTGCTATCAGTCGACAAATTAAACAATGGAACTCCATAGTTCGATAATTTAAAAATAAAATAATTTCCGTAAAAACTGGGTAGGTATAATAAAAGCTATTCCAAACAAAAACCTCGCCGATAAAACCCATTAGTCATCGTTGTAATTGCAGATAGGAGATTTGACTAGTCATTTCAATTTACCTTTTGGTCTTGTGTTGCTGTAAAACTGTAAACGTACCAATTCATAAGTACTTAACTTACTTTGGTACAGACGCCAGCACATCAAGCTACTACAATCTGTCAAATTTCATTAAAAGATTTTCAACTTTATCGCTAAAACATAAGGTTCAAAGTTGATTGGGAAAATTTGACAGTTTCGGGTAATTTGATGTGCTGGCGTCTGTACATGCAGATAGATCTGTAATTTTCGCGCTTTCTGACTTACTCATTAGAAAAGTAGATTACCTCCTTTTATAGTTGCGAAAACTTTCGCCTTTTCGGTCGCAATCGCAAAATATGAATTGGACCTAGTTTCAAACTTTCATTTAATAATGATTTACTGTAAGTCTCTTATATTATACCGTTTTTACAGAAGATTCTAGAGGAATAAAATAGTATACAGTCACATGGATGCTTTATTCAGCGAATCGAACAAGCAGACATTTCATAACCCTAAAATACCAATCGATGAAATCTAAAACAGCTTTCACAAGCTACACGATAGTTGCACGTCATATGTAGGTACAAAGATAAATGTACCTCCCGCGAGGAACTGCTGTAGGCACCTAGTCAGCATTCCAATGCATCGGGCCCGCCTCACCCAGTTACGGTCTGCCGGCCGACCAAGTGCTAATTGGAAAAGGAAACCTCAAACAACGAGCCAGCTCAATGCTCTCCACAGAAATGTTTCATTTTTAAACATCTCAGTGACCGTTATAAGTGTTATAACCGATAGATAGGTACACTCATTGCACTTCTCAGAGGTGGCTGGTCGATGACCAATGATCATGTATGAGATCTAGGTTACCTAGTTGGAAACACGAATATTCTTATTCAACTGTCTAGTCTTAAAACATAATAAGTAGAGTAGTCAGGTAAGTCTGTAGGTAGTATACAAAAGAATAGAATATATTTCAAAATCCATTTTTTTTTTTGTAAATATATCTCGAGTTCTTTTTTTTTTTTCTAAATACAATTTTAATACAAAATGAAGACTCATTTTCTCGATTAAATATTTTCATGATCTTTTGAACTTTCTCAGTAGGGATTTTTTTACGAGGTAAATAGCTCGTACGTACCTCTATGTATCTCTACCATGATGTTCTGTTTTTTAGCTTATGCTTGCTAAGAAAAAATGGCCTTGGCTGGTTAGTTTTAACCCTGTCCCTTCTTAGAAACTACTGAACCGAAATTCTCTGGTCCGTTTGGATACACAGCGATACAAAGTGGACAATTTCGGAACATTAGTGGCAGTTAGGTGTAATAAAATAACTACATATGAAAAAAAATTATTTTATTAGATTAGAAATAGAAACATTAAATAATCTCTAGTTAAATGCAGGATTAGTAGATAAAACAACAGTTTGAATATTGGTTTTATTACGGTTTGAATTCATTTATTTCTAAAGATTACAAATCACTTGTACAGAATTAAATACAAAAAATTACTTGATTACATTTATTACCCAACACAATAAATATAATTTTCATATTTTAAGCTAAGAACGTCTTTTCTTCATGCTGTTCATTATCATCCTGTTGTTTCTTGGGTGACACTCGTGTCGTGGACGTTGAGCAAAGTTACAGCACCTAGGTTACAGTTTTCAAGTATGTTCAATTCAAGATCATCCGATTCAAGTTCTTGAATAGGCTAAAATGAGTTGCTTCAGTGGCTAGATTTGTAGTATTACAGTGAATTAGAATGAAAGTTATTTTTAACCGACTCCAAAATGGAGGAGGTTATCAATTCGGATGTTTATATATTTTTTTATGTAAGTATGTTCGAGCAAAACTCCGTCATATATGGACGGACGGATTTGCAAAATTCTTTTTTTGTTCGATAAAGATCTGATAAATGATTTATTTTCTGTAAGTAGGTTTGTACAAACACTTTTACATGTCAATCATATTTTTTTAAACTAGATGAGGTCGGCGTTTCCTATCTGACTACTCTGAGAAGAAAGGCCGAAACAAACTCAGAGGTCACAGTCTCTTTTAAAGTCCAGACATAATCTTGGTCAGATAATGTGAAGACCATGTAGATTAGTGTCTGAAATGGTCTTTTGAGTAAAGAACCACACAGATTGAGCGGACCTGTCCAGTCAGTGCACGCATTTGTCAAAAATCGTGCAGCTCAACTCAGAACTTGAGGAGCCTTACGATTCGACGAACAATACCAATGAAAGGACATTTGGGTAGGCCGCATAAATGACTCAAACTGCCAGATCATGATTAAAACTAACTAAGAAGGAAAACCGAAAAAAAGAAATGACCCACATAGTCTTCACACTCACAGTAATAATAATAAAAATAAGATACTTTACAAAGTAAATATCCATGTCATTGTTTATATAAAATTCATCAATGTCAATGTGTATATAAAAATCCGGATATAATCTTTGAGGACCATGTAGATTGGTGTCTGAAGTGGTCTTTTGAGGAAAGAACCACACTGAGTGGACCTGTGCAGTCAGTGCACGCATTCGTCAGTAACCGTGCAGCTCAACTCAGAACTTAAGGAGCTCAACGATTCGACGAGCAATACCAGGGACAGGACATTTGTGTAGACCGCATACACCACTCAAACTGCCAGACCATGATTAAAACGGAAACAATGACCCACATAGTCCTCACATTCACAATAATTAAAATAATATAAGACTTTAAACAGTAAATGTTCATGTCATTCTGTATATAAATAGATATTTAGAAAGAAAGAAAAGAAAAAAAAAACCAAAGTGTAAATCAGCAAAATAAAAAATAAACAACATTCACTGTCTAGACCTATTGGAGCAGCTCAATCCCAAGCTTTTTTGTCCTCAATATAGTCTTTTACAGTATAATAGGCTTTCTGGCATAGTTTTAGCTTTATGAAAGATTTGAATTTATTAATGCTTAGTTCTTGAATGTGGCTAGGAAGTTTATTATAAAAATGTATACATTGGCATCTAAACGAGCCACCTATTTTCTTAAGCCTTGTTGTAGGAACAACATATTTGTATTTGTTCCTAGTATTAATATTATGGACATCACTGTATTTTTTAAACAGATTAATATTTTTATGTGCATACAAAAGATTATCATAAATGTACTGAGAAGGCACAGTCATTATATTAATCCCTTTAAATTTGTCTCTGAGGGAGTGTCTGGGACTTAATTTATAAATCGAACGAATTGCCCTTTTTTGTAAAATAAAAATTGTCTGAATATCGGCGGCATTTCCCCACAACAGAATACCGTATGACATCACACTATGAAAATAACTAAAGTAAACTAAACGGGCTGTCTCTAAATCAGTTAAGTCACGAATTTTCCTAACGGCGTATGCTGCAGAGCTAAGCTTTTTTGACAATTTATCTATATGGGGGCCCCATTGAAGCTTGGCATCCAAAGTTATGCCTAAGAATACTGTGGTATTTTCGGGTTTTAACTCATCACCCTTTATAAGAACACTAGTTTCTACTTGTCTAACATTTGGTATCGTAAACTTAATACATTTCGTTTTTTTTTCGTTAAGAAGTAGGTTATTAACATTAAACCAGTTAACTACTTTTGCGAGGGCACTATTTATATTGTCAGTAACCAGCTGCTGACGTTTGAGTTTAAATAAAAGTGAAGTGTCATCTGCAAACAACACTATATCATGTTCGTCCCTTATGAGGTAAGGCAAGTCATTTATATAAATAAGAAATAAAAATGGGCCAAGAATTGAGCCCTGGGGGACCCCCATTTTTACTACAGATCCGGGTGACCTTTTTCCGTTAACATCAACTCTCTGAATCCTATCACTCAAGTAAGAAGTAAGAAGATCCAGAGAGGCGTTCCGAATTCCGTAGTAGTGAAGTTTCCTGATTAAGGTTTCATGAAGAACACAATCGAATGCCTTGGACAAATCGCAAAAGATGCCCAAAGCATCGCATTTGTCCTCCCATGCATTATAAATATGTCCTAAAAGTTCAAATCAGTAGTTGAACGACCCCTTGTAAAACCGAACTGTTTGTTATGCAGTAATTTATTTTTGTTAAAAAATCTTTGCATTTGGTTTAAAATAAGCTTTTCAAAAATTTTACTAAAGGTAGGTAGTACTGAAATAGGTCTATAATTAGTAGGGTCTGATGTACTACCCGATTTAAACAATGGTATGATTTTACTATGTTTCATAAGATCAGGAAACTCACCACGATCAATACAATTATTAAATATAACAGCTAAAGTAGGTGCTACAATGTTTATAATTGACTTAGCAACATCCACAGAATTACCCCATAGATCTGCAGTCTTTTTAACATTTAACATGTGAAAAGTTTTAATTACATCTGTACAGGTGACATATTGAAAGTGAAATTCAGAATCACCAACTGGAACGTTTTCTTTAAGTAAAGACTCTGCAGCAGTGGGTGACGAGCTTAGAGATTTAGTTGTTGACACGGGAATCTCTGAAAAGAAATTTTCAAAGGCCGCGGCGACTTGAGAATCTGATCTAATTACATTGTCATCAATAGCAAGGCTGTAGTCACTACTTCGGTTGCAAGACCTTCCTGTTTCGCTATTAATGACATTCCAAGTCATTTTAATAATGTTACTACTATTTTTAATTTTTGAACTCAAATAACGTGACTTGGCTATACTACAGACTGTTTTAAATATTTTAGAGTAATTTTTAACATATAAATTAAATTCAGTAGTGTTTATACAAATCCGTTCATCATATAATTCATAAAGTCGTTTTCTACTTTTATGTATACCAATGGTGGCCCAGTCACTGAAGGAAGCGTTACTATTGACTGATAATGTCTTTGGAATGAATGTTTTATCAAATTGTGTGCAATACATATTAAAAAAATCATTATATTGTTTGTTAGGGTCATCATTAGTCAACAGAGGTGGTAATTTACTTAGGAGTTTAGTTTTAAATGTTTCTAAGCGTTTAGTTGTTTTTGGGTTAACAGTGATATCTTTTTTAATAACTTTTTTGTTTTGATTTGGAATAGTGATCAGCTGTCCGCAATGATCTGAGTCTATTAAATTAATCATTTCTTTGTGGTTTGGTATAATATCTGTATAAATGTTATCTAGGCATGTGGAACTAGTAGGAGTTATTCTAGTGGGCTCCAAAAATAGGTTAGCAAGATTGTATGACTGAAACAAACTTATGATTTTAGTACTTAACCCAGAATTTTCTAACAATAGATCTGGTGACGGAACTCTTCAAAAATACATGTAAAACAACCGCGATTGCTGCTATCGCATATGTATGCATTGTTTACGCAATCGGACAACATAACATCACTTCTGTACCCTATAAACGCAGATGCAGCTTCCTGTCACTGATACTTACATAGCAAGTAGTTTTATATGAATTTGTTTGAGGTAGTATAACTAAAAAGTGAAAAATAAAAACTATTTTATAAAAAAAAACAGCTGACTTCCAAAAAAACATTACAAAGTGAAAAATAACTTTAATTTCGGAAGTCGGTGTCAAAAAACGAAAATGCGGAACCAACGACACCGACTTTTTTTTTTATAAAAAGTTATTAACTACTTAAAAGATTTTCATGGCGTTCGTAGCTCTAGCTAGTGCTACAAAGCAGTTAGCAAGGTAGCTGAGCGTAGCAGTTTACTTTTTTTTTATTTAAAAAGATATTGATGGTGCAACTTCATTTGAATATTAATGGACCCGTTATATGTCTACCAGATATCCGCATTAGACAAAAACCTCATTACCTATTCAAGATTTTCATCCAACTGTGATTGACTGTTGGTAAATATTTTGGACAGTGATATATTACTAAGCGGATATTTTATTGTACTATAATAGCTGATATTTTAATTTATTATAAATAGTAAACAAACAATATTACCGAAGGATACGAGAGGAGATCTGTAGGAGTAGCGCGGACATCGCACGCGCACACCGCGGCTGCACGTAGACTCAGGCGCAGTGTTTATTCGGAGCCCCATGCTAACTCCGCCGTTTAAACACTACGTGCTAGCAGGGCATGAATTAACTTTTCATATAAATAAAATTCACGCTACTCTAACCTCCTGAAATTAACACCTTGGCGTAAATAGTATTTAGTCTCGTGATCTCGTGCCAAGTGAGGCCAAGTTGTCTTCTATGGATTGTTGAATGGCCGTGTCGTTTATGGTTCACGAGATTGCGTTGGCGGTCGTGTTTAATTGCCAGCAAATACGTATAAGACCAATTAGACACCTATTCGACAAGCGTAGCTGTGACCGCGCGAGCTACCTTAATTATTTTGTTGTATTATCGATTTTTAAATTAATTAACAGGATTCATTTGCTTTATTTTGATTGGTGTGTGTAAAACAAGTGACTGCCTTTAGTTGGGAATAGTTTTAGTTTGTATTTAGCTAAGTACTTATATTAAATGTCCATCACAGACGCAGATAGAGCCTAGCTAAGTGAGTGTGTGAGTATTAAAACAGTGGTTATTTACACTGTTTTAATACTCACACACGTTTACCAAATGTATTAGGTAGTAACCTAAGAAGGCCTAGAAATGAAAAAGTTTTATATTTTTCCGCTGTGGAAAACCTTTCACTAAGGTATATTTTTGCTCACCGTTTCTTATAGGTACCAAAGGGGGCCTAAGAAACGGACAAGGCATAAACAGGTAGGCATTTATATATTTACATGTCTATTGGCATTCGTTCCCACTTAGGTATTTATTTTTTATTTTTAATAGGTTTCACTTTTCAGATAAATTTAAAATGAAGTAAGAAGCCGGGACTATTGACCTATGCGAAATCGCTTTCCATTATGGTAAATACCTATGTAAGTCTCTTCGGTTATATAAATACGAATAATACGATCGGAAAACATATAAAATACTTTTTATATTTGCTCGTTTAACTCTAGAAACACCTAATATTTTAATGTCATTTAAAGCGTTAACAAAACGCTAAAGATAGCAGTTTCGGACTGTCATGATAGAAAATCAACATTTACATACCTCCATTTTGAATTCTCAACTTCCCAGATGTGTCTACATACTTACAACACATAGATACATACAGTCTATACTTAGGGTTCCGTAGAAAACGCCTTCAAGACCACCACTTTTTTTTTTCAGACACGATGAGGATTTAAGGACCATTGGCTATTCTAAAGACGATAATAATGTACCATATTCTGATAAATATATGATTATGATTAAGGATATTTTAACCATCTCTCTCTCTCTTTAGTCGTTCACTCGTGACAGAGTGGTCGTGGTTGATGACTCTGCATTTTCTTTGGCCAAAGCAGCCCTCGCGATGCTGCTCCACCTATTCCGGTCTTCAGCGTCTCGGAAATTCTGAACTATGGAGGTTTGTGTTGACGCTTTGATAAGGTCTGTCCAGCGCGTAGGTGACCGACCGCGTGACCGCTTGCCCTCCACTTGTTCCTGGACAAGGAGTCGTTCCATGGAGTGTTCGTTAAGAACCACATGACCGAAATATTTGTTAATTCGTATTTGCACAGTCGACGATAATCTCTGCTTGACTTTTAGTTCAACTAGGATCTAAACATGTTCGCCTCAAAGACCGACGCAAAATTGATACACTGGAGATGTGGTGCCGGCGGCGGCTGCTGCGGATTCCCTGGACATCGTTTCGGACCAATTTTAACCATACATGAAACTAAATATATCGGTAAGTCGAACTTTAGAAAGTTTTAATTTAGTGTGATCTTCATATTTACTTAAACATTGTGTCATACATGTTACCTACAAATAATGACTTATGTGCTTATTTAGGTAGTTAGTTATTCCTAGAGACTACAATTACTAAAACCTAACAACATGTTTGTTGTAACTTATTATCGAGTCAATTGGAAAACGTACTGGCCCTCGTAAGGAAATACCATTCGCTAAGTTTATTGAACCAAACCCGTCGCTCTCACTGTCTCAGATTTTCTGTTAGCTCTACCTACTGCCTGCCTCTACTTTACGATTCCGTGCGTAAACTTACAAACAACGACTCGGCAAGTATCCGCCATACTCGTTCACTTTGGTGTTTGTCCATGGTGACATGAAACGTGTTCGATATTTATTGGAAGGATCAATAACGCTACGCCAACTATTCGTCTCTCTGTCAACATGTTTTATGAGCGACGCGTCGGACGCTGGACCTACGTTTCTATTTGAATGTTAATTTCAAACTCGGTTTATTTTAACTAACTCAATAACACTGACGTGAGGGAACGTAATTTACCGGGTAATCATAAAAATAATAAGTTGGTAATTTTTTAGGTTGTTGATAAGTTTATAGGTACCTAGAGCATTTCATCGTTTTCAACAGCATACTTCTTTCTGAACAACTTCTATTTGAGAGTCTTAATGTGAAAAATAAATAGGTTTTATTATCTATACCTACTCTTTTATAGGTGAATACGAATAATTATAATTTTTAAGCAATATAAAATTACCATTGTTGCTCGAGCCGTTATCGATCCCATTGATCCCACCAGACGTAACAGAGTGTACACAAAGTATGTTCTGGGTATACATACTGTCGTCGGAACTTGATTGCTTTTCTAAATTTAAATAATTCTCTTATAAATATGTAATAATTAGGTACCCATATCGAATACTCTTTTGCTTACCAACTATGATTCCCAGCAATTAAATTATTACTAATGAAATAAAATCGATATCAACTTGTATTTTTTTTTCTAAATAAATAATAGATATCCTAATTTACGGGACTGCGGTCTCTACTCGGCTTGTAGCAATAAGAACATGCAAGGTATACCTTACCGTAAGTATGTACTCAAATGTTAAATTCGTTTAGCAAAAACCAAGATACATTTGCCCTTTACTACTTTGCCAGCAAAAGCATAATTTTATTAAAGCAAAAAATCACCGTGGGAGGTATTATGCAAATTATTTTACCTGTAACCCTAGCAGCATCCAAGACAAATAGAAATATGCCTTATCCTGGTTTACTTAGGTTTACGATGCGTGTGTAAAACGCGATTATTTCTTTGACCGTTCTTTGCCGAATGACAAAAGCGTCTAGCTACAAAATTCGACGCGCCTTTTTTAAATAGTTACGAATTAAATAATAACCAGCCTGTCCGTGGTTTACTGAACGTTTTCAAACTAATAGTAAGTAGGAATAAGTACCTCCTTTGTTGTTATTCTCAAGGGTCAATGGATGGTCGACAGGTAATTTCTTAAGTTATAGGATAGACAGGTACTTTAGTGCCCGCGAATCACAGACGTGATAGCTGAAAAACATCCTACAGTTCAAATTATTCTAAAGGTACCTATAGTTGAGGGTCGACGATTTGAACGATGTCATATAACAGCAAAAAGTTATTAGGAAAGGGTAGCAAGTCTGTAGAAGTAAGAGACCAGTGCAGAACTTCCTAAGTTTAGACCGACGACGGTTTCTCGGACCCGACGGCAACGGGCCGGCGGCGGCGGCGATTCGTTCTGCTGCACACAAACGCAATCTCTCGATGGAAGGTGGGGTTCAATTCCTGCATACGTAAGCCGTGAGCTTTTTCAAAAACCGCAGTGATGTATTTCCTTAGGTAGGTTTCGTGGGGTAAATAATGTATGAAAAAACCCCCAAATAATGCCTGAGTCTTAGGAATAAATGTTTTGATTAGGACCTAGTTTAATATAATTGTCATTCTCTTGCCTTTACGTAAATATCCCAGTATAGCTCGTATAGGTAAGGTATTGGGTCAGCACAGCATGTCTTTTTCTCCCATGTTTCTCTTTGAGTCGTCATCTCACTAGACACCCCCTTCTTAGCCATATTATATATATATTACATCATATTTCACACAGTCTATCAATAATTTCAACAGTTTTCCCTACCATACCTACATTATGTTACCATGCATACCTACATCCAGCACATGATTCTAAATGCGTAGAAGTTTATAGTCAGTTATTTAAAAAAAAAAAAAATCTATTCAGTACATTTTGACTGCGTAGGTATTGCACTTTTCTATGAAACAGCAGATTTTTTTTTAAAGCCTACGAAAAATTTAAACGTTAGAGGGTCTAGAATTATGAGCTGAATTCATGGTTACAGTCGATGTCCCTGTCACCCTGTAAAGGACGACTTGCGCAACCTTAGCTAGTTATCCTAAATATTACAACCTCTTTAGACTTGTAACCTCTATTTTATTTACCTAATAGATGCTGGCAACTAGTCGTAAAAATTACGAAACGCCATCGTTATTATATCGGTTTCGCGCCAGCCCCAACACTATCCTGGGGACTTTGGCAGACCGCTGGGACTCTCCGATTCTGGGACGCTGGATACGACTCCATGCGGTGAAGTAGATTGGGATGGGAGAGTCCTAGTGGGTGTACTTAGTTATTAATTTATATAATTACCCGTTAGTTTAAGTTTATTTACTAACACTAGACATAAGGCATTTTATACTGGTACTAACAAACTATGGAACTTGATTCTGCAATAAATGTTTATTATTATTATTATTATTATTAGATGTATTTTGTTTTCTTCACAAATATTATGGCTTCGTATTATTTTTTTCTTGTGTTTCAGCCTGGCTTATTTATCAGTCCCTGTGTAGGATATTGGTGCCGATTCCCTTTATTACTTACAAACTAAACTTAATTTAAGTTCAGTGCATCTTTTTCGTTCCATTTCTTCAAGAAAAGGACAGAAGATAAATATTAGTTTAGTCTTGTCTTGTCAAATTAGTCAGCGCCTGATGTAAATTGACGAATTTTTAATAGCCAATTTTTTAATCACGTCTAAACTTGTCTATGGAGTATCTTAACCTGTTAACCGGGGAATTCCGTACACGCTACTGTTTAAGTTTAACGTATTTATACGTCCCGCCCGGTTAACAGGTTAATTTGACAGGACTAAAGTAATATGTATCTTCTGTCCTTTTCTTAATGAAATAGAAAGAAAAAGATTACTTTGTGAAGAAGGGAATCGGCGCCAATGTAAACTTGGCTTCAATGTTCAGTAGCTTCGTTGATGCTTCATGGTCAGTAACTACTTCAGCCGCTCGATTCTGTAAAAATCTCACCGTGAAAACTTGCGTGGAGTGAGCTGTCAGTGTCATCCCACTGATGCTAGGGATTGACCAAACAAAACATTTACAATCATCATAATATTTTTTATGCTAAGTCTATTGATCATTTTATATAATTTCAAAGCTAGTATTTTAGTTGTCAAAACATTTTTATTTTGAGGGGTTTTAAAATAAAATAGCAAAACACAAACTCAGTCAGAATATCAATGTTGTTTTTATTATTCTTTTTTTTTCTAATCTAGTTAGTCCTTATACACCGTGTAGGTAACGTTAAATGCGCAAACCCTGAATAACGAAAAAATAGTTTGATCAGAATAACGAGCAGAATTAATTGAACCACTTTTTAATATAGGTCACATTTTTCAAAAAATCTTCATTAAAAACGTTGCCGTGTCTATTTATTAATGGGTCAAGCAAGCAAGTCAATGTCAGCGCGGCGCAGCGGCCCGGTGACGACTGACGACTCCTCCCTCGATAAAGCGTCGTCGCAGACGCAAGAAACGATCAGAATGGCAAGTAAAACTAAAACAGTACCTACATAAAACCTTTACAGTTTTTTGAATGACTTGTTTTCTCTCTGAAATATGTAGATCAATTGAATTAAAAATCAGTTGGGGTGTCTTGAGGTTTTGCGCATTCACACGTTGTATAGAGTGCGATACATTCCGAATTGCGCTGTAATCGCACGATAACGATGTTCCACACGAATAGACAGATGACGTCATGGCCTGTGCCATCTTGCGATAACACCGACCATGCCCTTAAGGTTGCGTTTCCATAGAAGCGGAGCTGGGCGAAGCGGAGCAGAGACGTGCAGGAATCGACTAATCACAATGGTTCAAATCCTCATCGCGTCACTCGTCTCGTCTGTGATTGGACGATTTCTACACGTCTCCGCTTCGCTCCGCCCAGCTACGCTTCTGTGGAAACGCACCCTAACACTCCAGTAAGCGCGCCTCAACTTGGGACGTTAGTGCTCGCGTGCTCTACTTATGTAGAGCACTTTTAATGTAAAGATTTTTGAAGGAAACCTTTAAATTAAAAGTTGCGTTCTACCATTGTAGAACGCACTCCTAGAATTTGAGCGCAAATTGAAGGTCACTCACGGACACACTCATAGTATTCCTCTACATTACATTACATTACATATTCCTTGTGCCTCATTTACACTGGTGTATTGTCTTACTTTCCTGACGGCGTACGCGGCCGGATTGAGACTTCCCGCTAGGCTTGATATTATGTGATTTCCACTGAAGTTTGGCATCTACTGCTATGCCCAGGAAAACTGCAGCCTCTAGTTTCAAGCACCCTTTGTCTACTTTAAAGATAAAAAGGTATCATCAGCAAACTCCAATCAATGCCACATCTAGTAAAAATCAAATTCATACATCCATGTTTTAACTTACGATCGAGTGTATATTATCTGTTTACCCACATTTTTATTTATTTTTTTTCTTTGCTATTTTTGTTTTGTTATTTTATATACGTACATCTGTGCGCTCTAATTAATAATCTTAGTTTTAGATCTTGTTTCTCAGTAAGTGAATTATGTATGTAATTCTTATGAGAAATAAAGTTGTTCTTAAACCTAAAAAAACAGTACAAGTACAACGTCACCGATACGATTTAAATAGAATGGTAATTCAATGGTGCCGATTCCCTTGTTCACAAACTAAACTGAATTTAATTTCAGTGCATCTTTTTCTTTCTATTTCATTAAGAAAAGGACAGACGATAAATTTTAGTTTAGTCCTGTTAAATTAATCAGCGCCTGATGGCTGAAATCAGCACACATACACATCACGCACGCTACAAAATCTATTATTATATTGAAAATGGCTTCTCAAGAACCATCGTGTGATAACGCTCAGTCGCGAAAAATCGAGATTTCAACCTCAGGATTTCATTTTTAGGCATAATTTTGTTAGATTTTAATGATTTTATTATAAACTAAAACATAAGAGGTTTTCCCATACGTGCACCGCATTCCCCCCAGTTCCCCTACATTTATGCGCATACACCCTATGCATAACGATTTTCATTTAGATTTTAAATTATGATTAACCTGTTAACCGTGCGGAACGTATAAATACGTCAAACTTAAACTGCGTGTACGGAATTCCCCGGTTAACAGGTTAAGGGCACAAGTCGGTTACCACGACCTCGGCCATTGCCGACAGCTTCAAGTATCGTAACACAATACGCACCACGCACATGGCCGCAACAACTAACTGGCCACAACGGTCGTCACGAAGTTTCCCCTTAGCTAGTCAGTTGTGGCCAAACTTTGTGTATATTTAGTATGAACGTCTGTCGTGGTCGCAGCCATCGCCGCAACCGCCGTGGGAGTAGTCATAGATAAAATACTAAATGTACAAGGAGTAGTGCGCGATGTCCCTTATACAAATCGCATTTCTTATTTTTTGTATCAAGTTATACACACTTACATAGATTCAATCCACAGCTTTGCACAATAGTCATCTGAGAAGTGTGCGTATAATAAGAAGCACGTCCGTGTTCTTGTAAGCGCCGCCGCCTGAGCTTCAGTAAATGTACAGAAAACTCGTCGAATGCATAAACTACACCTTTTTTTTATGTCGGTCGGTATGGTAGAATAAAAACAAAAAAAAAGGCTTAATAATAGTAATGCATATATTGTTTTATTATAACATGAAAAAAAAAATATGTGACAATTTGCATAATTGAATTGAGTCCGAGGACAATAACTCACTACTCCTACGAGCATATATCGAACACAACAATTTGCCCTGAGAGCTCAACACAACATTCGTAACATATATTACATTCCTTCACAAAAACATTACGTAGGAGTAGTATTGCTAGACCCCGAGAGTGATATATCAAATAGCTTACAATCTTTATCTCCTTCTCCTTTACTAACTTTACTCACAAGTGAATTTTATACACAGCCTTATAATAAATAAAACCCACTGCCGCAAAATTTAAGCCCAGATATATTTCCAAAATTGATTTTTAATCAGAACTAGCTATTACTATCCTAATCGAAAGTTACAACATCGCGTCGTCGTCACATCTCTCCTCCTAATTAACATTTTCCATAAACGTGAACAATCGAACTCCAAAATCTCGTTCATTACCAATTTTATCAGTAAATGAATCACGACCGAGAAGAAATAAGAATGTAATTCTAGGAGCGTGCCGAGTCGACAGGGCAGTGAGCAGAGTGCACAGTAGGTTCACATAAGATCAAACAATAGCATTGCCAGAATCAGTCGCGATTCAATATGTCTGCACTTCAAAACAGATCGAATGATGGATAGCCTGCCTTCAAAACATCACGACTGCACCCGACAGTTATTATTGAATCTTACAGCTTCGAATGCACACCGCGTAAGGGCAAATTCACGGAATGCGAGTATAATTTAATTCGTTGATGCGGCTGCAACACGCTATACATATTGTGCAGCCGTCCGTACACGCCACTTCACCCTAGTCCTTAGTTTTTTTTTT